>JANEYF010003043.1:160000-431615 GCA_029963845.1 Rhamnusium bicolor
ATCCCTATGGCTATTTGTAACCATTTTCAATTTATTGAACAATAACTGCAAAATCAGAAATAAAAATTAATATTAATTATTTTTTGTAATTCAAGAGAAGATGTTATAAAAAGTGCTCCACATGTTGCCCATTTTGATTGACACACATTTCTATGCGTCTTTGGAATGAGGTTTCTACTGTTAAAATTGCCAGAGTGATGTAATATAATGGTAATGGTGGGGGAGGCTGACACCTGGCAAGTAGGCCACAGCCGGGCCCTTTTTACCAACCCACAGCTGTCCCCTCAGCCATGTGCTTCTCTTGCTCCCTCATCGAATCTTTCCGACCTTCTGATGAAAGTCAGGATGTCACTCATTGCGAGGGAGCTCATCTCCTCCCTTAGAAGCGCCTCAGAACCGAAGATACTGTGTCTCAGGCGCCCAAACGCTTCACATAGTCCCAGGAAGTGGTAAGATGTCTCTTCATCACTCCTGCATCTTGGACATGTAGGGTCTTCCTCAATGCCTATCAATGATAGATGCCTCCTAAGTCTGCAGTGGCCTGTCAGAACACCGATTAAGAGATTCAGAGTTTTCCGACTTCGTCCCAGTAACCAGGCAGATCTCGATTTGTTCGGCCCCGTCACAAAATCTCGGGTCTGCCTGCAGGCCCTGTTGGTCCTCCAGTGCGTCCTCAGTGTCTCGTGGGCCCACTCATTGAGGGCCGTTGTGACCTGCCTTCTTGAAATACCTAACATAGGCTCAGACCCGTGACAGGGTTCCTCGGCTCCGAGTCTAGCCAATTCATCGGCCTTCTCGTTGCCTGGAACTCCCATATGTCCCGGGACCCATGCCAGAGTGATACTTCTAAAAGCATTTATCCTTTCCTTCAAATTTTGGAATGTTGATGGTGTGATGTTTTTCTGGGCATCATGTAATACACTTATTATAATACCTCCTCTTGAATTATTTGAAAACACCCTCATTTTTAATTTTTATTGCTGAATTTTTTTTTCAATTTTACATCACATCGTCTAAAAATATACAGGGTGTTCCATTTGAAAAAAAAAGAGAAAATTCAGTTCAAAATGTTGTAAATTTAAAAATCCACCCTGTATACTTTTAGGAAATGAAAATGGCTGAGTGTCATCACACAGTTGTCTCATAACTGGTACTAACATATTTTTTTTAATTGATAGTTGTGACTGTAGTGATATTTTTAATATACACATGTAAGTGTTATAATTCCAAAAAAAAAAAAAAAGACATTACATCCAAGTAATTGGGAGAAAAGCAATAATAATACAGGAGTGGAAGTAGGCCACAAAGAGGTTTTAAAAAAATGTTCTGATATACATGATATTTCAATTAAAAAAAATGTTAGTTGACCCTGTAGAATCGTCTTGGCTCAGCCTGTATATTCAAAAACAATTTCCAGTTATATACTTTTTTGTCTAGTTTACTAGTTGTTAATCACATTATGAAATAGCACTGACGTAGTTTTCCACGAATCACCAAAACACAATATACCGCACTCGACGCGCGTTTCGCCAACCAAGTTGGCATCATCTGGAGATGATTAAAACAGTTTTAATAATATCCAGATGATGCCAACTTGGTTGGCGAAACGCGCGTAGAGTGCAGTATATAGTGTTTTGATGTTTCGTGGAAAACAACGTCAGTGTTATCTACACATCAAAGGTTCCAACCCACTCCAGGAATATTATGAATTAAACAAAAGATCAGTTTTTTGCGTAATACCATGTTGTGTGTGTCTTATATGTACTTGTTTTGATTTTCAATCCAAATTTCACTTCTATGGGGATAACAAAAATGTTGGTTACTACTCAACGATTGCAACCTGGCATTTGGAGGCTCAGAGAGAGAGAGAGAGAAAATATCGCTAGTGTTGGAAAGAGATGAACCAAACTGCTTTACATTGAAAGGGCGACGGTTAGACCACTGCGCATCCAAACTCAAGTGCCAAGCTAGAATCGTTGACTAATACATATTGGAAATTTCTGGGATATTTCATTATTTATGTTTCTCTTTTATTTTCACCACCAAAATTCTTATAACACTGTATTGAGGAACCAAGTAATCACTATTATTATTAATTGTCAAATTATAAACTTTCCTGAATGTGATATTTTTAAAATTCGGTTTCACCAAAGTAGAATATGAAATGCTAAGAGGCTAATTTTATCAGATAAATATGACACCTCATCCCTTATCAATTTATTTTGGTCACAAAGCCGGTAAGCGGGAAACAAAATTATTGTTAGAACCAGAAATTGTATTGTTATGTCACCGACCGCCAAGACTCAACTAAATATTGTGGTTCACCTCAACAAAAATGCAATAATATTCATATCTATAATAAGATTACCTACATAAGGTGCGAATTTCAGCAGCACACACACTAAACCGAAATGTTGAGAAAAAAGTTACTTAAATGGACTTTGAAGATGCCCTATGATTTATCAGAAATATGTTACAAGGGACACCGACTGTAGTACAATACATGACATTATTAAAGAAATAACTAAAAAGATCTGTTATTAAATATGATTTGAACGAAATAACTACTCAGTGGGCAAATACCCCGACCTGCATTGGATTATACTTTTCAAATCATGATAGATCGGTAGCCAATATCATTTGTCAATTCCTAACCAGACATAGACCGGTTTCGAACTTATTAGTTCTCCTCAGTATGCCATAGGTTATGGAACAGACAAATGATAGTGGCCAACTTGCTAGTCATATACTGACTAAGGTAAATTGAGTAGTGGTGAGAGGTATGTGAAACTTCTCATATGGTCCAAATGCTACTATCCAACCGACATCATAGATGTCTCTGTGGCAGATAGCGACTTGCAAAGCAAGTACCGAGAGCGGCGACCTCTAGTCCAGCGGGCAAATACCCCGGGTTATTTGCCCGCTGAGTAGTTGTTTCGTTCAAATCATATTTAAAAACAGTAGTTTAGTTCACCTGGACTAGAGGTCGCCGCTCTCGGTACTTGCTTCGCATGTCGCTATCCGCCACAGAGACATCTATGATGTCGGTTGGATAGTAGCATTTGGAGCATATGAGAAGTTTCACATATCTATCACCAGTACTCAATAAAAAGAACTTATCACTTCTCCGTGCAAGCCACATCAAGCGAGAGGCATCAAATTTGATCTAGGATTTAGGGAATGAAATAAATAGCCCAAGATACAACAATTATCAATGGCACAAGAAAACATGATGACATAATTAGTAACCCACTGGTATAAAAACCAAAAACGATTATACTATCTATCTACATCCCTATAGATAGATAAGAAGAGTGTCCTCAACTTTGTGCACTGTGCCTATTAAATTTTTGAACGTAATTTTCAATGTTTGGCTTCAACTAATTCCTTGATGTTGCATTTTTATAAATGCGCTAAATAAAATGCACTCCATTGAAATAATCAGACGATTTCAAGGTAATTTTTGTGAAAATGATAAAATTTTAAATCCGTTTCAATCTTTAATTAGGTACAAATTATTTACGTTTTGGTTAGTGTGAGAGCAACTTTTATTACAAACTATTATTCTGTATTTGTGATTAAATATGAAAATGGCTTTGAAAATGTCTACATTCTTCTAGCTTTCCTACAAACTCTCGTCTGCGTGACATTGAAACTGATATCCTTTGTGCTTTGTATTGTAAGAGTACCTATAGTTATTCTGTTGGTAAATTTTGAATAATATATACTCATAATGATTTATTTTATACAATTGTTAAAATCACGGCAAATAATTAAAAATATACGAATGTACTAAACACGCAATCGTGTAGTTACCATGACGGTATTGACAATGTCTGGGGACACTATTGATTTTATTTTAAATAAATAAATATGCCAACATTGCGGAGCATGTTTGTCGAGTAGAACTGAACTTTAGTTAATTTGCGTATAACATTTATTATTTTAAAGACCGTTTGGAAATTCTTCTCTAGAGCAGATATCTAGCACGTACTGCTCTGGAAACAATTAATTTTTAAACCACTCAGTAAATTTATCACTCCTAATATTAATTTTTAAATATATTACTACTGTTATTGGTCATATACAACGTGATCAAGGACCGCCTCCTAAAGTCTCTTTTCCAAAAACAATAAATTGTATTGGAATGTTTTGTTTTTCATTTCCTTGTTACATAAAAATAGCACTTCCCATATTCAGGGAGAGCGTAGCGGCGCAGAATGCACTTTTTGTTCAGGAACTCTCAACTTTCAATTCCCCAATGTTATTCCATAATTTCATAGATGTGCTACTGATGCCTGCCCTGGACGATTGCATGTCGAATTTTATCTACCCATATATTATGATTGTTGTGCAAATTGTCAAAAACAGAGAACAATATTTTCAAAATTTTACCTACCAACACGGTCCTTCAGAAAGAATCGACAAAAACTTCCTCGAGCAGAAAAATCATCACATAAAATTCACAGACATCTTGAAGAGCCAGAAGAAGTGTGCCCGGAAATCAGTACGGAGGAAGTCCAACAAGCACTTGTTGGTACCAAGAACTTCGCTGCCCCGGGCCCAGACGGCATTAACAACTGGTGGTGGAAGAAATTTCCTTCCACTCACCGCCGTCTGGCGCGAGTTTTCTACTCATGGTTGAACGAGGGGCAGCAGATTCCGAACTGGTTTGTCGAAGGACGTACTGTGCTTATTCCCAAAAATGGGGATCTCTCCGACCCGAGGAATTATAGGCCGATCACTTGCCTCAACTCCTGCTACAAGATATTTACACGTATCTTGTATGCTAGGGCACTGAGGTCTGTTGATCCGGTCTTCGAGCAGATACAGGAACAGCGTGGTGCCAAGAAGAGCATGGCAGGTTGCAAGGATAGCCTGCTGATAGACCGCTGTATTACACAGGATTCTGTGCAATACAAGCGGAATCTATCGATGGCCTGGATTGACTACCGCAAGGCATTTGATACAACATCGCACGAGCTATTGTTGCACTTGCTCGAATGTCTTGCGGTACCAGCACCACTAGTGAGATGCATAGAACAGCTGCTGCCACTCTGGAAGACCCGCTTCACCATAACATCAGGTACACAGCGAGCCACGACAGAGCAGGTGACATTTAGGAGAGGAGTTTTCCAGGGTGACTCCCTGAGTCCTCTCCTCTTCTGCATCACACTGCTGCCGTTGTCTGTTGGGCTCCGCCAAACCCGTGGATATCAATGTGGGCCACCCAGCGACTGGAGGCATAAGGTCACCCATCTATTTTATATGGATGACCTTAAACTTTATGCCTCCGGAGAGCGCGAACTACAAAACGCTCTTAGGGTGGTCGGAAAATATACGCGAGCAATTGGTATGGAGCTCGGGTTGGACAAATGTGCAGTCGTCCACCTCAAGAGAGGACGATGCGGGGAATTCCCTGAAGATGCGCAACTCGCAGACGGAAGCATCCTAAGACATATGGATGCCGGAGAGACCTATACATATCTGGGTGTGCAACAAAGGCACATCCAAGATGTATCACAAATAAAAGATTCTCTCTGCGGCAAGTACGGACACCGCCTCCGAAAGATTTGCTCTTCCGAACTTTCGGGGAAGAACAAGGTGTCTGAAACTAATATGCTTGCCGTTCCGGTTCTGCTCTACTCTTTCGGAGTAGTAAAGTGGACAGTAGAGGAGCTGCGCCAATTAAATAAAGATACCCACAAGATGATGAATATTCACAGAAGTATTCATTCTAGATCGTCCGTTCCTCGTGTGTACCTCCCACGTCAAAGGGGGAGCCGAGGACTATTGAGCCTGGAGTGTACGCATGGCAGAGTAGTACTAAGTATGGCATGTAACATACTCAGGAGCTCAGATCCCCTCTTGCGGTTCGTAAAACATCACGAAACTGTAGGAGTGGGAGCAGGATTGTTCAAGGCAGCAAAAAGAGCCGCAGATGAACTCGGTCTCGCACTTGACATCAGGCGAGGAGGCCGGCGAGGTGCTGATGTTGAGTCAGTCACCGAACTTCAACCAAATCGTCTGAAAGGAAAATCTGTTTGGGCAGCACGTCAATAAACCCCAGCATGGTGTCTTCTATACGAACATAGAAACATTGGGTTTATCGACCAGGCTGACATTTGCCTTTCTAAGGTCAGCCGGGCGTAAGTGGGGATTCATTATGGCCTGCCAAGATGGTGTTATCAATACCTTTGTCTACCGTAGCCGCGTGTGGCGTGTAGAGTTCCCTGATATCTACTGCAGGACCTGCCATCAGGCGCCGGTATCGCTAATGCACATACTATCTGCATGCCCCATATATGCGATTTCGGCCTACATCCACCGGCATAACGCGGCGTTACGAGTGCTATACTACCATCTAAGGCACTCGTACGGGGTAGACCAGACAACAGTGCTGCCTTATGTCCCCGGAGATATTGAGTCCGTTGTCGAGAACGAGAAATGCCGGATTTACTGGAACTACTTATTCCCGACTGTCAGGCTAATCCAAGCCAACAAGCCTGACATAGTCCTCCTCGACCATCAACTCATGGTGATGTATGTCATCGAGTTCTCGGCACCTGCTGAGAAAAACAAGACGCTTGAGTTGCGAGCACCTTATGGTTATTTGTAAAAAAAAAAAACTTCTGAAAATTTTGTTTGGCAACCTTTGGAATTTCATTCTTTACATCTTTCTGAATATAAATCTTCAACCCGAATGAATTCTATGGGTTTTTTAAATGAAATGTTTCTTGGCGACCGGTCTACACTACTTTATTGGAAATTATCTTAACTGATTATTACGTATGTGGCATTACTTTCTTCAAAAAAGTGCAATATTTTGTCTGGGCATAATAAATTCCAATAAATTTTCTTATTAAACCACCAAAATTAAAATTAAGAGAATCCAAATAAAACGAAGTCCTTGAATAACAAATGGTTTGATAAAGTCAATTAGTAAAAAGAACGAGCTAAAGAGAAAAACAAAAAAAACCCAACAGTATAATCTGTTTAAATGAATATCGGCGGTATCGAAATAAATTAAATTAATTAATAAAACTGACTAAAATCAACTACTATAAAAATCTAGTAAATAAAAACAGCGATTGTCCTAAGCAAATGTAGCAATGTATATCTGAAATATTAAATAAGGAAAAAGAAAGAGTAAATATTAATCTTAAAGGTCAAAATGGTAAAATTATAAATAATAAAAAAAGAAACCGCCGAACACTTCAGCACCTTTTTTAGTGAAATTGTAAAAAAATTGGCCGAAAAAAATATTTGTCCCCAATTCGATAAAATTGCCCAGTACACGAATTATGAATTCATTTGTATTAAATTCTGTAACAGAACAAGAGGTTTTAAAAGTCATAGCTAAATTAAAAACTAAGAAACTCCAGGTAATGACGGTATCAAAACAGAAACTTTGAAAGAAATTGGGGATTACATTCTAAAGTCATTGACTTGCATAATGAATAAATCTATGAACGATGGCATCTTTCCTGAGTTATTCAAGGTTGCTGTAATTAAACCTATATTCAAGTCAGGCGATAAACAGGAAATATCAAACTTTAGGCCCATATCACTGATCTCCAATCTAGCGAAAATTTATGAGAAACTATTGAAAATTAGAACTCCTCCTTCCTAACAAAGTATAAAGTAATATCACGTAAACAGTATGGATTCCGGGAAGCCAGCTCGACACAGGATGCGATAGCAGATTTAACTGCTAAAATATATACCGCAATGGATGCAGGTGAGTCTGCGTTATGTGTCTTCGTCGATCTGGCCAAAGCCTTTGATACTGTGAGTCATCCAGATCTGTTGATTACGGTAGAAAATGCAGGATTCCGGGGAATAGCATAATCTTTTAAAGAGTTACTTGTCAAAGAGAAAGCAGTCTGTAAAAATAGACATTTCCGTTAGCTCCACTAAGGATGTGTGTTATGGTGTTCCTCAGGGAACTGTTTTGGGACCGATATTATTGATTTCATATGCCAATGATCTTTCTAAAGTTCCTGTTGAGGGAGATATACTAAGCTTTGCAGATGACACAGCAATATTCCTTAAAGATAAATCATGGAAAAAAAAGTTTACTTGAAAATGTCTGAATAGGATGAAATAACAAATAAAGTGAAAATTAGACAAGTAAAAAAGTGTTTATAATTTTTTAAATAAATCATGGAATTCTTTAAAACAAAAAGTACAACCGAATTTTAAGGTGTTGATTGACTTTTTTTAATACAAAATTATTAACAATAAATGTAAATAAGACAATGTTCTTACCCTTTACTTCCTATGCGCGAAATCTACCCGACTTCGATGTTATTAATATAAAATATGGAGATACAATAGTACCTTTAACATCCACCAAAAAAAAAAATTTGCACGGTGGAAAATGCAAAAATTGCAAATGGCAGAAAGATGCAAACCGTGGCCACGTGTTTATGACTAATTGGTCTTCATCAGCATGGTGTAGCTGAGTTAAAATGATGGACAAAACTCAAAAAGGACACTAAAGGAAAACCACTGACAGGGAGCCAGTCGCACCTTTGCAATTTTTGCATTTTCCAACGTGCAATTTTTTTCTTTATGCGGGCGTACCCGTTAATTCATTGTTTTTTACTGTAATGTAATTAAACCCGCGCCAAATTCATTCTCTGTTCGTACTCATTCTCCTGGGTCCGGAATCCCACGCAGGTTGCTATAGTTGCCCGCGTGTGCGATGCTTGGAGACTGGCTCTCTGTCAGTGGTTTTTCTTTAGTGTCTTTTTTTTGAGTTTTGTCCACCATTTTAGCTTAGCTACACCATGCTGATGAAGACCAATTAGTCAGAAACACGTGTCCACGGTTTGCATCTTTCTGCCATTTGCAATTTTTGCATTTTCCACCGTGCAATTTTTTTCTTTATGCGGGCATACCCGTTAATTCACTGCTTTTTGCATATATATATATATATATATATATATATATATATATATATATATATATATATATATGCATATACATATTATTTTATTCCTTCTTTTATTTAGCATTTATTTATACCCACGACCAAGTCTCTGACTTTGTGGGGTTACCAATGTTTATTTTGGAAATATTACGCACTCCTGTGAATTATAATTATATTTATGGATGAATTTTCAATTTCAATTTTCAATAAACATTATTATTATTATTTATATGCAACTACCTATAAAAAGTTAATGCAACTTGACTATGCAATATTTTATGCTTTTCTGGTTCATACTTCTGTTACTTGAGAAGTTAAATCAGATTACTTATTATGTTAAGGTTGTAATATACCAGAATTAATTAATGTCATACTACAATTTCAATGTTAACAACAATATAAGAGAAATAAATAAATGTACACCTGATGTCCAAGAAATCAGGGCCTTTTAATATTTTTCCCGTAAGAAACTCAAACATTTATTTTGTGTGAACTCTTTTGTGTTTTGACATGACATGGCCTAAGAAATTTTGAGTAAAATCAAATAATGGTACTTGTAAATATTTTAAGCATTCAATACGTTTCATTTCATTAATACGTTCGCTACCACGCTATATTTTGATTTTTATCCCCAGAGATTCTAGGACAATTCAATGGCTATGATTTTTTTTAAAATATTTTTCTATTTATGGGGGTGCTTATGAGGCTACTGTAATTAATTTGCACCGGTTTGAAGAATATGTCCCATAAATGAGACATTGGTCTATAGCAATAGATCTTCAACAATAGACCACTCGTCACATATTTGAGTCACATATATATTCATAAACAAATGTAATGTTGTATCAGGATTTATTAAAAAACTAAAAATATAACTCTTTCAAAGAACACTTAACGATGAAATTCACTTAGTTCATATTTTCGTGGTATTGCTTGAAGCAGGGATCCACAAAATCAACAATAAACTTTACCCTGGGACTACGCGGCTCATAAATGAGACAGGCATTCCCCAAGACCGATGTAAAATGCGAAATCGCTATCACGTATGCTGACTTCAGAAATGTTCATTTAGTAGCACAGACTTTCCGTCCCTTATATGAGCCGCCGGTCTTCAGGAAAAATCCTGGTGGCTCATATATGAGCCGGTTGGTAGCGAACGTGTTAACTTTGTTGCTTAAAAAATATCTTCAGTAAAATTGGTAATCTAAATAGAGCAGGGTAATTTTTATTGCAATTTTAATCACTTTCAGATAATTCCAAGTTAGATGGCATCGAGCACAGATTTGGTGTTTTTTGCGAAAAATAAAATATGTTAAATTAAATAAACGTCGGTATTCATTCGATGATTGTTGTATTTGTAAGTTCAGTAGGCGTAGACGTTTAAAAATATTACCATCAGTAGGTAGATTTTTTAATTAAATTATTTTTGGTATGAGACGTTTATTTATGTATTTATCTATAACACATAATCATATGGACCATAGGCTATATATAAGCTAATAGCTTGTCACTATAGATCAAGACGCTGCTGACATGATATTTCATATATTATATAAGAAAAACTTATATTTTATTACGTTTCTGAATGAACAATTGGAAGCAAAACGACGAATATTCTTCTTAGATCGGATGTTTTTCAACAAATTTGGCATGAAGCGTGCGTGTGGAAAATGAATTAGTTGCAGAACCACTGCAATAATTCGAAACGGAATTTATTTGAAGGTCATATCATATACCATTTGAAATCTAAGCCTACTATTTGAGACTATTATTTTTCCCAGAATAAAGTAAAAATTGTATACAAATATCGTACACGCATCGCACACTATTTTAGCCTTTATTATAGCATATACGAAAAAACCATAAATAGAAAAGTTTTAGTAAGTTTTCTGTAGATTTAAATTATGGTATTGGAAAAACAATTGAACATCGCATTAAATAGTTATTGACCACACTTATGTTTTTTTTAAATAGAACACTAGGTATATATATTTTTATATTTTCAAAATGTCCAATATTTTTTGATTTCGAAAATATATACTTATGATATATTATCTCTTGTAGTTTTGGAAATATTCAAAAAAAATATCTGCGGTCCACATTAATTTCAAATTCAAGTTAGCTGCTTCTCAGCAAGAGCGTTTTTCAATTGTTTCAAATGACATTTCTGTGAATGACAGTATTTGTAATTGTTTCGTTTACAAGTGTTCGGTTATATAAAAAAAAATGCAATTTTCTGAGGTTGATCGTTACTATACATTGTCAGTGTATTTTGGAAATAATAAAATTGTATTGCATGCAAGATGAGAACATGCTCGAAAATTTCCTGATAGAATATTTCCGTCAAGAATGACGTTTTTAAGGATCGTCAAGAATGACGTTTTTACGGATCGCCAAGAAACTAAGAGAAACCAGTTCCCTCAAAAACTTAAAAAGAAGGAGTTCAAACCGTGAAGAAAGAGATTTGGAAATTCTTCTCTATTTTCAAGAAAAACTCTTCCGTAACTACCGCCCAAAGAGATTTAAGGTATTCGCGTGGACTGATCCATAAGATTTTAAAAAAAAGAATAAATTTAGAGAGTATGAAAGTTTACCCGTACAAAAATTAATCATCAGACAAATTGAAGAGAGATATGCCTTTTTAGAAATAATAATAAATTGTTTGAATAAAGATCTTAATTTTTTTTATAAAATTCTTTGAACGAATGAGGCATCATTCACTTCATGCGGTATGTTTAAGAGACAAAACAAATGCTATTGGGCATCAGAAAATCCACATTCTAAGTAAAAACACAAAGAAGGAGATTCCTGCACGGTTGGTGTGGTTTTATTGGAGAACAAAATCCTGGGGCCAATATTTTATAAAGGGAATCTAAATGGTGAAATATATTATTAGTTTCTATTGAACGAAATAGAAAATATCTTGCAGCAACAGATTCCTGAATATGACAGTGTCATAATATGGCAGCAAGACGGAGCACGACCCCATAATATTCCTACAGTTAGAAATTTTTTAAATAATAGATATGAAGATGAAATGGTAGGTAAGGGACAATAAGACAAATAGCAAATAGCCCAGACCTAACTGTCATGGATACTTTCTTGTGGGACTATCTGAAGAATAAGGTTTATGAAGACAATCCAGAAGATACAGAAGTTTTACGGGAGAAAATACTAAACTAAATAGAATATTTAATTAATAATAATCACTTGATTAGAAATAGTGTAGAAAATGTAGAAAAAAGATATCGGTCATGTTTTGAAAATAACGGAGGCATATTGGTTAATATTTATAATTTCCTTCCCTTTTATTAGTAATATAGTTAATTATTTGTTTGTTTTAATGTTGATTTTATATTTTAAAATAATAAATTTGATGAGTTAATTTTCCTTCATTCGTTTTTCATTTATGCGAAATGAATATGGACCGAAGATATTTCTTTTAAATATTTTCAAAACTGCAAGAGATATAATATCATAAGGATATATTTTCGAAATTAGAAAATAATAGACATTTTGAAAATATGAAAATATACATAGTGTTGTATTTAAAAAAACAAAAGTGTGGTCAATAAATATTTAATGCAATTAAAGATTAAATGTTAACTGAATATTGCACACTACACAGTATTTTCAATATTTGCACCTAGTAAGCTTAGGTCATATTTTAGATAACTTATTGTATCACAAATAAAATTTTAAAATAAATATATTATTTTAATGGACTACCCATTTATAAACTATAAATAAAAAATAACAAATATAAAAAACGTATGGGTACATCGTGGCATTTCAATTATTTACTTTAAAATAACGTATGAAAGCGTAGAAATGCCAGCGTCCATTTTTCTTATAGTTTACGGCTTCAACTGGGAATTATATATATTTTACAGTTCAAACTTGGAATTATGTATAATTAACAGTTTAAACTGAGGATTATTTATAACCTACAGTTTAAACTGGGCATTATATTTACACTTATACAAACACACTGCAAAGTATAGTATTTTGTGAATTTTTTTTTCATTCAAAGCCATTGTGCATTTACAGTGGTAAATATAGTCTTTGGCACTATATGTGTCAATATAAAAGCACAATTTTTCAAACTAAAAAAGTTTTTCACAATATGCTATACTTTACACTGTGTTTGTATGAGTGTAAATATAATTCCCAGTTTACACTGCAAATTATACATAATTTCCAGTTTGAACTGTAAATTATACATAACTTCCAGTTTGAACTGTAAATTATACATAATTCCAAGTTTGAACTGTAAATTATACAAATTTCCCAGTTTGATCTGTAAATTATACATAATTCCCAGTTTGAACTGTACGTTATACATAATTCCCAGTTTGAGCTGTAAATTATATATAATTCCCAGTCTGAACTGTAAATTATATTTTGAAATGTAAATATATAATTCCCAGATGGAACTGTAAATTATACATAATTCCCAGTTTGAACTGTAAGTTATACATAACTCCCAATATGAACTGTAAAGTGTACATAATTCTCAGTGTGAACTATAAATTATACATAATTCCCAGTCTGAACGGTAAATTATACATAATTCCCAGTTTGAACTGTAAGTTATAAATAACTCCCAATTTGAACTGTAACTTATACATAATTCCCAGTTTGAACTGTATAGTATAGAAAATGTAGAAAAAAAATATCGGACAGGTTATGAAAATAACGGAGGCATTTTGGGTAATATTTATAATTTCCTTCCCTTTTATTAGTTATATAGTTAATTATTTGTTTGTTTTAATGTTGATTTTATATTTTAAAATAATAAATTTGATGAGTTAATTTTCCTTCATTCATTTTTCATTTATGCGAAATAAATATGGACCGAGGATATTTCTCTTAAATATTTCCGAAACTGCAAGAGATATTATAACATAAGGATATATTTTCGAAATTAGTAAATAATGGACATTTTGAAAATATAAAAATATACATCGTATTTAAAAAGACATAAGTGTGGTCAATAAATATTTAATGCAATGTTCAATTATCTTTTCAATTGCACAATCTAAATCTACAGAAAAATGCCTAAAACTTTTTTATTTATAGTTTTTTCATATATGCTATATTAGGGTCAAAATCGGGGTGCAAAATTTCGCGTGAACACCCAGTACTGTATAGATTATACTTAAGAAAAATAAGGTATGGATTATATTTAAGAAAAATACAGAGAAAATCTGTATTTAGTTGCTTTAAAATGTTTCAATAAGTAAAAATGGTAAAAATAACAAAATACTGTTAAGTATTAAAAAATTTTAAATTGGTTTTCGGCTGTCAAAGGGTAAATCGGTGACCGAATCATTTCATCCTAAGAAGGAGTTTTTCAACCGCTATGCAATTTAACAACTAACAGAAGTGGATACTTTCAGCTGTTTATTTCTTGAGCCTTTTAACAAAACAAAAATAAAACATTTATAGTGTTAAATTAATCTACAGGGTGGTCCGAAGTTTACCTGACAAACTTCGACACGTGATAGAAGGACTTAAAATAAGCCGAAAAGTTCCTATCAACTTACATCCTTAGGGGATTGCTAACAAAGATACAGGATGTTAAAGTTTTGGGAAAAACAAACAATTCTTTTAATAACTCTAAAATTACGAAAGCTATCGACTTGTAGTTTTAGGGGCGGTGATGATTTTTAGGTCTCTATTGTTTCATAAAATCTTATCTTTGTATTGCCTCCAGTGGCGCCGCCAGAGGGTGGGGGAGATGAATTTTTCGCCGAAACTATGTTACGCCACTGTTTTGTGCAGTTGATTTTGAGATTGTTCGATTCAGTGTTCAATTTGGAAGAAAGAAGGTATCTTTTAGTTTTTTCGTACAACACTTACTTTTCGAGTAAAATAGTAAAAAGCATTTTCATGACTAAACTTTATTGAAAGTTTATCATTTATTTCATAAATTACAGAATTTATGTAAAAACTAAGAACATAAATAAAACTCATTACCAAACAGTGAAACACAGGAAATTAAAGAAGTTGCTCAAATTGGAGCCCATTCACTTCAATACATTTGTGACACCTCTGAATTGTGGAATTGACAGCGGCGGATACTTGATGATGATTTTCCCTCATCTCGTTGCAAGCTTGTTGGATACGCTCAAGTAGCTGATCTCGCGTTGTCACCGGTGTAGCATAAACTTTTTCTTTTAAATAACCCCACATATAAAAGTCTAAATGCGTGAGGTCAGGTGATCTTGGTGGCCAGGCCACCGGACCTCTTACAATATTCTCCTGGGCGTTATAATTGTTTCCCACACGACCTATCCATCTCTTAGGATAATTAGCGTCCAACCATTCGCGCACCACCCGTCCAAAATGCGCCGGTGCTCCATCCAACTGTATCCAACTTTCATTTCGTACATCAAGGGGAACATCTCCCATTATTTCGAGAAGGTCATGAGTGAGGAAATCCCGAAACAATTCTGCATTTAGCCTAGGCGGCAAGAAGTGTGGGCCACAAATGTTGTTGCCAATAATACCCAACCAAACATTTACACTAAATTCATTTTGAAATGATCGAAGGCGGGTTTGGTGAGGATTTGCGTGTGCCCAAACATGCATATTATGGTGATTCACTACTCCAGCTCTGGTAAACGTCGCCTCATCGGTCCATAATATTTTTCTTAAGAATTCGGGATTCCCCCTTACAGAGTTAATTAGCCAAAGACAAAAATTTAAACGCTTCTCTGTATCACTGGGATGTAAATTTTGTACTGGATATAAATGATAAGCTTTTCTGTGGACTCGATGTAATTCTCGTAGCACTTTAGACTTGGATGTTCCTAATTGTTCTGCTGCCCTGCGAGAACTTAAACTTGGATTTTCGCCAAAAGATCTAAGAATTCTTCCATTTCCATTTCTTCCAATATTTCTTCGATCTTCATTTCTATTTTGTCGGTTATCTCGCAATCCCCTTTCGCACAAATTGCGATGGGTGTCTGTAAAAACTTGAACATTTGGTCGTCTCCTATTTGGATACCCCCTTCGGTATTCTCGAACTGCCTGTTGAGCATTGCCATCACAAAACCCATAAATAAAATGAATATCAGCATACTCTTCAGTGCTGAACAATCTTGGCATCTTGTAGTTTGGTACACAACACTAACACTAGTTTTGACAGGTCAACCATTGACTGACAACACTGTTTCATTGTTTACCAAAGGCAACTAGGATTATTAATTTTATCATTAATGTAGGAAAGGTTTTACTGTTTTAGTAGAGAAAGCAGAAATAGCCGTTTTACTCGAAAAGTAAGTGTTGTACGAAAAAACTAAAAGATACCTTCTTTCTTCCAAATTGAACACTGAATCGAACAATATCAAAACCAAATGCACAAAATAGTGGCGTAACATAGTTTCGGCGAAAAATTCATCTCCCCCACCCTCTGGCGGCGCCACTGGAGGCAGTACAAAGATAAGATTTTATGAAACAATAGAGACTTAAAAATCATCACCGCCCCTAAAACTTCAAGTCGATAGCTGTCGTAATTTTAGAGTTATTAAAAAAATTGTTTGTTTTTCACAACATTTTAACATCCTGTATCTTTGTTAGCAATCCCCTAATGATGTAAGCTGATAGGAACTTTTCGGCTTATTTTAAGTCCCTCTATCACGTGTCGAAGTTTGTCAGGTAAACTTCGGACCACCCTGTATATTCGAGTACTGTTCACCGTACTGTAACATCTCAAAACACCAGAGCTAAAAAACTAAAAACGCTATAATTAAACATAATGACTTTCACTTTACCACAAAATTAAATAAATTTATTTCCGTGTAAATATTTTGAATGAATTTCTAACACCCGGAATCCTAAGTTTCGGTTTTTTAGCTTAAAGTAATTATTATAGTTTATTTTCTCTTTTTTTTTCGTGAACACATATGTGAATGAATAATATAATAATACTACTTACGAAATATCTACTAATTACTTTTAGGGTCGATCTTTCCATCTCATATTAAATGTAGTTGAACGGTATGTTAACAATAATTAATTTTTGTAATAAAAGTGTTTACCTATAACACCTTGTTCCTCCGCCAAATCCTTCGTTAAGTAATCCAAACTGAACTGAATCTGTGGGTATATAAATTTCTCTCATTTCCCAGTCATAGTTGATTTGTGGACTTGTAGGTTAAAATGATTATATTGACAATCCACTCAGGTACGCTAAGATTAATTGCAATAAACACAAATTTGGTACTGTCAGACAGACTTCCCCCACCACTTTATAAATTTCATTTACAGGTATGATTGAGGTGCAATTTCAGTGAAACGAACCAGTAGTTATCGATGTGTGTCAGCCAAAACACATTACCTCACGATGAACGGTGAAACGAAGGTGGGTGATTTAAATAGTGAATTTTTTTGTGTTATTTTTCTGTGGTTCTGTGTGTTTTCATCCCAGGAATATATTCCTGGGATGAAATATAAAAAATTAGTATATATACTAATTTTTTATATACTTTTGACTATTAATTACAGTATTATTTTTTATTTTCAAATTTGTTATATAAAGTGAGTTTCAAAGAATGAGGCAGAGTAACTGGAGATTCTTTGGCTCTAAATATGAAGATTAAACCAAATATGCCTAACTCCTGGAATTATTAATATTTTAAAGAGAGTTTCAGTGACAAGAAAATTTATTATAAGTAAACAAAATATAAATACCAGGTAATAATCCTATAGTTTAAATAAAAATTAGGTTTAATGGATATAGTATTTATATATCGACTTAAATTTTGCTGGAATAACTGGTAATACAGTTTCTTGTCACTAAAAGTATCTTTAAGTTAAAAGTAAAATGTTGATAATACCAGGGACAAGTAAAATGTCACTAGTTAATGAGATACAGCGTGTTAAAGCAATTTTTTTAATGTCTCGAAAACTACTTGACCCATCAAGCGATACAGGTGGGCCTTCTTGTGATGGGATAACATAATTTCATATTAATTTTGACCTCTGTTATGCATGGCGTCACATACAATATACTGATTGAAAAAATGTGTTATGTATATATTTTTTTCAGAGCAGTCAATTTTGTGCAGAAGCAGCTGTTGCAGCAATCCACATCAGAAGACTCCCGTGTGGACATGCACACCACTCTTTGCTTAATAGGTACGGAATAGGCAGTATGGAACAGGCAAGTACATCTACCAAGAGTCCACTTTTAGCAAAGTCTATACGAGTATCTGCATCTATTTCCAAAAGACCCTATATGCTGCTTTATTTTATGGTAACACACTTTTTATTTCTAAATAGCAAAGTTGAGGGACAAGAATGTTACAAATAAAAATTAAATAATTCATGTAATAGAGGAATAATCCTCTAAGATGCTTTTGCAGAGCGGGTTATAGAGAATGGGATATAGAGTAACTGAAAACATGAAGATTTAAGTCAACATGTCTAAGTAATGTCCCTAGTTAATGAGATACAGGGTATTACAGCAAATTTTCTTAAATGTTTTTTTTTTTTTGGGAAAACTACCTGACGTATCAAACTCAAAATCGGTACAAGAAGATTTCTTATAGCGAGAAACCATAATTTCTTATTAGCATTGACCTTAGTTATACAGGGCGTCACATACACCATATTAAATGAAACAAATGTGTTTTACTTTTCTTCAGAACAGATGTACGCTATTTTATTTTAAGTAAAAAAGTAATTCTAAGTAAAAAAGATATTTCCTTGAGTCGCTAAAATCAAATATCAATCGTTTTCGAGTTATTTAAATATTAAATGTTAACTAAATATTGCACACTACACAGTATTTTCAATATTTGCACCTAGTAGACTTAGGTCATATTTTAAATAGATAACTTATTGTATTACAAATAAAATTTTAAAATAAACATATTATTTTAATGGACTACCCATTTATAAACTATAAATAAAAAATAACAAATATAAAAAACGTATGGGTATATCGTGGCATTTCAATTATTAACTTTAAAATAACGTATGAAAGCATAGAAATTCCAGCGTCTATTTGTCTTATAATTTACGGCTTTAACTGGGAATTATATATATTTTACAGTTCAAACTTGGAATTATGTATAATTAACAGTTTAAACTGAGGATTATGTATAACCTACAGTTTAAACTGTGAATTATATTTACACTTATAAAAACACACTGCAAAGTATAGCATTTTGTGAAAAATTTTTTAGTTTAAAACCACTGTGCATTTACGGTGGTAAATATAGTCTTCGGCACTACATGTATCAATATAAAAGCACAATGTTTCAAACTAAAAAGTTTTTCACAATATGGTATAATTTACACTGTGTTTGTATAAGTGTAAATATAATTCCCAGTTCGAACTGTAAATTATACATAATTTCCAGTTCGAACTGTAAATTGTACATAATTCCCAGTTTCAACTGTAAATTATACAAAATTCCCAGTTTGAACTGCAAGTTATGCATAACTTCCAATTTGAGCTGTAAATTATACATAACTCTTAGTTTGAACTGTAAATTATATATAATTCCCAGTTTGAACTGTAAATTAGGTATATATAATTTCCAGTTTAAACTCTACATTATACATAATTCCCAGTTTGAATTGTAAATTATACATAATTCCCAGTTTGAACTGTAAATTATACATAATTCCCAGTTTGAACTGTAAATTATACATAATTCCCAGTTTGAACTGTAAGTTATACATAACTCCAAATTTTAACTGTAAATTATACATAATTCCCAGTTTGAACTGTTAATTATTCATAACTCCCAGTTTGAACTGGAAGTTATACATAATTCCCAGTTTGGACTGTAAATTATATATAATTCCCAGTTTGAACTGTAAATTATATATAATTCCCAGTTTGAAATGTAAATACATAATTCCCAGTTTGACTGTAAATCATACATAATTCCCAGTTTGAACTGTAAGTTATACATAACTCCCAGTTTGAACTGTAAAGTATACATAATTCCCAGTTTGAACTGTAAATTATACATAATTCCTAGTTTGAACTGTAAATTATAAATAATTCACAGTTTGAACTGTAAGTTATACATAACTCTCAGTTTGAACTGTAAATTATACAAAATTCCCAGTTTGAACTGTAAATTATACATAATTCCCAGTTTGAACTGTAAGTTATACATAATTCTCAGTATGAACTGTAATTTACATATAATTCCCAGTTTGACTGTAAATTATACATGTTTCCCAGTTTAAATTGTAAATTATAAAAAAATGCATCCTGGCCTTTTTACTCTTCAGTGGCTTTCTATCTTGTCAAGTAGGACATAAGCCTACTTGATGCAAATAATGAAAATACTGTATAATATGTAGTATTCAGTTAATTTTTAATCCTCAAATATCTCGAAAACAGTCGAATCTAGTGTTTTGGCGGCAATTATACCTTCTGTACTTAGAATTAGTGGTAACATCATTATTTTAGATAATGATGTTATTACTAATTACAAATACAGAAGGTATAATTATCGCCAAATCGCTAGAATCGACCGTTTTCGAGATATTTAAGGATTAAAATATTATTAAGGGAATACAGCACATTATACGGTACTTGCATTATTTGCATTATTTGCATCAAGTAGGCTTACATCCTACTTGACAAGATAGAAATTTGGTAAAAGGCTAAGAAAGCGTAGAAAGGCCAGGATGCATTTTTTATAATTTACAGTTTAAACTGGGAAACATGCATAATTTACAGTTCAAACTGGGAATTGAAATTTACAGTTAAAACTAGGAATTGTGTATAATTTACAGTTTAAACTGGGAATCATATTTACACTTATACAAACAGTGTAAAGTATAGCATATTGTGAAAAACTTTTTAGTTTGAAACATTGTGCTTTTATAGTGGTACATACAGTACTAAAGACTAAATTTATCACTGTAAATGCACAATAGTCTCAAACTAAAAAGTATTTTACAACATGCTGTACTATGCACTGACTGTGTTTGTATAAGTGTAAATATAATTCCTGTTTAAACTGTAAATTATACATAATTCCCAGTTTGAACTGTAAATTACATATAATTCTCAGTTAAAACCGTAAATTATACGAAAAATGGACCCTGGCCTTTTTAAGCTTTCGCACGTTATTTTAAATAAATAATTAAAATGTCACGATATACCCACACGATTGTTATTTTTTATTTATAATATGTTTATTTTAAAATTTTATTTGTAATACAGTAAGTTATCTATTTAAAATATAACGTACGCCTACTAGGTGCAAATATTGTAAATACTGTGTAGTGTGTAGTGTGCAATATTCACTTAACATTCAATCTTTAAATGTCTCGGAAACTGTTAATTTTAGCGACTCAATGCAAGTATACCTTTTTTTACTTAGAATTAGAGAATACATTATTATTTAAAATCAAAAAGGCCGTACATCTATTCTGAAAAAAAATTGAAGACATTTTTATCATTTAATGCTTTGTATGTGAAGCCCTGCATAACTAAAGTCAATACTAATATGAAATTATGATGTCGCATTATAAGAATCTTACTTGTGCCGATATTGAGGTTTGATACGTCAAGTATTTTTCCCAAAGAATCATTTCAAAAAATTAGTTTTAACACCCTGTATCTCATTAACAAGGGACATTACTTAGGCATGTCGGGTTAAATCTCCAGTTACTCTATGTCCCATTCTGTATGACCCACCCTGTATAAGTATTTTCACAGGATTATTCCTCTGACACATGAATTATTTAAATTTTGTTTGTATCCCTCAATTTTGCCATGAAATTTCGAAACTTATTTAAAAAGTGTGCTACCATCTAGGAACGATATGTACACATAAAATAGACCTGCATACAGGATGTTTTGGAAATAGGTGCACAAACTGGACTCTTGGTACTTGCCTGTTCCGTACTGGTGAAACCTATTAAGCAGAAACTACATGTACACCAACCACACAGGAATCCTCTGGTTTGGATTACGGCAACAGCTACTTCTGTACATATGTAACTAATTATCCAAAATCGTTCGAAACGCAAACATACCACAGTAAAAATTATTTGATCAATAAAAAACAGAAAAAAACTTTATTTCCTATTTTTATTTCTAGAGGACTTCCAGCCAGGTACATGAACAATTTGTCCTACGTTTCGTCCGAGTTTTCGGACTTTTTCAAGGTTAAAAGCTAATATGAATTTCCTATTTTAATTGCATTGTATGGGTGGGTTTTATTTTGTTTGTCATCATTTTTTTTATTTGATAGATATGTGATGTACGTGTAGTTCGACGAGTTAGTCTATCAAATAAAAAAATGATGACAAACAAAATAAAACCCATCCATACAATGAAATTAAAATAGGAAATTTATATTAGCTTTTAACCTTGAAAAAGTCCGAAAACTCGGACGAAACGTAGAACAAATTGTTCATGTAACTGGCTGGAAGTCCTCTAGAAATAAAAATAGGGAAATAAACAACTTGTGTAAAATATCATCTATACCCCAGTAATTTTATTTCCTTAACTCATTTTAAGCAGTAGAGAAATAGAGTGTTACACTTGCCTCTCATCTCAGAGTCTCGGGTTCAATACCCGGTTTATTAATCCTAACATACTCGGATATTAGGTGTGTGTCCGTTGTCTCTAAAATGTATAACCCCTTTCTTCGCAATAGGGATACAGGGGTTATATTACTTGCAGAGTTTAAAAACAATGGGACTACATATAGCATTTTTTACAATTTTTCACTTCTAAACATTTACCTCTATTATTATTTTTAATTGATTCAGGTTAAAAGGTCTCTTCTGTAGGTTAAAAGACAATCAAAGGAGGGTTTTAATAATAGAAACTGCAAAGGCGTTAGGAATATTTTTATGTTTCTTCATTTAAACTGAAAAACAAAGCAATGATGACACTGATAACACAATAGAACAATGAAAAACTGTATAACTTGATTAATCAGTGCAATTGAATACGAAATAACTAATTACTATCAACATATACAAAGTATTAATCATAATAAATTCTTTAATTTGTTGATATACACAGGTTACATATTTTAGCCGAGTTCAAATTCGTAAACTTTAGTCAAAATGTAAACAGTAAATAGTTATTTTAATTCATTACAAATCTATTTCAAATTTCCGTCGATAATTTGCTACGTGCTACGTTTACCGGGTGAGTCAAAGTTAAGTATCTTCCTGAAAGAATTTAGTAGAAATTTAATTCGTGATGTCAGTCTTGCGAATAAGCATTATTTAAATAAATATAGTTTAAAAAAACTAAAAAACATGCTTTTAAAGCACATCAAACTAAAAAAGTGAAAAATAATTATTAATATAAACTGAAAACAATAATGAACGAAAAATACTAGTATTATTGTGAAAAAGGCGTGGGTTGCTCGATATACGAAAAATATGGCACAAAGCGCCCCACGCTTTTTTCACAATAATACTAGTATTTTTCGTTCATTATTGTTTTCAGTTTATATTAATAATTATTTTTCACTTTTTAGTTTGATGTGCTTTAAAAGCGTGTTTTTTAGTTTTTTTTAAACTATATTTATTTTTAACTTTTTAGTTTGATGTGCTATGAAAGCGTGTTTTTTAGTTGTTTTAAACTATATTTATATTGCTTATTGATGCTGATATTATAACATATTACGATCCAACAGATATTTCTGAAAAAAAACATATTTTTTTATTTCAGCCGTGGGGTTCGACCTCACGCCGGAGGAGTCTGTCTTTTTGCGTCGACTGCCTTAACCCACTCGACCACCGAGCTAATTAACAATTACGAAATCTACTTATATATTAAGCCTTTGCTTTCACGCAGGGATACGTGAGGAAAGGATTGGCGATCCTGATCAGGATAATGATATAAACTTATCAAATTATTGTATTGTTACCGGTTCTTCGTAAGTGTACAAAGTTTCAATTAAATCTGTCCGTTTAAAGTGGGTCAAAATCGAGTCCAAAGAGTCGGTTACAAACAAACAAGCAAACAAACAAGCAAGCAAGCAAACATACAGGTGAAGCTAATAAAAGCGTGTTAAAAACCAACCGTTTTGGAGATATAAGGCATTGTAGTTTGATTTTTTAGTTATTATACAGGGTGGGGCAATAGCGCATCCGACTTTTAGGAAGTGAAAATGGCTGAGTGTCATCACACAGATATCTCGTAACTGGTACTAACATATTTTTTCTTCAAATCGATAATTGTGACTATAGTGATTTTTTTTAATATGAACGTGTAAATGGTATAATTTCAACATAAAAAATCATAACATCCAAGTGGTTGGGAGAGAGTAATTATAATACAAAAGTAGAAGGAGGCCACAAAGAGGTTTCGAAAAATGTTCTGATATACATGGCATTCCGTTTAAAAAAATGTTAGTTGACTCTGTAGAATCGTGTTGGCTCACCCTGTATATTCGAAAATAATTTCCTGTTATAGACTTTTTTGTCTAGTTTATTTATGTTTTTAAATCAAGTTTCTAGCTATTATAGAACTCGACATATCGAAGTCGGACGTACTATGCCACACCCTGTATTTTATCTCCAAAATAGAAGGTAATTTTTGGAATTTGATACGTCGCCCTTGAAGCGTAAGCATGATTGATCACAAACGTCAGAACAGCTCATTCATCAGTAGAAACAGAAAAATATCTATGAGCCCCGGACCGGCTTTCTAACTGGCCTGTCTGAGCTCCATAGAAAATGAGGACAGTAGCTATGCGTGTGCAGCGAGATCCTGACCTTGTCTGTTCACTAACAATCAGTATGTTTGGCATATTGACTATTATTTAAAAAAAAAGAGGTACGTCGATCGTACTGCTGAAGAAAATATTGTAAACATTAGATAAGATACAATTTTTGGATAAAACAAAAGATGTACTTAATTGCGTATTAAGTAATTTGTCCATATTCCTCAACAGGATACATATTATTGTTTTTAAAATACCCCTTGAGCATGAAATATTGTGCTCTTATCGGCGTCCAATGCAAATTAGTATCAAAGAACGAGATATTAAATTTTAGGCAAGTGCCGCATTCCATTCGGAAGATAAAATATGAAAAACTTTTAATTGATCTCCTAACAGTTGTATTTCCAAATAATATTCATACAGGGTGGCTCAGCTCTTTACGTATAAACATACTGAATCAATAGGGCATTAAACTGAGGAAATTTCATAGACTTGGAACCTACAATATTTCGTTACCTACAAACTACTTTCTACACTGTTTAAACAAAGAGAATAGCTCCTATACTCCGTTAATGGTAGACACTAATTTAGCCAATTAGAGGTCTACTGGAGTCTACAACAAATTTTTTAGGCATAGCAAAATCACATAATCTTATAGTACTTGTAGTATACAAGGTCCTGCAGCAGCACGCTTTTCCATAGCTCTTATACCATACAAGTTAGGAATTTCATTCGAGTACAGTTCTTAACTACCTATGAAGTTTCCTAAGAAAATATTTTCGGATGTACAGGGTATCACAAAAACTGTGACATCATTTTTGCATATATTTAACGCCATTGATGTTATTCATTCACACCTGTAATATGAGCACAATCCAGTGTTTTCCTTTTTTCTTTTTCCTTACGGGTTGCGGTTTTGACTACCCGTTGTACTGAAGCTTAAGCTTATTGTACCCCATAGTCTCATTACTCCATAAGACCCGTTCTATTCCAGAAGGCGAGTATACAGTTTATGGGAGCTCTGGCTATCTCTTCCGGGGTTAAAAGTAGTCCCTCGAAGTGTGTTAGTCTCATTGCCGTTAGGGCTGGGCATTCGCATAAGATGTGGTGGGGAGTTTCTTCCTCTTCACCACACATCCTGCAATCTGGATTGTCTTTCACCCTTATATTGGTTAGGTGTTTGTTTAGTGTGCAGTGTCCTGTTAATATTCCCACTGTACACCTCAGCTGTTCAGTGTTTTCCTTAGTAGCAATAAATTAAAAATAAAAAAGAATTAATTTACATCACTAAAGATAAGCGATCCCCATTTTTCCAAATCAAGGGTAAAATCTGTTTAATGAAGACGTTAGGATACTGTAACTGTAATTATTTGAAATCCATCGAAATAAATTTTCAAATTATAAGAATTTCAAATAGATTTTTCTCATATTTTTTAATTGGAACACCCTGGATATTTATTTTTGTAATAATATGCAGACTTTAAATACAAATAAGTTATGTATAAGTGTTACTATAGAAATTCATAGCCGTTTCTGAAATAATTGACAATATTTTAACGCATCAAACAGCCCATTACATAAGCTTATGTAGGAAACGTAGTTGGCTTAGTGCAAGATATTTATGAGTTTATGACAAATGTCATTTAATTTAGCATTTGTTATTCGCTACGTTATTAGTTTTAAAGAATTCTAAGTAATATAGTTTGAATTTTAACAAAAATAAGCTAGAAGACATGATTCTTGTAGTGTGTGAAAGTAAATGAAATTGTTTGTTGGCTAGTAGGGTTTATGCGACACGGTATCCAGAGAGACGTCACCTAAAAGAAATAAGTTTCAAAAGGTTACTGAATAGGTTTATTAAGACGGACGATGTAAAGTACAAAAAGGAAGAACGAGCAAAACCTATCATTAATGAAGGAAACAAATTGTCGGTACCTACTCCTAACGATTACCGAACATCTACATATGAGCCAAAAGATCATCGGCGAAGCAATAGGCGTAATAGTAGAGTTTGCCAGCCCGCAAAAAACCTTCTAGAAAAGAGTCTCATTTGCACTTTGTTGCTAAAATGTACGCTCCTTCTTAAATCATTCCCCATCCCTTAAGAATGCAAATGCAACTGATTGTCCAAAAATCGGTCGGTGCAGGGAATGGCTGGGGGTGATTTTGTAAAAAAAAATTTTTTTTTTGCCTTTTTCGCATTTACGTCATGTGGGCAAGAATCTGCCGAAATCTCATCTAAATATTTTAATCACAATTTTTTTTTTTAATTTTGAAATCTGCGCGCACACTACTTTTATATGGAGCACCTTAATAAATAAACTATCGTCCTGAAAAGTCATTATTGTGATATTCTTTAACTCGTCGTAACTAGAGAAACGTTTGGTTAATTAAAAAATTCATTCCTATAAACGTTGTAGACCAACAAACGAGGATTACGCTGGTTTTTTCAAATTTTAAATCTGACAGACAGTTTCATTAGAAAATCGTGAATTGTGAAGTCATGTCCTGGAGCTCGCGGTCTGCCGTTTAGGTGCGAGGAAGGTTGCAAATGCAACTGGTCGTCCAAAAATCGACCGGTGCAGGAGATGGCTGGGGTGATTTTGTAAAAAAGGGCAATTTTTTTTTGCCTTTTTCGCGTTTATCTAGAAAAGAGTCTCATTTGCACTTTGTTGCTAAAATGTACGACCCTTCTTAAATAATTCCCCATCCCTTAAGAATGTAAATGCAATTGGTTGTCCAAAAATCGTTCGGTGCAGGGGATGTCTGGGGGTAAGTTTGTAAAAACAGCACATTTTATTTTTGCTTTTTTCACATTTATTTCATCTGGGCAAGAATCTGCCGAAGTCTCATCTAAGGAAAGTTCACATTAACATGTTTCCGTCCATCGAAAAACGACTGTTTCAGCGCGTATATAAGGTGGATAATTATTTATTATCGGGCATATGCCGTGTTTTGGACACATTTTAAGTGACTAGCGAAGTCTTATTAATAAATATTTAGTTAAACGACTTAATTATTTTTAACGCTACTTAGAATTTATTTTGCTTTTTTTTCAATAGTAATAACTGTAAATAAAAATTTAGGGTTCCTACATATATAGCGAATAGTGTAAAAGTTTGATTGAACGAATTATTAGGTTAAAAAATAACAATAATAATTATGTAAATAACAATTGCGATGGTGTGAAAATGGCAGAAAAAATAATTTACTATTTTTTACAAAATCACCCCCAGCACAGGATGATTTTTGGACGACCGGTCGCATTTGCATTATTAAGGTATGGGGAATGATTCAAAGTAAGTCTTACATTTTAACAACAAGTGCAAACGGTATGACACGATAGAAGCTGCTTTTTACTCCACTATAAGCGAGAGGTCTGTGCAACAGACTTTAAAGAAGCATTGTTTTCTTGCTTACCATATCCAGTTGCATCAAGTGCTTAGTTAGAATGATTTTAAGAAACGCGCCGAATTTTGTCTATGGGAAAGACTGAAAATGCAGGGAGATCCCGTGTTTTTCAGAATCGTCTTGTTTACGGATGAAGCGACATTTCATAACAGTGATAGTGTGAACCGTCACAACTTCCATTACTACTCAATCGAGAATCTACATTGTATGCGCAGCACCGATGGTCAGTGAATGTTTGGGGGGGATTATTGTAGACATTGTGATAGGTCTACATTTTTTCAATGGTCATCTCAATGGCCTGCTAGATCACTGGACCTTACAACACCGGATTTTTTTATGTGGGGTTATATCAAAGAAATTATTTACAAAGAACCACCGACAACAGATATAAACATGCGGGCCAGAATAACAAATGTGTTTGAAAATATTTCACCAGGAATATTAAGGGAAGTGGAAATGTCTTTTTGAGAAAGAACGCAATTATGTTTACAACAAAACGGAAGACATTTTGAACATTTATGTAGTTTGTAGTCAGTAGAAATTATTTTCTTTGTTTAAATAAAAGCCGTTTTTTACCTACCCATGTTTAAATGTTGTCAATTATTTCAAAAGCGGCTTATATAAAAATTATTTCTAATTAAATTTTGCATATTGTTACATAAAAATATACAAGATTTGAAAAAAGTGAGAAACATCTATTTAAAACTCTCAAAATTTGAAAATTTATTTCGTGTACCCTGTATAATTCAAACAATTATAGTTACAGTATTCTACCATCGTCATTAAAAAGTGTTTAACCTTGTTTTGTTTTCAAATCCCCATTTAGAAAAATATTTAGAGATGTAAATTGAATTTTTTCATTTTTAATTTATTGTTACTAAGGGAAACACTGGATTGTGCTCATATTATAGGTGTGAATTAATAACATCAAGGACGTCAAAAATATGCAAAAATATAAAGGGTGTTCCATTTAAAAAACTTACCTCAGTTGTGTCACAGTTTTTTGTGATACCCTGTACATCCGAAAATATTTTCTTAGGGAACCCCTTCATATATAGGTAAGAACTGTACTTGAACGAAATTCTTAATCTGTATGGTAAAAGGGCTATGGAAGACCGACGCACTTTTGCAGGACAGTAATTTGGCGAACCAGGGGTCTATTAGAAACTAAAAAAATTTTGTTGGCACGGCAAAACCATGCAATATACAGAGTCTACTATTAACGCACCGAGTACAGCGATACGTAACATTACTAGTTATAACTTTCGTTACAATCAAATTTAACCAACAGCGTATAATTGATACATCAAAGGAACAATTTAATTATTATTATTACGTTTGACGACTTACTTAATTGACAGGGGATTAGTTGATAACAGTGTTCCGCGTAAGCAATACGTTATAATACTGCATCAAAAGAATGGAAATATTACTTATGTCACATTCAATATCTGACAAGAGGATTAGACCATAGTTGATTAATTTTTATAACTGAATTACTAATAATTAATACTGTTTTCTGTTAATTGTGCTATAATTTATTGCACTGCGTATATTTGTATCTATAATTAATTTAATGAGAGACACGAAGAAAACAATACACTTACAACCCCAACCTCAAAGGACTCGAGGCAAACTTAAATTTTAGCTTAATCTTTTATCTGTCTCTTGAGTCTTACCTGGAGAATATTTTTTATGTATAAGAAAATATTTATTGTATACTAAAGAAAAAACAATATTTTAAACAAATGGCCTACCGGAGAACACAGAATAAGCTTCAATTAATATTTAATTTGAGCTTGTTGTTCGGGTAAACTCTTAATATGGTAGTAAGTGCTCTCTAGATTCCATTGGATCTGCCCAGTTTAAAGTTAAGATGTTTTACCAGTGTTGATTGTATTGGCATATTGGTTTACAGTCCCTTTCTGTTAAAAGTAAAATTTTAATTATGATAAATTATTATTATTATTCACTATACTTGAGCAGCTCTAAAAAAACAGTAGTTTGCTTTAATAAGTGCTTGTAGAGATGCAGCATATGTTCAACGGAACGGCTTTTCATATTACAATCTATAAGAGGAATTAATAAATCCTTCAGACCATGCAAATTTATTGTGAATATAACTAACTTAACCTTTTGGTAGTGATTATAATGTCAACTATATGTTTTATTCATATTTTACCGAATGCTGTTAATCCATATCTGATATACTTTTTACAAATTAACATGAAATAGTTTTACAGTAGAGCAATTACAAAGTAAGAAAATAGAAATACAAAACAGGTTGATGACCTTTTGATATTGTAGTAAATTACTTTTGTTACATTTTTTTTAGAAAAATCCTAAATAGGAACGAAGTGTATTAAAATAGTTATTTACGTGGTAAGACCGGAAAGAGATTCTTTACTGAGTGAGCTGGCAGCGAGCCCTGGAAGCCGGCGAGACCACACTTTCCGGATGTGTTGGGTACAATATTTTTTCTGCAACCGTTTGTACTAGTGTCAGAAAACATTTTAACTTGAAATTGTTTGCGAACATTCATAAAATTCAACTGACAGATGTCAAACGCTTACTTTGAAAGAAGACTGGCTTAGGCATTTTTAATTGTTATCAGATGCTGTTTGAACCAAAAATGACATAAGGGATCCTTAAAGACATTACCGATCCCCTATGTCCCTTTACCGGCCTAGACCAATAAATACGTATTTTTAATTCAAAAATTGACCAGAAGCAGTTAAATTTCTAGACGAATGAAAAAAAAGTATGTTTTCTATCTTATTTCTCGATTTATTGCATACTGTGACCGTTTTCTTAATATTATGTGTTCATTAGCATAGCGACTTGACTCAAATATGGATAGTATTTACTAGGCTTTAAATTTATTTATTACTTAATTCATTACATACTTAAAAGATTTTTTAAAATGTTTTCTTAACCGCCTCTCAAATCACCAAAGTATCTCCCAGAAAATCCTAGGATTTTGTGTTGAGTAAAGAGAGACGGGGCCTTACAGTTTATTGTGGAGTCCAAACCACATCTAGGGCATCGACAGTTCTCTCCCATCTTAATCCGAAACAAATTACAAATAAAGTTCGTTGCTCCAGGATGGTCCAACTTGCTCCAGGATGGATTCGAACCATCAATATTCGGTACCGAGTAAATAGCTTAACGCTTTACCCACTCGGCCATTATGTCCCCAACTGGACCGACCGACCATATTTTTGTTTACTTTGTTCTTTTTAAACGCGTATAAAGATGCTACGAAAAATAAAAAAAAAAATTGGAAAAAACATCTATTAAATGTCGATGAATTAAACAAATTAAGCTTAAAAATAAATACCTCTTACTCTACAGATTCGTGATTAAATTATCCAGTGAGGCTATAAAAACTTTCTTGAGTAAGAAGTAATGGTCCCAGAACGGAGCCCTGCGGTACACCATATTTTATTTGTAAATGTTCTAATTTGTTCCCTCTATTTCCCCTGTTTGCTTTTCCGATAAGATATGATTTAATCCAAATCATAATGTTACATCTAACTCCCATATGCATTAAGTTTGTTAAGCATTAAATCACGATCAACTAGATCAAACGCTTTGCTCAAATTCATAAATGAACCGACTGTTTTCTTTTCTTTTTATCTAGGCTTTTGTCCAAGATATTCAAAAAATGAAAATAGCTGATTCCGTTCACATAAATTTTCTGAAATCGTGTTGAGTGTCATGTAATATATTATATTTTCTACATTTGCGGAATTTCCTTTTTTTGTAAAGTGGCATAAACAGTTTTTAAAATTTTTGGAAAAATTCGATGTTCCATTATGAGATTTACTAAATATATGTTATAGGAGCAATAGCTACATACGTCAAGCAGCTTCTTAAGATAATGGCAATGCTTGCAAGTTACGTTTTACAAAATACTCATTTCAAATATCAGCATTAAAAAAGTCCAACAGTGTTAAATCAGGAAGCTTAGCTGGCGTAAAAAAGTTGTTGTCCAACTAAGAACCACATTACCTTGTTCATCTTGTTGGTTATCGAAAGCGTCCCTTATTAAAAGATGGGTTATATTTTCTTTTGTATTTAAATAGGTTGCATTTGGATTTCCTTCTATAATTACATAGCCAATAATACCATATCTCAAAATACTTTCCGAAATATTTAGTTTTTCAAGCCACTGGTTGTGCCCTTAGCTGAAGAAATGAGAAATTTCATCACTTTAGTACCGATTGTAGTGTATATTTGCAAAACCATTCAAGGAAGATGTACACTCAGATACTTTTTTTACATAATATGCATATGCATATAAAAATCTGTTACCGGGAGCTCCTTCCTGACATATCATTAAGATAACAAATTTGTAGATTAATGTCATTAATTATATGTTTTTATGCATTGTATGAAAATGATATTGATATTTCAAGGTCTAAGTATTTCTTCATTATTATTATTTTTTAATGTCATATATCAATGACAATACGGAACTAAGTTATTATAACAATTTTTATGAAATACAACAATTAGGCTTTCCATTTGCGTACCTCTAATGATTTATTATGATTAAAAGTAAAATGCCGTGTTTAAAGAAATAGTAAGAACAGTAATATTATCAAAGCTAAAATTGGTTACTTTCGATTTTCTTGTTCTTAGAAATCTGTGAAGAAATACCTAGTCAAAAAACTAATTCGCACTAAGTTAACATTAATTATAATTACATGTTTTATCTTGTAACGATGAATTGGTGCAAGGACTTTTTTAGCAATAACTATAATTATTTATTGAAATTTTGAAATCATGGGTAATTTAAATTAGAGAAGTGAAATTAATTACAAAATTTCATAAGCACTTCATGTCAAATATTCATTTTGGATCTGTGTTAACGTTGTACCGTATTTTAATGCTAATTAGATACATTTTTTAGGCGTCTAGTGAAGGTGATATTATAATTTGCTATAAAAGATTTCATATTGATTTTCAAGTAACTTGGAGTAAAACTGCGCATTATATGAGGCACACTTATGTAAATTGTTTAGATGACGTAAGTTATGATAATTCTAAGATACTGTATACAGGGTGATGTTAATATGACGTACAGCCTATTTTCTAAAAAACGAAGAAATGTTTAGTACAATTTGATTCATTGTGCTGACTTGAAAGATTGGTGCTTTAGTGCCACTACTGCCAATACCTTTGATTATTTTCCTCATCATAATTCTAACCAATATGAAACATGAAATTTGTACCACGTGACTTGTTTTAGGGATTATTTTGCAAAAATAATCAGTTATTTTTCACCTAGCTGTTCATTTATTTTTGACATGTAAAGTAAGCTTTGGCCTGTCGTTGCTATGTGATACTCACAGACTTAACAATTCTGATAGTTTGAATTGTCAGTGTCATTTATGCTTACCTACATCGTCAAATGAAAGTAAATAAAGAAAGTACTCATTTCGGAAATGTTTCACTTTCCGAAGTTGACAAAGAAATCCTAAGAAGCGTTCCTATTAAACAACAAAAACGCACAAATCGGTATGGGGTCAATTTACTGATTTTTGTAATGAAACAGGATACCAATTTGAAGCCACTATAACCATAGATTATATTGCGCTGGGCTTTCAATTAGAGACGGATAGATGGTAAAGATTATAAGGAAAATGTGATAAAAACCTTGTGGAACATACCTACAAAAATGCTTCAGGAAATGTATTTTTTAAAATAACGTCATTTTCGATCCATTAAGAATATTTAATTTAAGTGCGCTAGGGATGCTCGTAATGCTAAAAGAAGATATTTACAGAAAAATATGACGAAAAGAAAAGCTTCTTCAGTTGCATTAGATTTAGAAGATCATAAAAAAATGATAATGTTTTGAAATGAAAACACTCCTGAAGGACTGCAAAAAAAACTTCTCCATATTATCACCGTTGAGCTCGCTTGGACAGGTGGAAAAGCCGCAAATTGCGTAACAAATCACTTTAAAGAAGAAATTGATAACAGAGGACAGACAACAGGTAAGAAATGGCTCACTTTTTTATTTGCGATTGTTTAACTAAGTCTTTTTTGCCATTTTAGGCTGATTAGAATATAATCCTGTGATCAGTAAGACCACACAAGGAGGTGACACGAAATGCGCCGATATTAAATGGTTAACGCTTAATGAAATTAATGCCAATCAATGTCCTGTAACGCTATATAAACAACTATTATCCAAGAGGGGTTCCAATATTACAACAAATCGTTTATTTCTGACATGCAAAATGTACTAGAATAAATACGAAAATTCTTATTACCGTACAAAAATTCACCGATTGGAAGAAATGAACTGTCCAAATAGACAAAGGAATCTTCCGCAAAAATCGATTTAAATAAAAACAACTGTAAAAATAACTATTCATTCCAATCTACTCACAGCTTTCAGTAACTTAATAAAGAATGGAACACAGGAGCAAAATAACCAGCCATGGAAGTGCAAATTCCATAAAACCGTATTTGGAAATAGATGTCCTACATCATTTAAACGTGATAAATAAATTAAGATGTAATCCAAATGAAATACTAAATGAACCAAGCATTTCTAAGGGAACATCAGTACATACTACTAATCAAAATATTAATGAAGAAAAACAAGCTCAAATTGTATATCAAAACAGATAGGAAGCAGAATGTGTCATACAACAATAAGAAGTCACACTAAACAATGATAAAACACGGTGTACCGCAGGGTTCGGTACTCGGCCCCATTCTATTCATCATTTATATAATGACCTTGCTAACTGCGATGATAACGATACTTTTATATTATTTGCTGATGACACTACGGCTTTTCATTCTGATAGGGATCATAATCTACTGACAGAGGTGGTTGTGATAACACAATCAAAAATAAATCAATGGTTTCTCGCAAATAAACTGAACCTGAACCAGAACAAGACTCAGTCACAGACTTTTACTCTTCGCCAAGACAACAATATTGACTATGATAATGTGGTAAAATTTCTTGGCATGTACATTGACACAAAGCTAACTTGGGAAGGGCATATAGTAAACTTATCCAAATCCCTGTCAAAAAAAATGTTTCTACTAAGAAATCTGGTGCATGCAGTTACAAAGCAGGTTATTACAACAGCATACCATGCCGTTTTCCATTCTCTTATGACCCATGCTATCTTGAACTGGGGACACTCATCTCACAGTGCAAGAATCTTTAGTCTTCAAAGGAAATTAGAGTCCTCGCTGGCCTAAAATTCAGAGACGACTGTCAACATTTTAGGATTTTTAAAATCCTTACTCTGTAATGTCTTCTATATATTAAACGCAATTTACATACATTTGATGAACAAGGTGAGAGGCATCCATACCACACACGATTTGAACATATAAAACAAAACTTCCTTCGACTTACGAAATCCAGAGATGGCACCAGTTATCACTGCATTTAATTCTATAACAAATTACACGAAAAAGTTAAATACTTCGACTTGAATAAATTCAAACAAAGAATCAAAAAGTATCTTAAGAACAAAGCCTTCTATTCCGTTGAGGATTATTTTAATGACAATCTTTGAGACTTGTAAAATACTACTATTTATCATTAAATTTCTGTCTATGTCGGTATTTGTAAATTGGTTGTTTTATACATTCTTTTATTTAGATTTAAGCATTTATACACGATCAATTTTAACTCAATTTTTTCACTATTCCACTATTCTCTTGTGACTTGTGTAAACATTTTTTTATGTACTAACACCAATAAATGATTATTATTATTATTATAACCCTTGAAAGTTTTTTAAATGAATGGTTCGTAACTAATATCAGCTTATAGACACAGGTCGCAGAGTATCGCAATTCATAAGGGTGCGTTCCAGAGATCGGCATTGGAGCTCATCCTTTGTGTGATATATGCAATGGATCTGTTTGTTAGTGAACAAGATATTCAGGTTTTTGAAAACGGTATTAGTAAATGTGGTTTCGTGAACAGTCACAACGAGACCATTCTTTTTTCAAAGACAATCATAGTGATTTGGTCCTCTAATTAAGAAAATTTTACTTTTGTCTATCAGATCAACAACTATTATTTAATTATACATTTCTCATAAATATGAGACAGTGATTAACGTTTTTTGCCAACATTCTATGGGAAAAGAACAACAATTGTTTAAGATGTATTTTGCATCAGAATGTTTATGTTTTTATTTATTGTCCCACCTAATTCATTACAATAAGTTGTTCTATCATCGTTGTTGTTAATGACCTCAGCATTTTATACCGTCCGGCCGGCGAAAGAAGGACCGCGCAGCAAGGCAGAAATCAGATTCTTCCCACGGGTGTTTTTCCCTCAACCAGACAATATCATTAATTTCTAAATATTACTTGCTTACGCCGAACATATTTCCTGTTATCTGCAAATTCTTGTACTTCACGCAAATTTTCAGTAACAAATAGGTAGGTATTGTAAATGTAAACCGCAGACAGCAATTTTTTTTGCTTAGTACTACTTCTCTTCAATTTGTTGTTTTTTGTGTAAAATGTTCTGATAAATATGTATGCATGTTATATTATAAATTAATATAGCACAGTTTTCCCACATTTTAGAACGCATTAATTGTAAAAAAAGATGAATTTTTAGAGGTCGTAATCAACATCCAATATTTTCCTAACAAAAATGGGTTCGGGTTCGCCGCCATTTTTGAAGAATGACGCCAAAAATCGTCTCCATTTGGCTATTCTAAAATATAGATAATTTATGCAATAAATTCTGGAATATCACTTCAACATTAAAATTAAGTAGTTTATTGTATGTCTATAAATATAGGCAAAGTTTCTACGCTTTTGTACTCGTTTCCTCACCGCCACGAGATTAAGGAAGCAGTGCATTTTATTATGTGGTATCCCTTGTATAGTAGACGAATTCTACAAAACTAATTATTTAACATGATTTTCCTTTTTTTAATTGATGTAGAAGTTGTTGAAGACTCTTTCAGATCACCTAGGAATTCGCCCATTTCTAGAATGTCTTCTTCAACATAGTTATACATAGATAAGTCGTACCTTTTATATCCCTACCGACTGGCCTATATGCCATATTGCCTTGTCCGTTTTTTAAAGAAGTTCTAAATACAAGCCTTAATTACCTTATGAAGTACTACATCTAGTTAATTATTATGTTTTACATTTAATAATTATTATTTTTCGAGTAGGTACATAATAACTCAGACAAGATTGATAAATAAATAATAATTTAATAGGTCACAAAGTAAAAGAAGCTAATTACTCTCCAAGATCACTTTACTTATAAACATAGAATTACTTTTATTGACGTTTAAACAACATTTAGAATAAAACAGTAAATTCGCACCTCATTTTTTTCAAGGCTACAATATGTATAGTAAAAGTGGAGTATGTTCTTGGTATATACAAGTAGGTGGTACTAAATATTGATTTATTTATAGAAAAGATTACAATATGCATGCATCGACCTATTTTGTAGACCGTCTTTTATGCATATTATTTTCAATTAACAGAAAGCAAAGATTTAGGTAAATAAAAAATAATTTTATTTAATATTTCTATTGATTAATATAAAGCTTTTCGATATTGTGTGTATAAGAAAATATGTGGGAGCAACCATCTTAGCAATGTGAAACTTTACATATAGGGCGATTCAAGAATGAATGCGTAAGTATTCAGGATGTGTTTGGTGCTTTGAAATTAAAAAAATACATTTTTTAAGAATACGTGCCCTAAACTACTCTGTTGTGGAGTGAGCAGAGAGTTAAATTTACGTTTTTTACGGCATAAGTTTTGCGATATTTTATTCTTAGTTTCAGGTATTATGTATGTACTTTCTGTATAATATTATTACCAAAAAGACAAAATGAATTTTAATTCATGCCAATTTAATATAAAATTTATAACGTCAATAACGTATTTTTTTTTTGAATAATTTAATGAATGAATAGTAATTCCTAATCATTGATTTTAAGTTATCGTGGATGCATGAAGAGCAATAAATATAGACAAACAGACCCGACGTACATACAAATACATAAGTGACGTAAAAATAGACTTGATAAAAAATTAAATTAAAAAAATAGTTACAACAGATATAAAGTTGCTGAAACATAATATAACATATTAATTAAATTTCATAACTCATGATATTTAAGTTATCTTATATTAATGACTTATAAAAAGGTAACCTTAGACTATCAATAAAAAAAGATAAACCTTTCTATTTACATTATATCGTGTCGGAGAGAACTACGCACATTCTAAGCGACGCACGTGAGGAAAACAATAAACAAATCAAAAGAATCAGATATACACGTTGAGATGTGAGCGCATCTGATAAGAGCAGAAAGCAGTGTGGATTATAACATTATGTTGGCAAATTAAATAAATCTGTAGTGTCTGTTGGAGCTATTTCCAGAATATAGTGAAAAATTAGTTAGACTATTATTGATCACTGCCCAACAGACATGTTGATACCTTAAAAGTTGTTGAATATATTCCGGGCGCTGATTTCAAAAATGTCATCAGTTTTATCCTATCAGCTTTAGTTTTGAAGATCTTATATGCTGATTTAACCGGTCGTCCATCAAATTTAAGAATCCTTAATGGAATGATTATTGTTTTATGACTATATATTTTTGACGCACGTAATACATAAGAACTAATAAAATTAAAACACAATATTAAATTAGTTTATTTCAATCCAAGAGTAAATAAAATGATCTATCATTTAATGCGTAAGAGACGCTTCTTTTATACAAGTTACTAGAGTGAGATCTACCAGAACAGTCCTGCTGAAGGTTCCAGCAGTAATTTGCCATCATGTGGGTATCCCACCTTCCCTGGTATCTGTTTTCCATAGTGTCTTTGTGAAATCTTTCTCCTTGCCCTTCGCTTAAATCACAAGATTTTTGTGAAATAGTTCAAGTGGCTGTAGAGGTAATGGATTTGGATGCCCATATTACAGCTAAGCTTATTATAATTGGAAAGCATGTCCTCTACTAATTTAGTACAGTCTCCCAAGAAAGTTTCTGATAACTAGAACAAACGAAAACTACTAGAATCAATCTCGTCCATTAGATCTATGATGTGTTTCACTTTTTTCTTTCTCTTGACCGGGTAGGTTTATTCAAGTGTACATTCCATATGTACAGAGTTCAGTAGTCTATACTTACCACAAATGTATACATTGCAAAACATTGATAAATTACACCAAAAATGTGAACAATGCAAACTTTGTCATAAACTAACATTACAATTAATATTGTAGAGCTGGAAAACTCAGCTCCTCAAATATATCTATGAACTTCCAAAGCACCAAATCAAAAAAGAACATTTTTTGGGGCAGTGGTTTTAAGGAAAATTATTTAGGAAGTGGATATTGAACTATATCAACTCATATTACCACACTTTTCGTAATGTAGTGGCTTGGAGACATCGACACAGATTGTTATTCTGTGACATCGATCTATCTGTGGCTACGAAATTGGCATTACATGATATTATTCTGTGATTGCATGTTTGTGTTGTTTTGGTTTGTTGTGCTTTTCTGAATTATACTGGGTGGACCATTAATAATAGGTCATAGTTCAAGGGTGAGTTCTTTGGACCAAAATATGAGGATACAACCAATTATGCTTTAGTAGTATTGATTGAAAAAAGTACAAAACGTAAGTAAAAACGAAAGCGTAACAACAGCGTAAACTTTCTCTTACTTTGTAATGAACTAATTGCTGCAACTTAGAGTAAATATCAATATGGTTTCCACCTACTTCTATGCCTTTTCTAATTCTTTTGATAAAAGATTTTCTTATACTGAAAAATACATTTTGCGGTCCTCTAATAAAATTGTCTGCGTTTTGTATTTGGTCCCACAGTTCTCTTCTTGAATTGATATCATTTGCATAGACTAAGGACTTCATATGTTTAGTTTCTCCCAAACAACGAAACAGATGTTGGAAAATCTTATGATTTGGCTGCTTTCTATTTGGATATTGCACTGAGTATCTCCTAGCTGCAGTAGGCCCGCTAAAATTATTTTGTGCGTAAACACATATCATATCCCTCATTTCTTCATTTGAAAAATTATTATGTCGAGGAATTTTAAATAAAGTAGTTAGAGAACTTGATAAATTAATAAGAGGAACACAATAACAATAGGAAATGACTAAATGACTCACATGATAGAACTAAGACGTAACCAAAGCACACTTTTCAATAAATACTATTCGTTTCATTAAATTTGAATTTGTCTTTCAAGAAATTAATGAAATTTTTAACAGCGGTTTCCTCGAAAATGATCGAAATTATTAAGTTCTACCAAGTGTACCTTTTCTACATGAAAATGACGCCCTCATCAGATTTTCTAAACAGAAGTATCACAACGTTTAGTCAAAAAAAAAAATAAGAAACAAATTCATCATCAGATACAGCTCCTGCGGCGCCCTCTATAGTCTAACGTGATGTGATACCTGACATAAATTTGTGTTTCTTAGAATAAAAAATGTTCCTTTACCAAATTTGGTGAAGATCGGTCAAGAGGTTATTGAGTTATTGCAAAAAAATTAAAAAATTATTTCTACTTTGACACCCTATATCTCTTTCCACAGCAACACTTTACTAAAGCATATTTGGTTATATCCTCATATTTCCAAAGAATTTACCCTTGAACTATGAACCATTATTAATGGTCCACCCTAAAGATTTGTTAGTTAATTGAACAATGGTGACAGTGCCAAGTGACTCTTGAATGGATAAATTTTTTTGCCCTACTAATAAAACAATTAGCTGTGTGTTATCATCTGTGAACATTCAGTTTTTTCTGACTTTAAATTTGTTTGCAATAAGTGAAATTATTTTGGAAAACAAACATCTGTAAAATGAATACGAACTGTGTCTGTAGGACTGTATTCTGATTGACTGTGACATTTTGAATGTTTTGTAAGAAACGAAAATGACCCTTTTTGCGGTACGACTCTGTGTACCAAAAGAAGAATAGTGTCATATGGTTATGGAATGAACATATATCTTTTTTAGATGAATGCTACATTTTAAACGTCTTGTGACTTAGAAAGCAATGTGCTACAAAAGTGGAATTTCTCTACTAATCAAAAATGGCATTATGTCAGACGTACGAAGTTTTAAAATCATAGGCGTAGATAGTGTGCCATTTGTCTGGATGATATAACAATACAAACCACAAAAACATTTATACATATATAATTTAAATAACATAATAATCGATTTGTCTGAGATAGACCTATTATTGAAACCTAGACGTAACCATAATTCATATCTTGTTTACATTACTTCAGTTGCAGATACAAATTTTCCTCATTATTGTTTTCGGTTAACTCGTTTATGGCAGCAATAAACAAGAACAATATAAACAAGTTTTTATCTTTGTAAGACATATATCAAAGTGTAATCAATGCCAACTAGTATTAATTTTACTGCGGCATTTAAAAGAATAGTTTTATGTATTATGCCATATATCATTTTGCAATATGTTTAGGTATATTGTTTGCAGATAATCATTTTTCATTATTGTTTGATGTAATAAAATGTAACAATGTCGAATAATAATTTAAATGAATTCCAGTAGCGGCGCATATTATTAGAGTAGTTCATAAAATACAGCACAATACAATAGCGTATTTATTACTCTTGATAAAATAATTAAAATAAATTCGTTTGTCACCCGCCGTGGACGAGCAATTTCGATTTACAAACTGTTTTTTTTCTTATACCTTGTGTAGTACTAACGTAAAATGTTTGCATTTTTCGGGAGTAAAAGTACTAATTTAATTCCTTTTTTCGAGGACTAAATTGCCACTTTTACTGCCGGAGGGATAAAATACGTAAAAAAGACCCTAGACATTAAATGAAAAATAAATAATTTTTACCATGGTAACCAATTTTTAAAAATTATTTCTCATTAAATTGGGCTTTTGTGAGAACTACCCCCCCCTAATTTTTTCGTTATTTTTATTGTTACGAAGAAATGGTAAATACAAAAGTTATACGACTTTCCATGTAGATTTTGAAAATCATATCAGAAAAACAATGGAAGGTCACACAAGATGGCCACAGTTATTAATTTTATTTTTTTAAATTGCACGCCCTGTATATTCTTACATATTTGAATAGACCGCTTTCTCATGAACATAATGACATATGGGTTGATCGGTCTATCTCTAATATTAAAGGAGGTATGTGGGAAACTTTGTACAAGTCCCACCTCCGGTAACTTTGTTATTTTTGACTATACAGTGCGTCCCACAGGATGAGGGGTTAATTACATGGGTATCTTAGGTATTAGTGGATTGAGAATCAAAGTAGTGCAGAATTTTATGCCGATTAACATGACATCCAGAAAACAGTTGAATTCCGATTGGTTTAGATTTTGTTTAAAAAAAACCAAAATCGCCATTTTTAAAAATGCCTTGTAACTTCTTTATTTGTGGATCATTTAAAAAATTTTAATATCATTTTGCAATAATTTTTTAAGGATTTTACAGTGGCATTCTTAATTTATGTTTTCAAACAGTAGTTTTTACAAAAATTACATCAAATTCATTTTTTCTCAAGGACGCCATATTGGATAAATGCATTTTTAAAACCAAAAAAATTGTCTACTTTACTACAAAAATTAAATAATTTATAAATAATATATATTTATTTTCATTTCAGACTAACGGATTTGATAATCCTGCCTTTGAACGAGGACCCACTGATACAGAAAAAGGTAATGGAGAGATTTCAGCAGAGGTATGTACCACATGGCAATTTTAAAATTTTACGTTTATATTGGGTGTTTGATATATCAGTACAATCATTTTAAGGGAAGATTCTATGATCCAAAGCAATAATAAAGTAAATACTAAATAAATGTAATGCTTGAATCACTTCCTAACAGAGGTATATGCTGCCAAAAAAAATTATTTATTTTTATTGAAATAACTATTAAAGGCAATTTTTTGATAATCTGTACAAAGTAACTAATTATAAATGGCATTAATGTAGCCCGCGATTTCAAGACATTTTCTAAAAAAAAAATTTTTTAGATGCAACTGGATAGGTTTTAAAAATAATAACGGTATTCTTCATTTGCTTCTCTACTTAAAATATTTATACTGATATAATAAATTTACAATTATAATTTTGTACAGCTGTATACAATTCGAAAAAACATTTCAAATTCAACTGGCACAAGCTAGTGAACAGAGATTTACAAATTTATTAAATCTTGTGACCTTATTCTTTGTCAGTAGCCAAGAGTATGCTGGACTTGAAAAAAATAGTTTCCTCATGTAGGTGTAAACACGAAGCATTTGATTTGTTTTCAATACCAAAGACTAAACCTTAAATAGCAGACGTTTTGTAATCAGCAACAATGGTACAATATTTGTATTTCTTGTAATTCTCATATTGTAATTTTAAGATGGTTGCAAATAGACATGACTAATGATTTAAAATATTATATATCTATAGATTCAAACCTTTTGAATAAAACGTAAAATATTCTTCTGATTATTAATGCAACAAGAAATTTGTTAAAAAAAATTGAATAGCTGAAATAATTTGTATTTATTTTACTGGTAACAGTGTACCAACATGCAAAGGAATCCTGCTTAAATAATTTAATTATATAATAGATATTGAGATCAATCCATTAGCGGTGGCAATTGCTGCATTTGTACATTCGTGAAATTCATGGACAATGCAAATATGTATATACTCTAATTTGTAGTTGTATTTAGAGATCGGTAAGAATGTAGGAATAGTAATTCTTATTATTTTCCATTTATTTAATTTTTACCTCCATTAATATTCAGACACATAGTTGCTGAGTCGAGATATCACCAAGATGGTTGCAGCAAGCTTCCACTAGAGGGAGGTAAATCTTGAAAAGTTTCAAGTTGCTGTGTTATATTTACTCTCAGATTACCTAGAGCTAGATTATATTTGTTTGTCTTGTCTATGTCGTACTAACGAGAAGCAATAACCTCGAAACCTATCTATGGGTGGCAACAGTGCACCAATTTGAAAAGGGTTCCGCTTAAGTAATGATTTAATAGCTACTTATGATCATTCCTTTAGTGGTAGCTTGTAGTAAACACTGCTCCTGTATTTATTTATTCAATGTTGAGATTCATTGAAAATGCAAATATCTGTTCATGTGAAAACCTCTTTTTCTTTAAAGCTGCAAAAAATTCTTCGACGACTTTCGTTCCAAGGGGGGACTTTTTGGTGTTTAAATAATGATGATCAATACTTGTATTGATCATCATTTTCACATAATTATTGGACGGGAAGCACTTTTGTATGAATGAAATTTGTGTAGTTTCAAGGTTTTGTGCACCGCACTAACAAAAACATTCGTTGAACTTTTCCCACTGAAACATTGAGGTGCATGCCAAAGTTACCAGGAATTTCTATTTGAATAACCTCGTTCCATACTGGTGGATTCCATTTCTTATTTTCAGCAATCCCAGTTTCAAAAAAATTCAGTATCAAACAAGTCGAATATACATAGTACATAGTAACATTTTTGTCAGGATGTCTTGTTTTAAGTTCACGAACAGTTTGTCTAGCACATTCATTAGTCATTACTTTTGCCATACCAAATCCGTTAAAGTATAAACCATGGTTATCAACAAAATTATTAAAAACACACGTCGAATCGGTCTCGGAACACGTATTCTCAGCTTACAAATTAAGAATAAACCTGTTATTAATTGATGATAATGTTCCAAAAAGAGCAAAAAACTATATTTTTGGTTCTATTAATTGTTTGCTTTTTAGACTTCTTTTCAGAATTTAACAGGATTAACAGGATTTGAGCAGACAAAAAACAATTGATTTCTAGCCTTCGTGTCCAACCAACTGGGTAGATAGTTAAATTTTTTAGTTTGTTTTAGCACATGCCCTGATAGTTTTATTGTTTACACTAGTTTAATCAAAAAAGAATTATATAATGAATCGTGGAAAATGAAAATTGTCTATTTTGGAATGCAGTAAAAAAATCTTGTCAAATAAACAAGTTTTCTTGTTATATCGCATATACTTTTCTTGTTTGCCCACTTGGGTAGACATTGCATTAGGATTGGTTTGAAAAGCTATGCTGTCCACCCAAGTGGGTAGTCAGGTTTAAGTTTCCCAGTACTTTCCTTGTTTCATGAGAATCCCTACAAAATTATTCTACAATGATAAATAAAAAAAATATGGCTCTGGCTGGCAGTCAGGAGCGATTCATATAATTTTGCTTTGGCACCAGTAATGGGCATACGAGTCCACCCATTTGGCTAGACGTGGCTGTCAACCTGTCAACTGTCAAAAAAAAATTTCAATGTTTTACAGGGTGGCTAAAACATAAGATTTCTAAAAAATGGCACATTTTCGCATTAATGTAACTTTAAATAATAACTTTTAAAGGTTAAAAAGAAAATACACTTGCTATTAAATAATTAATGTTAAAAACCAGTCATATTTGTTTTTTTACTTATAATTTCCTCAAAAACTGAAAAACCGTTGTATTCGCGATAGAATTACATAGCTTTAAAATGATGTTATGGCAAGTGGGGTGTTTCCATTTAATATTTTAAAGATGGAAGTGGTGGGGTTAGAGTTTCAATTAATCATCATTGGGGTGGAATGAAAAATAATATTAACTGAAAGCTTTTTTGTTAATTATTATTTACTAACTTTTACAAATCTTATCACAGATAAGTATAACATATATCTTTTTAAACAATTATTTTCCCGGCTATTTACCAAAACGCTGAAACTTGGATTACAAAAAAGATATTATGCACATTATGTTCAGTACAACTGACTCAATAATGTTATTTTTAATTTCAACTATTCTGTCTAATAAAACCAAAAATAAATAAAACACAAGGTACTCACCAGTTGACACTCACTTTAAAAAACTTTAAAATATCTACCGACACGTGTTTCTGCTTGCCATAGCATCATCAGGGTAGCCAGCACATTTAAAGAATCCAAAGTAAGGAAACTTGTAAACCTTAATGTAATAAACGTTAGTGGCTTCAGAGAACAGAATTATTGAAATTATATAGTGGAAATACCCCTTTGGGTCAATGAAATAATTTAAAAACAAATTAAGTTCCTCTTCTTGATAAAAGTTAAATATAGAGTGGAATGAAAAATAATATTAACTGAAAATTTTTTGTTAATTATTATTTACTAACTTTTACAAATCTTATCACAGATAAGTATAACATATATCTTTTTAAACAATTATTTTCCCGGCTATTTCCACTATATAATTTCAATTATTATGTTCTCTGAAGCCATTAATGTTTATTACATTAAGGTTTACAAGTTTCCTTACTTTGGATTCTTTAAATGTGCTGGCTACCCTGATGACGCTATGGCAAGCAGAAACACGTGTCGGTAGATATTTTAAAGTTTTTAAAGTGAGTGTCAACTGGTGAGTACTTTGTGTTTTATTTATTTTTGGTTTTATTAGACAGAATGGTTGAAATTAAAAATAACATTAGTGAGTCAGTTGTACTGAACATATGTGCATATTATCTTTTTGTAATCCAAGTTTCAGCGTTTTGGCAAATAGCAGGGAAAATAATTGTTTAAAAAGATATATGTTATAGGTACTTATCTGTGATAAGATTTGTAAAAGTTAGTAAATAATAATTAACAAAAAATTATCAGTTAATATTATTTTTTCATTCCACTCTATATTTTAACTTTTATCAAGAAGAGGAACTTAATTTGTTTTTAAATTAAATCATCATTGTTTAAGCGCCAAAAAAGTTCCCCTTTGGAACAAAAAACAAAGTGTCTTGGTGAATTTTTAAATATAAAATCGGTTTAAATAAAAAGAGTGTGAACAATTTTCAAAAGAACATAGTGACTGTATACTCTACTTTATAGTATTATTTATAGATTGGTAAAGACAAAGGAATAACAACTTTTACTATTTTCTATTTATTTAATTTTGCCTCTATATTATACACATACATACATATACAACAGAGGATATTGAAACTTACTAAAGCTCTTGATAAGATAATTGATATTCGCAAATTCATCAATATTATTAACACTGTGAGATAAACAGTTTAATACATAAATTGAGTAATTTATTAAGAAATATTAACAATTAATAAACGTTTCAATACAATTTAAACAACTATGTTTAGATGCTACTGATAAGCATGTTATTAATATAATTATGACAAAAGAGGGATTAAAATGTAACCCCGATAAAATATGACAATCTATTTAAAATACACATTTATCATTTATTAGAACGAAGGGAATATCAGAAAACTTTTTCACTGCATTAAATATTAAAAAATCGGCTTGGAAACAAATAAGTGTCATTGTAAAATGTTTTGTTTAATTTCACGTCAATTGTCAATGTAATCAATGAAAAAGGAAAAACGCAATTCCTTTTTTTTTTTTGTTTTGTTTATGATTTACTGAATTTTCAACAACTGGATGTTAGCAAGTAAAAATAAGAACATGGGCGTGCCAAGTGGGCAGAGAGGAGTGGCCGCCCCCCTGGCTTTTAGCAGATACTGAATATTTTCCATTAATCGATAGATATGTTGGCCATATTATGAAAACCAATCAATTACGATGCTAAAGAATTTTAAAAAATAGCTAAATTAACATTCACAAATAAATTATATTGCAATTTTTTAGTCATTTATATACAAAGTACCTACAATAAAATTCTTTGATTAAGTAACAATTTGATACTTTTGATTTTTTACCAAGGACCGCCGTTAACTACGAAAAAGTTGCAAGAACGGCACCTCGTATGGTTTGGACAAGACATGGACAAGTGCTTGCCGCCCATTTACATATTTATGTTTGCCTCTCCTCTAGATATACCTCTCATATCCCTACTTTGCCACATTATTTAATGTTATCACAAATAAAAATTGATACAGACATAAATAGTAAAACTGACAAAAAGAAAATAAATAACGTAGGTAGGTTAATCCCATATGAGTAATTATTCATGGTAAAGTAAACAGAAAAATTCCTCACGAAAATTCCTTTTATTATAATAATAGATTTTAACTATTGTAGTGTATGTATGTGTTTAAAAGAAAAGCACGTTAAATTTTTAAGAATTTTATTAGATAGTTAATTAGAAACAAAAAAAAATTATATCTTACAGTTGTTTACAATTTTGACTATGTTGCAAAACTATTTTAATTTTAATTTGACTACCCTGGTTTTTATTCCTGTGTCTGAAGATGTGAAGTAATTACTTGTTCACGAAACCGGTCACATTAATAAAAGGAATTTTATGAGAATTTTTCTGTTTACTTTACCATGAGAAAATAAATACGTTCTCAAAAACTTGTGTGTGCTCGTAGAGTCGTAGAAGTGTTAAATAAATTAAAAGTTAAAAGTTTTTAAATTTTTTCAAAAATATAGGTAATACCTAGTTTATCAAAATTGTTATCTTTGCGCATTCGTTTCAGAGATTTTTAAACTACAGTTTATTAAAAGAGTACTTTTGGAACTTCGGTTTAAATTTTTTTAATAACATTGCTCAAATTGATTGCTTTGCACATTTCATGTGGATAGAATAGCTAGTGCTGATATTGATTCTTGACTCATGGAAGACCGTAAGGCAATAAAACAATTATCACATATATATTGGGTACAATGCATAAGTGTCCTGCTCCTGAATACGAAGTCCGACCAAAAGTTAACGATTGCGTCAGGGCACTTTCTGGGAGGAGCATACGAGACAAAACATTGAAAGCAGATTTCAGTATCGCTAAAGTTACGATGGAGACTGCTGCTTGTTCATCTAAAGATATCTTTCTGTGTTAACGTATTTACTAAAATTATGTGAAAGTTTCACAATTTCAGTGTTTCTTCTGAGATACAACAGATATTGTAACACTAAAATTATGAAAAAATGTCAGAATAGCACTCAATCAAATATTGATGTTTTCTTTTTCGAAACAAATAGTAATTCTAAAAACGTAAATTAATATTCTCTAAAGAAAAATAATATAAGTTCTAAATAGATAAAATAATACGTAAATAAATGAATAAATAATTCAAATTAGATGCTCAAAAAGACCTCCTTCTTGAGCTAGGCAATGCCAGAAGGGCTTTTACAGTAGGTTATACTGTAAAAGCCCCTTCTAACAATCGCGCTGCGATCGCCCCATCCTGTTGGCAACAGACGGGCGACTGTAAACTGCGCATACCGCTAATCGTGTATCTAGTGCTCTGGTGCTATTTTATCTGTACCTCTTGTAAAAGAAGTTAAAAATTTAATTCGGGTTCAATAAAAAAAGATTATTTTTTAGGCGGCAAATACTAAAAAAAATAGTGTATCAATCAATAAATAAAAGATGAGTCAATTTAACAGATAATTTAAAGGAGTGATCTCCGTGAAAACAAACAATAAAATTCGTGTAATATGCGTCGGAAGATATAAAAATATTTAAGTTAAATACACCGTGTAAACATATTATTTAACTTAAAAATTACGTCATTAAATAATCCATCAATTTTGGTATTATTATTGTCAACAATTTATATCATTTTTCGATAAAAGTAAAAAGTGGTCGTCGCAGGAAAAAGCACAAATAGTGAAATCATAAACAAAACTGGCTCAAATATTATTGGAACCTCGTACCTTCAAATGTTGCAGGAATTTTTTATACCACGGCTACCGCTAATTTTATGAAATAGAGTCTTCTTCCAATAGGACGGAGGGCATCCCCATTATTCTAGAATAGTGCAAAATTGTTTTAATCAAACATTTCCAACTGATTTAGTCAGTATGAAAGGTTGATTTATAAAGATTGCAGTTCAGTTAAAGAAAGTAGAAAGTAGAAGCGGTAGCTGTTTGTTTTTTTTTTTGCCTTAGACTTGTGGAATGCTTTTTTAACGGATTACCAACCACATGATTATTAATTTCTTTCACATAATCATTTTGTGTTCAAATAGAGAATTAGGTTTTATCTTTTTTTTTTAGAAAGAAGAAGCAGATGGAGAGGAACGAGCCCAGTGGGGCAACAGCATAGAATTTCTCATGTCATGTATAGCAATGTCAGTGGGTCTGGGTAATATTTGGAGATTCCCATTCATAGCAAACCGAAATGGAGGTGGAGCGTTTTAATTCCATACATAATAGTTCTTACAGTTATTGGTCGACCTATGTATTACATGGAAATGGCATTGGGGCAGTTTTCCAGCAGAGGAAATGTAAAAATGTACGAAAAATTATCGCCAGTGTTAAAAGGTAAGTAAAATAAGCATAGGCAGCATATCTAAATTTTTGAACTGGTATTTTAATTAGTGCTAATTACCTTAAAGCATCGACTGCTCACCTTGAAAATTAAGAAAAAAATTAATTTAATTGTTTTGAAAGACGCCTCTTTGTATTTTCGGATTTTTCGGGGTATTTTATATAAGTTTACAGTAAAACTGTTTGTGTCACTAATATATATTTGATATAATCCTTAATTACTAACGTTTATCTACTTATAGCTGAAATAATCAACAAATCTATGAATCTAAAAACATATATCTACCATGTCAGTTAACGAATTATCTATTTGTAATTTATTTAACAATTTTATTGCTCTATTACATTAAAGATTTGATCTGTGTAAGGATATGCTCTTAGTTTACAGTAAATATAAAATTTTGCTGTATGTATACCTAGTATTCCATAGTACACAAGATATTTAGCGAGAGAAATGAACGAAGATATTGATATTTATTTTGTAATTAGCACAATATGTGTGTTTATTACACCTATGATGTTCTGCAACCAGCAATATAACTCTATAGTTAACGGAATTGCATAACTTAGCTATTTAGTATGTGAATGTAATTCGCGGGTTTTTCATTATTAAATTGTGGAAGAGATGCAATTACTATTGATTCTATCCATAAGGTAACGCTTAATCAGCGTATTCATAGCTGCAGTATTGAAAAGACTTTAAATACTTTAAATTTTATTGTATTGTAATTCAATCCCTTTTCAGTATTCACTAAAAGTGGTAGTAGTTTTGATTCTTTCAGAGAATTTCAAATACTTCATCAGAGTCTGCAAACTTTTATGTTAAGTAATTAAATATTAACATTGACATTCTCCACAAAACACCAAAATATTACTACACACGACGCGTGTTTCATCAACCAGGTTGGCATTGATTAAGGAAATATCTGTAAGTAATGGATATTCTATAAATTTAGATGATAAAATCATTAGGAAACATAAATTTAAAGAGACACTACGAGATTCCTTATCTCCAGAGGATGCCAGCTTAGTTGGCGAAACACGCGTAAAGTGCAATATATGGTGTTTTGTTGTATTGACATCAGTGTTAATTTTACATCGAACACATCACAAAATATCATATTATATTTTAATTGGCTGTTATATTTTTAGGTATTGGATACGGTCAACTTATTGGATCAACTTGTGTGTAGGTACTTACTATTGCAGCTTGATGGCCATCACATTGTTCTATTTTGTGAATTCCTTTACATCCAATTTTCCATGGTCCACGTGTCAAGAATCGTGGGAAGATTATTTAAATCAAAACAGGTTAATCTGTGTAGATGCCACGAATACTAGTAGTAACCAAACAATACCAACGAACTGGACTACAATTAGTTCATCTGAAATGTATTTTAGGTAGCAAACTACTTTGTATTTTCAAACATTTCAAATATTAACACAATATTAGTTTTTACAAATACCAAAACACTCCGTATAACTTTAATCAACTCCAGATGATGGCAAGCTGGTTGTGGAAACGTGCGTTGAGCAACAACCGATTGTTGTGGTATTTGTGGAAACGCGCCTGACGCCACCTTGTCAATTTTTTTAATTTGCAGAAAGGATCGTGTGATGTCTTAAATTATTTGAGAGATATTGTACAACTCTAGAGTTTGGAAACATAATTTCCATTGAAAACAGAGTCGTGAATTTTTAAAATAATGGTCAATTATGGTGAATAAAGACATACTTTATCTACAAGCGGAATGACTTTAGTTACAATTCGATGGCGATTTCCTCTGTAGCCGCTCTCTTTATAACAGAGTTATGAAATCATTAACCATGATTGCTTTCCGTTCCTTTATTTTCCTCATATATGTAAGATCAGACTGAACAGATAGCTTCTCCAATCTCTCCACACTTACTCTTGTCTATTCCAAATATCTCAAATATTACCTTCAAATATCAATAACGAAGCATTCCAAGAAAAACATTGATGTTGCTGTCCTGAAAAATTGTGGCGCAAAAATTATACTAGCCCCAAATGTAGATTAAGTTCGTACAAGCAATTTTGCTCAGAGAACTAACTCATGTAACAAGTAAAAATATCGCTGGATTAAAATAGTCAAGTGCGTAGCTTCAGTAAAGCTGTCATAGGCATAATACAGCTATGAATGTGTATTTGGCGGCCATCTGATATTATTTACGATGAAAACTAAACATTTTAGCCCTCGCTCATGTCAATTTTTAGTACAATGATGTATCAATAACACCTTGTATATCGTGTATTATTTTTCAGGAGAGGTTTTAAAGGAAATTGACGATATATCAGATGGAATCGGTGTCCCGGAATGGAGACTTAGCCTGTTTCTCCTGCTATCCTGGTTCATAACGTTTTTTGGTGTCAATGAGAGGGAGTTAAGAGCTCGGGAAAGGCATCTTATTTTCTAGCCCTTTTCCCCTACGTAATTATGATAGCTTTGCTGATAAGAGCATCTACTTTGGAAGGTGCTGGGGATGGAATGTATTATTTTATCGAGACTGACTGGAATCGTCTAACAGATGCTGATGTAAGTTTATGACATTTCTTTTCCACTATTTGCGCAATGATTTATTTAACCATTAATGTAGTTGTACGTGTAAATTCGTTAAGATCATTAATGGGTAGCAAATCTGTGTAAAACCATTTTTGTTCATTTACCTATATGTATGACGCCCATTTTGATATTTCTCTCAGCATGAAGTCAGCTGCTAAGATACACGTATAGGTTTCAAGGTACAAAAGTACGACAAATTTTGGATGGAAAGAAATGACTTTTTCAAAATCAACCAAGTGTGTTTATTAGGACACTTGAAGTATATGATGTAACTAATTTACATTAGCCACTACATAGTAACGAAAACTCATCTAAACAAGGAACATAGAAAGTTACAAATTTCCTCATACCTGTGCTCACAGGAAAAAGTGTGTGGCTAGGCAAGCCTCGTCCAGCATGAGATGCTAAATCAAACAAAGAATGGCTTCTGCAAGAACATTGATAGTTAAATGAATCCAACAGTATTTAAGGATCTTCCTGAGGCCATCAATGAACTGAACAGATTCCAGTAAAAAGAATCGTTCCTCTTCCAGGTGCTCTTGAGAATATCAAGCAATCAAAGTGTAGAGATTGTTTTTCTTATAGCACAATCTCGTCGACGGTCATTACATAATTATGATGTTAAGATTATACATCATCTTGGCCATTGAAGTAACAAAGAGAAACGTGCGTAATTTAAAATTAAAATATGTAAGATGGCCACATACTTGAAAATATAAAATAATGGTTTTCTGGTTGGTTGTAACTTTATATAGTACATAATAATGTGTATGTTTGCAACATACATATTATTATGTTTATTATCTTCATCGAAAGATAAAGATATTTAAATTTACATTTTCTTTATCATACCCTAGGTTTGGTACGCAGCTGTTACACAATGTTTCTTCTCTCTAAATGTAGGATTTGGATCCATCATCATGTTTTCATCTTATAACGGCTTCTCACACAATATAAACAGGTAACTATTATCTTAAAAGACTTGACTAACAATCCTAAAACCATTTGGTAAATAATAAGTACCTGCAACATTATTTGGAAAATATTGCTCAATATTCCACCTTACAATCATTAATGTTAAAAACATTATCTAAAAAATGTCTTAATGTTTTAGGGACGCTTTGGTGGTTACCACCTTGGACACCTTCACTTCTTTGTTATCTGGAGTTACAATTTTTGGAATCCTCGGTAACTTAGCCCACGAAATGGGTGTTGATCCAAGCGAAGTGCTTTCTGCTGGTGGGGGTACAGGGCTAGCCTTCATTTCATACCCAGATGCCATATCTAAATTTTCTTTTGCTCCTTGGGTATGTGTATTTTTCTAAAAACATTGATACAAATTAATCGGCCCTAATACATTTTTTTTCAGCTGTTTGCAATTTTATTCTTCTTTATGTTGTTTGTGTTGGGGGTTGGTAGTTTGGTAGCTCTTCAAAGTACCCTAAATACAGCCTTTAGCGATGCCTTTCCTAACGTAAAGCATTGGGTAATATCAACTTGTACAGCCATAGCCTGCTTTTTTGGTGGGATTAATGTACGTGACACCGGTAAGTTTATATGAATATTTTGATATTTAGCTAGGTTATTTTTTCACGCAACATATAAAAAATACACTTTTACCTTCACAATTTTAAGATAGGTATTAGCATACTTTGAGGCCTTCCACTTTACATAATGGATAACTAGCAATATTGTTATACAAAATTGACATTTATTCTTTAATAGCAATTGCAAACTGTGGCTACCTTACCTCATTTCATAGTGTTTCTCGACGTATCTTTAACCAAATTCTAGACATGTAAAATACAAATCGTAAACAGAAGCAAGAAACTAATCACCAACTACTGGGTCGACAAATAATATTCAGAGTAATGATATTCTTGATTATCCCACTTCTGATCTAGTACTAAATACTTTTGACAATGACTTATTAACACGTCTCATTCAGAACAAGTATACGTTTCCTCAACTAATTAAAATACAAGTACAAATTCAGGTTGTGCGTATCGTACTAATTGTTGTATTCTATTATCACTCACTTATTACTCTGCCCAATTTTTACTGATCATTTTAACACAAGCATTTTATTTTTTATTTGCTACGGCATTAAATTCTTTATCAGCAATTTTATCAGTCTTCTAAATGGTTAGTTTTATTTTGAGAAACTTCTCGAATGAAGTTATCCCATAAGTAGCAGTTTAATGCTGGTGTTCATTATCGGTCGCCAGCCGCTCATCAGCGGGAGATCCACCAAAATTTCGAAATTTTCGTTTAGTTATTCAGCGGGCGTTCATCTATACTCGTAAAACGAAAATCAGGAATTTCGGTGGATCTCCCGCTGGCGAGCGGCTGGCGGCCTGCAAAGAATATCAGTGTAAAATGTACTTGAACGATGTAGCAAAAACACTAATTGACTGTTATTATACGAGCTAATGGCTTTTATTAGTCGCTTTTATTAAAGAAACATAATTAAACTTAGTATTATAAACTTGAACATGAATTTTAACCCAATTATCAAATCATGCAACAAAATTAACGATAATACACTAAACTTGCATTGATTGACTCGAGCCTTAGTGTTAAAATTGCAATTTATATAAAAGTTAAATTTTTTTAACTTGTAAAAATTTATGCAATAATCCAATAAATTATCTGCTTGGGGTTATGGGAATCGTGTTCATAATTTTTTTCAGTCGTACAGAAAAACAGTGAAATAATCTTATCCAAATTACCTAAACAAAAAAATTTGCATTGCATTTGTTGTTGTTTCAGGGAGGACAGTACATGTTAGACCTTGTTGATCATTTCGGAGGAACATTCATTATCTTTGTTTTCGCGATTCTTGAAGTGACTGCAGTTACCTGGCTTTATGGTGAGTTGAACATATAATATTTTAACTACCATCTACTTTGTTGCACTTAATATAAAATTCGTTATCAGCATCATCCCTAATTAATCCAGAATAGTTCGTAAAAAAGTATGTTTTATAAGTAGAGATAGGGGCCAAAAAGCTTAATTCACAATGGTATCAATATGAATCAATACAAGTTCAATTAAAATAAAAATTAATAACTTTAGTTAAGCAAAACATTAAAATTTTTGTTAAGTAGAAGCCTAATCTATAGTTATCTAACGTTCTTCATTTACTAAAGTTGATATAAAAGTATTTGTTACTTGTTTAATATCCACACAAACACCTATACTCATAGATTCGTTGATTGAAAGTCCAGGTAACACTTACTCTCTACTTTATTTACTAATTAACAATTAACAACAATAGATTAATTACTGTCTTAACTATAATCACACTTGAGCACTTATAAGTATCTTATTTCTTCTTTACTCGTTCACGTTCAACTTAAGACTGAGTCTCGGCCCACCGTGCGTCTTATTTATACATCCATTCACACGGTCTAGAGCATTCCAGAATATTGCCGGCCGTTCGAGTACAATTCCAGCCTCATCTAACTAGTCTACATAGTTCAGTGGCGTAACACTGCCTCCTCCTTAAGCCTGAATGTCCCGATCAGGCAATTCATTGTTCCCTGCATATTTGGCTAGTCTCTCTATATTCACCACCTTCATCTTTGATTTTGGACTTTGCTGAATTCGGTATACAACGTCATTTAGTCTGGTGACGACAGTGTATGGCCCTTCCCAGGCGGGAAGCTTCGGGTACCTGCCTTCCTTTCGTTCTGGGTTATATAGCCACACTAACTCTCCCACCTGGTACCCTCCTGAATTAGCCTTAAGATCATAACGAGCCTTCATACGGTCACTTGTTATTGCAATTCGCTCAAAAGGAGCCCTACTTATTTCTTATTTGTGTCCCCATTCTTGCCGCGCAAACTTCACATTGGCGGCACCAAGCATCTCCATCTTAACGACTGTTTACCCAGTATAAATGTTTTCTTACTTTTTCAGGATTTTATTGATGCCAAAATGTCCGCCAGACGTTCCATTATGCACTTGCTGAAGTGCATTTGCTACGTGAAACTTGAGGATTACCAATTTCAAAGTAACTTTCCTCCCAATGGGACTTTACCACGCTCTCTTCAGCATCCATCTTCTACTCTAAGGGAGTCCCATTGTGCCCATAAAGCCGTCAGTCCCACTGATTTATTTGATATGGGGGTCGGGTTTCTCTTTTTTCCATTTCAGAATAGGACCAGTTTCCTTATTGTTTAACTGCGCTTCCCTTAGCGACTCTTTTCTCCAATAATCCGGAACATCAATCTTAACGGTATTCATTATTTGTACATTTTGCTGTTTTTCCTCACGGTGGCAAGGCTTGTAGTCTTTCTGACACGGTCTTTTGGAAACGCCATCTGCCATATTCCCAAAGCACCAACTCGCCAGTTTTCCTGCGGCTTCTCCATTACTGCGATATTTACCCTCTCAGGGCTGCGCTGACGACAGTTACTCTGAATATGGCCCACTCTGACACACTTATAACAGCGCATGCCTCCTCCACTCTGTCTCCCACTACTTTGCTGTTGGTTTTGTCTCGGCAAGAGATTCGAGTTTATCAGTAGTTGTATGATCTTTTGTACTTGGGACATTACATCTTGAATGTTGAGCTTATGACAGTTCCTCTTAATAATGTCCAATTTGCCACACTTGTAACAGCGGATACTTCCATTCGGGCTAGCAATATTTTGTTGTTCTCATCTCGTTTTGCGAATTCATCTTTGTCAATAGTTGTGCGATCAACTTTTGTAACTCGGTTAATACGACTTGCATGGTTTTATTTTGCGGGGGTCTCTTCCACAACCATGGCTCGCACCTCTGGTCTGATTGTGGTATCTTCATAGGCAGCCTCGATGTCAAGGGCATGTACCTCATTACCTCGATTGTGCCTGGCTAAATTAAGGATTCGCTTAACCTCTTGGTCTCTTACTCTATCAGTAAATGCACCAACTGCTAATTGTTGTTGAAACTCTATTGGTGCATCAGGATAGGCTAGATGAACTAATCTATCTACAGCAGTATCGAATACTTATCACTACTTTTTTGCTAATGAACAATTAACAACAATAGATTAATTACCGTCTTAACAATAATCATACTTGAACACTTATAAGTCTCTTTCTTACTTCTTTACTCGTTCAAGTTCAACTTGAGACAAAGGAGGTCTTGGCCCACCGTGCGTCTCGATTTATACATCCATTCACATGGTCTAGAGAGCATTCCAAAAATATTCCCGGTCGTTCATGGACAATTCCATCTCCCATCTAACCAGTCTACACAGACCAGTGACGGAACAATATTTTACAAGTAGAGGTACCTAAGTGTTTAATTCCCAACCAGTAATAATATGCATCAATAAATATAGGTTCAAATAAAATAAAAGTTACTAACTTTAGTTAAACAAAATGATAAAAATTCCTTGTTAGTATAAGCCTAATCTATAGCTGCATAACATTCTTCATTTACTAAAGTTGGATGGAAAAGCATTTTATAGTAAAAAACGATATATAGCGGTGGATGATTTTCTCCAATCAGGACGCATTTTTATAGTTGACTCCGACTCCGTTTTTATGTGTTTCTTTGATTTATGACAGTTACTTTTGTTATAAATCTTGAATAACCCTATTAATAGATATTATATCCCTGTTTTCAACAATATGACAAAAAAGGCGTACTCATTTTGTACATTTTGTACAGAATTTACTTAGTGGCATTAATAATTGTCATCGTCATTTAATCCAGTAATTTCTAACTGCCTTACTTACTTACTTTAGAAGCGGATGATAAAATGTTTTTCCGGAAAATTCAAGAGGCTCTTTTAGAGCTTTCTCTCAAATTTCTAACAAGAAGAAATATCCAATTGTCTCAAGGTATTATACCGGGTGTAACAGGATCATGTTACACCCTTCTCCTTCTTTAATTTTGAAGATAATTGATTGAATTTTGAGATCCTATATACATAATAAGTGGCACTTTATGACATACAATTGATTTTTTTTTCGCTTCCGGTTTCGCCGGAAATGACACTAACTGGATTTTTAAATGGTACACCCTGTATATTATTGCATTTTTAGAATTCTGCACAATTTCTGAATCCAACGATAGTGAATAAGTGACATTTCAAACGTCAATATTTTTTATAACATAATTTTTAGTTTTCCATTTAAGTGTGTCATGACGGTTCCGATTTATTCTAAATGATCCGTGTAATGCTAGAAAAATCAAAATTCAGTCAAAAAATACTAAATTACGTGATTTATAAACAAATAAATTTCACCAAAATAGTTTTTGGGGTCAAACTCCAATTTTTCTCAATGGAACCGTATTGGTCCCGTGGTACCATTTATTAGTACTATTAATAGTATTTATTCATATGTCGTATTAAAATGTGCGATAAATATAAATAAAAATAACAGCTAAAAGAAAATAAGAAAGTACAATTTTGTTCTAATTGAAATGTTAAGAAATAACTAACTAAGATGGCTTTGAAAACAATGAAATATTTACCTTGTCAAACATTTGTTGGTTTACCGGTGTTTTTATTGTATTCTTTAAAAATTATTTAAAATACTTATTAATTATGTTCAAAATGCCTCAAATTTATACAAATGAAGACAAAATGGACATGTTAATTATTTATGGGAATGTAGAAAAATGCCGTTGCGGCTAGACACCTTTATGCCGAACGATATCCTGGTAGACAATGTCCAGCGAGAAATTATTTTAATCGTCTTGAAAATCAATTCAGAAGTGAGCCCTACAATGATTCCGAAAATTTCATTCTTGACGAAGGAACGGAAATTAATGTTTTGGCTCGAGTAAAAGTTGATAAGACTGTTTCTTTAAGGCAAATTGGGTTTGAATTGGTAATCAGTCACCAAACAGTAAGCCGATTTTGCAGAAATACCACCATAAATCTTTAAACCAATACCAATTGCACCAGCACTTGTACGAAACTGATTACGAACGTAGGATGTAAAATTGCAGTTGGAGAATAACCTGCTGTCAATCAATGATTTCTTAGAATGATTTTATTTTCGGACGAGTCTAGGTTTACAAATTTGGGATTATTTCAACCGACAAAATACAAAAATATTGGTCACAAGAAATTAAAATTTATTACGGGAGGGTAACTTTCAAGTGCGGTTCGGTTTCAATGTTTGGCTTGGAATAATCGGTAGTAGAATCATTGGTCCAATAATATTTGAAGGACCCCTGATTGATGCCAGATACTTACGATTTCTGCAAACTTAAATTGAGGACAGTTCAGCCGGAATTGCCTTTCCATTTACGACAGGAAATGTATTTCCATCAAGATGGCGCTCCTCCCCATAATTCAAGGATAGTAATTGATTACCTTCAACGGAGATTCGGAGGAAGCGTAATTTTGACGAATGATCCTGTGTGGTGGCCTCCAAGGTCATCTGATTTAACACCCCTTGATTTCTTTGTTTTTAGTAATTTAAAAAAAATATTGTCTACGCAACCGCCACTACAACCCGTGATGACCTGGAACTACGTGTAAGACAAGCAATTAATACCATAACGGCCCAGCAATTATCGAACGTTCTTCGAGAAACAACTATGCGAGTTCAGAAGTGCATTGACGTTAATGGACAGCATTTTAAACAACTGTTGTAATGTTTTGTGTTAATTTTTTGTATTCCAAAGCCACCTTATGTATAAAAAGGTAATTAGAACAAAATTTTCTTAGCTGTAATTTTCTTTGTATTTATCGCACATTTTAATACGACTTAATAGTACTAATAAATGGTACCACGGTACAAATATGGTTCCATTTGAAAAAAATTTCTAGCATTGCACGGGTCATTTAGAATAAATCGGAACCAGTCATAGCTCACTTAAATGGAAAATTAAAAATTATATTAAAAAAAATATTGACGTTTGAAATATCACTTATTTAATATCGTTGGATTCAGAAAATCATGCAGAATTCAAAAAATGCAATAATATACAGGATGTGCCATTTAAAAATTGAAAATTAGTGTCACTTACGGCGAAATCGGAAGTGAAAAAATTACTTGTTTGTCAAAAAGTGCTGCTTATTTTGTATATAAGATATTCCAAATTTCAATCAATTATCTTCAAAACTAAAGGGAAAAAGGGGGTGTACCATGATCCTGTTAACACCCATATATTATATGAAACAAACATTTGATCGTCGACGCATTCTATCCCATATCCATTTAGGAGAGAAGAAGTTCTGAAAGAATTTGAGGAGTATTTGAAAATGGTGTTAATAAATTATTGTTGTAGTTACTTTAAAAATAAATTTTTTTGATGTATTAAATAATTGCTAGAACTCTGTATTTAAATATTTTATGTCTTATATTTTTAAGTGAAGTAATCTAAAGTCAAAACTGAAAAAATAATTGCTTCCTAACAATAATATGATAGTGTTGCTGTACTGTAATGTTCGATTTACCAGCTTCAAATGAGTGCCGGAAATAGTCATTAAAAAAATTAACATAGTTATAATCATATGAATTGTACTTATTTGAAATTTTTAGGCATTGACAACTTCTGTTTGGACTTGGAATTCATGACGCAGAAAAAAGTTGGAATTTACTGGAGAATTTGTTGGGGAATTCTGATGCCTGTCTTACTAATTGTAATCTTTATTTACTTCATTGCTACGCTTCAGCCCTTGACTTATGGGGTAGACAATCTATATTATCCAGATGGCATAGCCGGTAAGTCTCACTAACCAAAGTGTAAAATTTTCAACTCAGGTTCAAATTATTAAATGTTATTAAATTTTAATGTACATTTTTTAACAACCGTTGTAGAAAAATTATGTACAATACACTCACTATTAGCAAGCAGACAGTTTATACCTTAAAATTAGTCAAAGTAATTTATTGTTAAACTGAATAGACTTGGGCTATGGTCTATCTGTACTGATGTGTTACGAGAGTGTTTGCTTCTGGTCGTGCCTCCTAAGTCATGATGATTTACAGTCACACGCTGCTCGTACCATTTCGTGATGATTTATAATCCTATACGACTATATGACTGTATCAATAATAATCCAAACTTTTTTTTAGCAATTGGTTGGTGCATTTTGGGAGCAGGCGTCTTACAAATGTTGTACTAGTTCTTCTACTACTTATATGCCAACAGAGAATACCCACCTAGCAAGGTAAACTGACTAGAAATAAGCAGAAAAAAATAAGAATACCAAGTAACAGAAAATTCAATGCATTTCTAGAAAAAAATAATAAAATAATTATTGGTTATAACAAAAGCATTCTTTCAAACTTAACATGATAATAATAAATACCTAGATTTCTATATTTTATACTGACATTCTTATCTGAATGTGCTAGTATAAAAGTTTTAGGCATATGAATTCAATTATTCAAAATTGTATAAATCTTGTACTTATATTTAAATAAACTAAGTAACATTGTAAACGTAGCGGTGGAAAATTATGGTGTTTGTTTTCATTATTTATTCAATAAAAGCGGATCGTAAACAAATTTGGTACCTAACGCTATCTATTTTGATAAAAATGGAATATGTCTGAATTTTCAATTAAAATAATCTTTTTCTACAAACACCTTTAAAAACTAAATTTTTAACACGGGATACTTGGAATTAAAAATGTAATATTATTTAAACTCGCGTTAAAAATGATCACATGATTTACTTTTAACACTAGTGCAAAAAGTAAAAATGACAAGTCGTTTGTCATAATGACATTTATATATTTATTAACAAAAAATTACAAGTTATTTAGAAATATTTATATTAATTGTACAAATGGAGCAATTAGTAATATTTATCCCTTGTGAGGAAGCTACTTCACAAGAAGTAATTGTTGAAGTTGAACTTGAAGCAGTGGAGGAAATACTATTAATATGCTCTATTTCTGAATTGTTAGAAGAAGGGCAATTATTTGGAAGAATGTGACAAGCAATCCTCTTTTTGTTTTGTAACGAATATTCCAAGTATCCTTCTGCAACACTCGAACTTTTCCATCCTCCATGTCTTTCTATTGTACATAAATTTGCACCAGAGTCTGCTAACAAGCTGGCGGATATCCGACGGAAACAATGTCCGGTGTAAAGTTCACTATTTGGTAATTTCAAAAATCTTGCAATATCTGTAGGCATCTTTCCAAAATATTTATTCCAACAGGTTGATTCGTACATTTGTTACTAGTGTATTTAATAAAAAGACGTTGGTGGTTGACATGAGCTGGACGTAATGCTAAGTACTTATGGTATAAGTCAATATAAGTCTCAGTAATAACAGTAAAGGTTCTTGAAACTCTAGTCTTGCTATCTGGAATGTTTACCACTAGTGTATTTCCTAAATCCTCAATATTGTTTAAACTCAAGTTCTTCATGGCGGCGATACGCGCCTAGTATACCCATTACAGCAGCTACTTTAAACTTTAAATACTTGTCATCTGGCACCTCTGCAATAAACTTATCAATATTTTGGCGTGTACAAATTTTTGAATTTTTGGGACGATATTCTTCTCCTTTGCGCTTCAAAAATGCGATGAGTTTATAAAACTTATATCTTGATTGTTCTTGACATTTAACATAGCCTTTATCATTGAAAAATGTGCCCAAATCGTCGAAGACTTCCAAATTTTAGAATTTTGCTCGAAATAGGCCAACATTACATTATCACTGTACTTGCCTGCAACATTGGTCCGATCGCACCATTCCATAAAGCGTTTGTACGATAATTCATATTGTTGTTTGGATTTTGTGGGCAACAAATCTAAAGTTGCCCTTGTAGCTGCTTCTTCAATTTCTTGAGGAATCGATTCGCTTCCTTCTGGACTATAATTAATATTGGAACTTATCATATTGCAGTCGTTTTTCACATTTGACAAGCACGTGTCAAACCACGGGCAAACTTGATTTATTTATTTCATAAATCCCACAAACTACTAGAATTATGAGGAAACCATTAAAACGATTTGAAATCTTTTTTAAAGAAACTTTATTGTTCTTTTAATGGTGTTTGTAGAAAAAGCATTGTATGATACACCTGTTAAAAATGACTTTATTTTGTTCGTGGAGTTGCTCCACTCGCTTATGCTCGTTTCGCAAACTTCTCCACTCACAAAATAAAAAGTCAATTTTAACACTTGCATCATAACTAACTATTTTGTTATAATTCTGTTTTTTCTCTTTCTTTTTTTAGACCTACTACCACATGAATAAATCTTCGTTATCTCAAAAAAATAGTTAGTTACCCAGTATGTTACTGAAAAAATAAACTTCTGCGCTTGTGACTTTATGTCAAAAGATTAGATGGTGTTTTTTGACAACTAATATGAGACACAAAAATAATAATATAATTCCCTAACGCTTCGGAAATCGAATCTGTTTCCTTTTTTAGAATTATTTATCTTTTTTAAAATATGTCAAATGTGAACTTTGACACATATATTATTTCTTTAGGTAATATCCATAGATACTTACATAGAACTGTTGATACTTAAAAATTACATACATTATTAATTTCGTTCAATTATTCTTTTAACATCGGTAACAACGATGTATCAAAATCTACAAAGCAATGGGATAAACATTTTTCTTTATTCAATAATATTGTTGCCGATTCCTTAATTTTTATTTTTTTGCTGTCCGCTTCTTTCATAATATTATTAAATGTAGAAATATGTTTATCCCATTGCTCTGTAGATTTTGATACTACGTGGTTACCGCTATTAAAAGAAGAATTGAAAAAAAATTAATATTGTATAAGTTTTAAGTATCAACAGTTCTATGTAAGTATCTATGGATATTACATAAATAAATAATATATGTGTCAAGTTTCACACTCTGACATATTCTAAAAGAAGAAAAATACCTTTGAAGAAGGAAACGGATTCGTTTTCCGAAACATTAGGGCATTATATTATTTTTGTGTCTCACAATAGTTGTCAAAAAACACCCTCTGACTAAACTTTTGACATAAAGTCACAAGGGCAGAGGTTTATTTTTCCAGTAATATACTGGATAATTAACAATATTTTTTAGATATCGAAGAATTATTCATGTGGTAGTAAGTCCCAAAAGAGAAATGAGAGAAATTTAGAGAATGCCACAAATAACGTTTAGACATTATTTATAATTCTGTTATCGAAAACTGATACAAATTAAGACAATTGTAACTAATATAAAAGATTTGTTGTTTTTTAGACCACTGGGTATATTTTGTGCATTTTTTCAGATTCTCTGTAAAACTTTCTCAACGCGGACTTGGGCTCCAAATGGCCAAAAGAGAACCATGGAATGGAAACAGTACAAAGAGGATGTTTTCAATAAAAGGGGGCCAAAGCAAGGAAACATAATCAAACAGAAAGCTAGAACCCTGATCGGTAGATAATATCTTAAAAAAAAAGTGACATTTGTTTAATATAGTTAATTTAAAATACTTTTAAATATCCTGTGATACCTAATTGTTATAATATATTGATTGATTTTAAATTATTAAACATGATTATTAGCTTGTAAAGGAGTGGCATTGTTAAGCTTGTTTAACAAACTGTTTTATTTCTCTTATTAGAGAAGCCCAGTCGCCAGTTCTGAAATAAACATATTTTTTAAGATAGGTGTGTTATTTAGCGGCAAATTTTTAAAAGTAGCATTTAACTATAGTGTTTTCGTAAATTCTGTAGAGTAACAAGTTGTGGATTCAGTGACCTACATTCGTATAAAATAATAGTATAATAATTTATCATTTTTTTGAAATAATTTGATTAAAAATACCCTTGTATTTAAATAACCCGCTTGTATTTAAATAAATGCTCTTTCACTTTGATTAATACCCGACAAATTTTTTGTTCTACTCTACAAATTTTACGAAAACACTATCGTACGCTGCTCACCAACCGATACTGTAAAATATGGTTCAAATTAATATATGAATATGAAATTATAAATAAATATCATTATCAGAAATGCAATATGGATTTTAAGAGGGCAAGTCAACACAGGGATGCAATTGCTGATATAATATCAAAAATATATGCAGCCATTGATAATTCTGAACCAGTAATTTGCATCTTGTTTAGTTGATCAAAGCCTTCAACACGGTGAGTTACCCTAATTTATTAAACACATTGGAAAATATGTTCAGAGATGGAAAAATGACGACTGTATTTGTTAAAACAAATATTTTTAATTTTTAAACGGGGATTGCAGGCATGTGACAGATAATAAAAGAAAAACTCTTTTTTCTGTTCAGGCTTCGAAACCTTTATTATTTCTTCATCAGGAACTACAATAAATTATAATTAATTAAACTAAGTCATGTAAAAATGAAACGTACTTACGAAAGTTAGGTTAAAGTTAATTAAGTTATTGTAGAGTTCCTGGATAAAGAAACAATAAAGGTTTCGAAAGCTTGAACAGAAAAAAAAAACAGTTTTTCTTTTGTTATCTGTTAGATGACTGCAATCCCCGTTTAAAAATTAAAAATATTTGTTAATACATACATACACACACACACACACACACACACACACACACACACACACACACACACACACACACACACACACACACACACACACACACACACACACACACACACACACACACACACACACACACACACACACATATATATATATATATATATATATATATATATATATATATATATTGTCATAATATTCATGGGTCATTAAAATTAAGTTGTTTAAAAGAGAGAAATAAAAACAATATTTAAGAAATCAGCTAAAATGGCAATTACTTTGAGCATTAATATCATGAAAAATTTGAAATTTGTTGTTTCATATAACCATAAAATATTTAAAAACGTAAAGAAATAATAAAATGTGTTGAGAGCCATGAGGCAAGAAATAAAAATATTAAATGAACATAGTTATTACAATTTAAGTTATAATGTTATAATATAGAAATACATACCGTACAGATAATTAACAAAACATTGTAATTAAAATAAAAGTGAAAGTGATAAATTTGAGGAAGCATGCAATCATCATAAGTTATTTGAAGTCAGTTTGGAAATCCTGAAATACAAAATTTCAGCTAGTATAGCACAATTGATTTAGTCATCCAGGGTAACTAGGAAAAACAAATAAATTTGTTGAGAGGAACAAAAAGTTTGAGTGGAAGGGGATTGTTTTTTGGTGTAAAGAGAGAGAAAAAGGAGAAGAGATTGAGAACTGTTAAAAATACAAGTATAGTAAATAAATAAAGCTATTATAAATAAAGCGCAGTATAGGAAGTTAAAAATAAACAAACAGAAGATAATTAAAAATTGGAAGGAGATGGAAAATAATAATAATTGAATGCAAAATTGATAAGGAAATCAAAATATTTATTGGCCAGTAATAAAAGGTTAGTTTCCGGCTATTTAATTATTATTTTAGAAAACTTTGGTTTGTGAAGAAATAAAATATTGAAAAAGTGAATGTCAAAATTAATGTCAGATGGGGAGAATTTAAATTTAAGAAAATAATAAGAAGTTTGGAGAATACGGGAAGAGGAAATTCCAACGGTGAGCGTAGGAGACACAGTTAATGTTGTTTGCATACAAGTGTTAGAAATATAAGGAACTTGGTATGTGATAAACTCTATTTTAAATCAATGTCAGCACATTATTAAAGTTAAGGAGTCAGATTGTTAATTAGTATTATAAAAGTTAAAAATCATTATATGATCATTTGGTATGTGATAAACTCTATTTAAAACCAATGTCAGAACATTATTAAATTTAAGGAGTCAGTTTGTTAATTGTTATTGTAAAAGTTAGAAATCATTATATGATCATTTGGTATTTAATCTTGGCCTCAATTTAATTTATAATGCCCTAGAACCGGCTCTTTTGAGATAAGTGCTTCATGTTCAAAGTACTTCAATCTTAAATCCAATTTAATGTATTAATTTGGTTGGTGCTTAGCATACTTAAATCGAGAAATTGACTAAATTAGCACAATATATATATATATATATATATATATATATATATATATATATATATATATATATATATATATATATATATATATATATATATATATATATATATATATATATATATATATATATATATATATATATATATATATGTATACACATGCAAAAATTGCAAATGGCAGAAAGATGCAAACCCATTAATTCATATTGTTTGTTACTGTAATGTAATTAAACCCGAGTCTAATTCCTTCTCTGTTCATATTTATTCTCCTGGGTCCGGAATCCCACGCAGGTTGCTATAGTTGCCCGCGTGTGCGATGCTTTGACGACGCTCTCATACAGAGCCATCCAAGTGGAAGCCACAAAGGTGCGACTGGCTCCCTGTCAGTGGTTTTCCTTTAGTGTCTTTTTTTCAGTTTTGTCCACCATTTTAACTCAGCTACACCGTGCTGATGAAGACCAATTAGTCAGAAACACGTGTCCACGGTTTGGATCTTTCTGCCATTTGCAATTTTTGAATGTTCCACCGTGCAATTTTTTTTCTTTATGCGGGCGTACCCGTTAATTCATATTGTTTGTTACTGTAATGTAATTAAATCCGGAATCATGAAAGCGGGGCGAATGGATGTCATTTTTTTTAAACGGAACACCCTAGATATTTTTGAAAATTTGAATTCTTCTTGAAATACTCTACATTTCTATTCAAAGGTATAATAATCTAAAGCTTATAGTTCTCGAGAGAGAAAAATTAAGAACAAATGTTTATTTTAACTACTAGTTTAATCAGAATTAATTTATTTGTTATATGGTGTTCAGAAAATGTTGACATTTTCAGAGAAATTCGAAGCTCGTTATCTCGCTTTTTCAAATAAAATGCCCAGTATTTCTTTACAAAATCTTATAGGCCTATTTATTCCCTACAACTTTTGTTAAATATGTCCTATACCTATCCTAAAGAGTTTAGGAGATATTTACGAATATTTAGGTTTTTACATTATTTGGAATGGTTTTATGCGTTTTATTTGGAAAAAATAAAACAAAAATGTTAAAGAAAGGAAAATGAATTATTCAGATTAATTTTAAACCAGTGTTCCTGATAAAATGGAATATTTTTTTCTTATAGGTAATGCAAAAGCTCTTAAACAGGAAAATGATTAGTTTATTTCCATTTAACAGAAACAAGCCGAACAAAATAATATACTTAAGACAAAAAATGCAGAGAATTACTTAACCTAAATGTTCAAAGTGATATTCATGCCGTTGTCGAAAATAAAGGTAATATTAGACATACTCGCCCTGTACAAAAAAATGTCATATTTGGAGTTCTGCAGGATATCATACTGGGACCGTTGCTATTTAATCTTTATGTCAATGAAATATTTAATATTCAGTTATTGGTATTAGAGACAAGACTGTCTTCATCACTTTTAGAAGAGAATTACTCAGGGCACATATACGTTTTTTAAATTTTATTCTATGAGCAAAAACTTGAACTTGGAAAGTTGTAATTTACTGCAGTAGTTGCGGAGATTCGTTTTAAGGAAGTTGCTTTTTAATGGTTCATTTCCTTTGATCTAGAAGTGATACCATATTTTGCTAGTTTATGTGAGAAATATTTTTTAGCGATGATGATTCACTTGCTTATGAACAATCTCCGAAAGCTAATAAATTCACCTTGAAGCTTAATGTGTTTCCTCAAGGCAGTTTGGAATTTTATCAGTCATTTCAGAAGTAGTCGAGATTTTAGCTTTAGATGTGCATCTTTTAAGATTTTAATAAAAATGGTACATTGTTTTTTTAGTTTCTGTGAAATTTTAGAATGGGCATGACTACAGGGCAATCACCAATAAATTCAAAATTGAGGAATATGAACTGAATTGAAGTTGCCAATTCTATAAGTTCAATATGTTCCTATAGTGTTTTTCGCTAGGCAAGAATTTGCTTTAGTTGCGAAAATGAACATTATTTACAAGTTTACTTTTTTGGTAGTTTCAATAGAATTAAAACAATTTTTTTAACTGATTTGTGTAAGAGAAATTTTAGAAAGAAACTTAACCCCTTTTGTGCTCCAATTCACTCTTAAGGTATACGAAAAAAAAATGTCATGATTCCCAATAAAAACAATCTTATAAATAAAATCCTCAAGATATGATGACGTTTTTAATTTCATATTTTCCAGTTTTACAATTGTGGATCAATTTGAACTGTGTTTATTATAAGACAATGGCTTTTGAACGAAGCGTTTACAGATCATGGAAACTAAATGGGCTAGCAGAACATAGGGCTGACTTATATGAGAAAGTTTAATGAACCTTAGACATTGTGTATTGAATCGATGAAATTATTTGTAGCTTTGATCTCGTTTCAGAAATCGAAAAAACAAGCATTAACACAAACAAATACAGAACGAACGTTGGAACGGACGCGCATTAAAATAACATGAAAAGGCACTTGAAAAGTGCAGCAGGCGTCTGATTTTCACGAGGGCAAACAAAAATAGTATAATCGATTAAGAAGAAAAAGGCTCTAACTAGCTCGTTTAGTCGTGAATTAATTGTATAACGAGAAAGATCTTGGACTGTTATATTTTAAATGTTTAATTCGTGGGCACAGACTTCCACGGACCAGGATAGGTCCATATATTTTGACACCCACCTACAGTCTTTATTTTTAGAGATTTAGAAAACTTGTAGTGAAAAAAACTGTAGATTTTATTGTGAACTATCTTGCGGGGATAAGAAATGAAACAAAATGGTATCGGAAAGTAGAGGAAAAGACACAACTTACGTTTTTTTTTTTAAATGAAACACTATATATTTTTACATATTTTGAAAAATCTTCTTTCGCTGATTCCAAAAATATATAATAGCATTTGCATAGGTTTTTCTTGAAGTATGATGCTCTCCTGTTTAAAAAATACTGCGTGGTTGCCATGAACAAAAAATGTCAACATATTTCTGAGAATTACTGACAGTTTACCACTAGGTTTTTATTTCAAATCCCAAATAAAAAATTTGTTATTCAGATGTAGAAAAACATGATATTACTCGTTTATATTATTCTAATAATTCAAATATTTCGTTAGTTCAAAGGCAGCTCCGTTAGTGGCATCCTGGGCAGTAGCAACTGGCGAAATTTAGGTTATGTCATATCTGTCGACTAAATGAAGAAGTTTTGCGAATGAAATTTGCCGACAAAAATTTGAAAAATTGTGCGCCTTACTAGGTTATCTTTTAAACAATTTATAAAATATTTGCAAAACATTTTCTTTCAGAATAAGGTGGAGAATATAATGACATTTCTAATTTAATCAAAAATATTGCAAAAGATATTTTTTTTGGCAATATATCCCATGTATTATCATACGCTCTGTGAAGGTCCGTTTTAGATCCAAGCGTCCATAGGCATAAGCCAGACATCTAGTGGATGTACTAAATTGCACTACACCGAAATATCCAATATATTATATATATTTACGTATATGAATTTTCGTCTAGGGTATATTAATGAGTAATCTCAATATTGTCACCCTCATATTCATAAACGTTTTACCAACGTTCTAAAAAGATACAAGAAATCATACGAGTATTAGATAAACAAATCTTCTACTGTGTCTTGAATTCTATCTTTTCAATTCTTTGTCTTAGGGATATTAGTTGAAGTAGGATAGTACCCTTAATTTTATAACGAGACTTGCTGTTTACCCTCTACTTCGTCCACGTGGAATTAAGAAAAATATATTAAAAGTTTTATCAGCACGTACGCCACTGCCTAACCCCTAACTTTCACCTACAGGATCTCTTTGTTAACCACGTTGGTGGTTCTTTTCTCGGGTGCTAGGATCACCAGGTTGCTGGGTAGCTCACTTTGAAGCAGGCCACGTAAAATTGATCATGCGAGAAATAGTCTTACCTCAAGTGAATCCTGCCAACTTCAGTGACTATCCCTGCAACTTATCATAGCAAGCAGAAAGGGGAACTACAGCCTTTTGAACTCGAGAATATACTCCGATGGTATGAGCGGTGTGCGTGGTAAGAACACCCATTCCCCTCGATCACAGCCGGTGAACACTGTGACCTCATTAATATTTCTGTGGAGAACTTTCAGTTGCATCCTGGTACCATTGCAGAGTTTGGGAGGGTTGAGATTTCACAGTAACATTCGCATTTATAATGATTGTTTACAATCTGGGGAATTTGTTTTCAATTGGAGGTAGGGCTTTCTAAAAGAAGTCGTTTGCTAAAAATTTACTTAGTAAAGTTCGTTACAAATGGCAGAAAAAATATTTGAAATAACACACAAAATTGTTTGAGCACCGCTGACGTATTGAATGCAATTTAGCCGTGTGTGAAACTGGTTGATAAAGATGATAAGGAAGTTAAGACATGCCATTAGCCATTACATCTCGCCTCCAGCAGTTTGCAACATGTCCGCACTTTTTTGTTAAGATAGGTCAGTTACTATTTTCTAATTTTTTAAGTTTTTTTTGCACCGTACGATTTATTGTAAGATGTACTTATCCTCAAAAAATAATTACCAAGATTGAAATCATCCTGTATACCTTCTAGCACCTTAAGCGACACACTACCCTATCCCCAATAGGAGTTGAGATATTTAGCATTTTCTGAGATGATAAAAACGGTCATTTAATTTGCCATTTATAAAAAATTCCAACAATTTTAAGTATTAGGAATAGTTGATCACATCTTTTATATTCGATTCATGAACCATGTCAATTTCTGACATTTATTATTTCAGTAGAAGGCTTTGGCTTTAAAACGACACAAAAAAAATTAGCATTGTCAAAGTATCAAGAAAGTTATAAACAAAAACAAAAAATTCTGGATTTTTTGAATCACCGGATAGTTTACATACTGACTATTTGTTTTGACTTTCTCCATTAAACTGTATCTAGTACCATGCGTATACCATTCTCTACAGACAATCAGTCACAACATAGCTTTGTGCTGAAGAGTCAATCATCGAATGGGGAATTCAGGTATGATGATAAGATAAGTTAAAATTATATATGAACATCCTTTACTTTCGAAAACAATGTCTTTGATTTTAACCACATCCGAGTAATACAAAAATAGAAGAAAAATATTTAAGAATATTCTCCCAGTACCCTTTACAACATATGTCAACTTTGCCACCTGCGAATGTGAAATATCAATCAAACATCGCACTTAGCATCCCCTAATGAGAGTACAACCTAATAAACTCCGTGTGGTGGCTGTGATCCCGGAGATGGCGCGAACATGCGCGAGCTACACTCCCGGCTAGCCTAGGCCAGTGCTCTCCGGTTCTCCAAGCGTTCCGGGACATTGCTCTTATTGCACTCACGGGCTTCCCCGAGAGATTCGCGTGGATAACAACCTGTCGAGCCTAAACCGCTCGCAACACGGAAAACTAGCTGCATGTTGCATTTCAGGAAATTTTGAAGATGTGCTCGCATTAGATTTAGATGTAAGTAAAAAATGTTAATTGTACTGAATGTGCGAGACGGATGGAGAAGGGAAGGGAAGGGGTATGCAAAGGCCAAAGTTAAAGATGCACCGTCATATAAAAAAATTAAAGTTAAGTGTCTATACCACAAAAATTTCACATGGCCACAACTGGATTTCTTAAGTTCTGGCCAATCGTGTTAATTAAACAATTTCCTGAAACAGTAAGATCCCTTTAAGATGAAAAAATTAAGGTTAATTTTATAAAAAGTTCAAGCAGAGGAATGCAAAAACATACTGTGGCTTTTTGTGATATTTTTAATGCGTCACTACAGAAAAAGAAATGTAAAAAATACGACATTTTTTGAACTATTGCTAAATTTTTATTAATTTTTAAGGGGATACAATTTCTAGCAAATTGTCCATTTTATAGCCGGTGAATGCTAATAAGGATGTTCATAAATAATTATACCATTGCTGTGTATACATTAAAGTTAAAAAAAACATACATTTTAAAATTTGGAAAGTTTACAGATATAGTAGGGTAGTTACTAGCTTCTGACTACAAATCATATATTATTTTAGTAATAGATTCAGTGCAATGCCTGAATAAAACTAAAGTTATTATCTAGCATCATTTGCTGAAAAAACTTTCATAAGGTTGATTATAAATATATTTCTCGTATAGTTAAATTACAGGTGAATACACTCAAAAAGAAGAAGAAACAACTCTTTAAAAACGGATACATTATTAAGGTAATTATTTCTGAAGTTGATTAAAATCTAAAGCAAAAATAATTAATAAAACAACTAAAATGTACAATAAATACACATAGTGACAGTTGAAAATATCCGAAACGTGTTGAGGCAAAATATCAGACTTTTCTTCAACCAAAGTTAATAATAAGAGTATTTATTCACAAAAAAATATTTTAAAAACGTTTGTCTTGGCTTGGTGCTCTTCGACCATATTTTTTCATCATATTCAATTTGAGATATAATAAATAAATTATTTTAATTGAAAATATTATTTCCATTTATTTTATTTATAAATGATATAATATAATGAATATAAATGAGATAAATGAAACGAAACAAATGAAACAAATGAGACATATGAGACAAATGAGAAAAAATGAGATATATGAGATAACCGAAACAGAAGAGACAAATGAGACAAAACGAGACGAATGAGACAAATGAGACAACCGAAATAAACAAAATAAATCGAGGTAGAATAATTTGTTTTTCATTCATTTCAAATTGGATATGATGAAGTACTGCCGATAATGAAAACAAGTTTAATCCTTTTTTCTCATTAACGGTTAATCTGACGAGAATATTTCAAGAATTCTTTTCGGCACACTTACTCATTCTGAAAAACTTGTATTCGAACCATTTTTTGATTTGGACGCAATTTTTTTACCCCTTTAAGATGTGCCCTTGAACGTTTATCCTTGAACGTCACAGATATTATATGTAAAATTTCAGATTTCCTCGTTGAGACATGTTTGAGAAAATGTGGTCACAACAAATGACCAGCGACACACAAACACACAAACACACAAACACACAGACACACAGACACGTAGATACGCAGACACGCAAACATGCAGAACACAGTTACACAGACACACACAGACGGCATACCATTTCAGGCAAATTTCTATTTTCAATCTGAAAACCTCCGTTTTTATTATAATCTGAAAACTGATTTTTCTCACGACGCCAATACTTTATCAGTATAGATAGATAAGAAAGTAATCATAAAATGCCATTAGTCCTTGGTCTTGGTAAGAAAAACGATTGTTGCAATTTACGATAAAAAAATATAATTACAATTTTTTTAATTTGATACTATGCTTATCGAGCCATCTGTTTTTTTTCATAAAACAATGGAACAGATAATTTTGAAAAGTAAACTTTTTGAAAACGGTACATTTCAAGTCAATATATTTCATAACCATTTAAAAAATCATTTGTATGTAAGTTATTGCTCTCGTAATAGATTAAATATGCATAGTGTATACCTATTTATCATTCAAAAATCTGAAATTGTGATATTTGAGATTGCAAAGAGGTTGTTATGAACCACTTGTAACCATTCATTACGAGTACTTATTTCAAAATTAACATGATCATAGACAGGCGTTGGCGTTGCTCGTATAAATATAAAAAATGTGCGGCCCAGTAGCTATTTTTGCGGGATCCTTTTCCTTGTACTCCTTTAAATTACTAGAAATCATCAATTGATCAGTTATTCAGTCCATAAAAAAATTATGTGGACACTGTTTTTTCAGGAATAAAATTAATCCAATTAAAAGAGAAATGTCAGAAATCGTCGATAGTTCCATCTAGAACGAGGTTTATTTTGCCAGTCAAGACAAAAAAATCAAAAGCGAGATGAGATAAGAAAAATCTAAATGTTTCAAACCCGAGTGGGGTAATTATTAAGGCTGGGAATCGAATACGAATAATTCGAGTATTCGAATATTCGAGTATTCGAATACGAATTATTCTAATGGGAAATTATTCGAATATTCGAATAGGTACTCGAATATTCGAATATATTCGAGTATTCGAATATTCGATTATATCTGAGTAAATTTGGATATTAAAATATATTATTAAATTATGTACGAATAGGTATGCAGTATGCATCCAAGCAAAGTAGGTAGATAGTAGGTATAGGTAGGTACCTATTCTAAAATCCAAATATATAAATAGACCACATTAGTGGCACGTTTTACTCCCAGTCAAACTATTCGATCTCTTTCTCGCCTTGACCTTATTCTTACTGTACTAAGGCAGGGGTTAGAATTAAATTTTAAATTTTAGAAAACCTGTAAATATTTAACTATTGACTTTTCATGTATTTGTTTTACCTTCACAATCTGCGTCTTTTTTAAAAAACATTCTAATTTTAGAGCACTTTTGTTTTCTTCGAAAAGGAAAAATAGTTATGACACAGAAGATAATAAACTAGCTCTATTTTCGTTTTATTTAAGCTTCAATAGTTAAATGTGAACAATAGCGCCTCAATCCTAAAATAAAATACTAACTGAATAATTCTGACCCTTAAAGCACATGTACAGGAGACATACCCTATTGCGGGTATGGAAAGCAAATCAAATTGCCTGCTTAGTGGTTTACGTCACGACTATTATTGTGGTCTATCCAACCAAATACTCAAATAGAGTATTCACTATTCACTAGTATTCAGTGCTATACCTATTAATAATGAATATTCGAGGATCCGGATTATTCGGATACCTATTCGAATAATTCGGATTATTGGAGTATTCGAATATTCGAATAGGTATTCGATTAATTCGAATAATTCGAATAGTTCGAATATTCGAATATTTTTTCGAACGAATATTCGAATACTAAAATCTAGAAAATTCCCAGCCTTAGTAATTATCACTAGTGTATATAAATCTTTTATTTGTATATTTATGTTTTCACCTTGTGAAAGTAGTTAGTGCATTTCAATATTATAGCTTTATCCTTATCATGAATATTATGTATACCTACCTTCCAAAATTGGCAATGTGTTTAGAATATTGAGAAATTCTTCGTAATTTTATAGCTGATAGAATTTTGCAGACATAAATATTCTATTCCACTTTTCTGAAGGGTTTCAATTCAGCTTTTTCAGTTACCCAATAAATGAAACTCACATATTTTAATGCATTTTGAAAGTGTAAATTCTGTTCCTGGAATAGCAAAAAGTCCATTTTTACACAAACTTTTATCATTCGGAATCTACGATTCAGAAAAGATAACACAAGTGCGTATTTTCGGCCCATTCACATAATTTACAAACCGATACACTGCATTTATAAGGCATGTTTACGAACCTCAACACTGACAATTTAATTTAAAAACCACTACTTATAGCGTTGAACCTCTCGAAAAAAAAAACAAATATTAAGTTAGAATGTACCTAATCCATAATTAACACATGTAAATAACTGCACTTTTATACTAAAAAACGTGCAACTGCGTGGTGTGGTAGATTCTCGAATAGCCGGCCCAGGCTCAGCAGGTGTGATGTAGACAGGTTTTTTCGCATCAGCACTGAGGCCTTGTTTTTAGGTGACTATGGTAATACACGTTATTAAATAAAGAAATAACATGTTATAATCTCCTATGTCATATCATTCTAAAATAACTATGTTCTTAAGCGAAAAGGTTGAAAAAAGACATCAGGAGACAATTTCACATGTTTTATTAACACTGAGAAAAAATTTTAATTAAAAATATACAAGTCTTCCCACTTCCCACTTTTTGTGCCGGTCAAATTCAAATTCAAATTCAAAACAAGTTTATTTCATATTGCCCTCGCCCAAGAACCGGTCCGTTGTCGATCTAGCATCCCCGCATATGAAGGCGACGGGGCAACTGTTAGGTCTGGCGGAGCGAGACTAGTCCGGGCTTAGAACTAGAAACTTTAAAACAATACAACACCTAAAAAATAAAAACATTTTAAATTGTATAATAAAATTTGAACAATAGAAATCAACGACGCATGCAAAAGCATGCGCCGCTGATGTAAAACTTTAAAAGAATGCAAAAGACAAAAAGTAAACTGTAAAAGATTTGTGTATATAAATTTAGAATTGCTACGACGGGCCAAACTGCAAAAATAAAAAGCTCACCTCTAAATAATACATAACTGAGGCACGGAAATGTCTAATTCCCCTTATTTTTGGGTGTATTAATGATATTTTTTGTAATGAGCCGTAATTTACTGATGGTTAGTTTATAATTTTGTATAAATTTTACGGGGAATTTTGGTATCAAAAACCGAATAAAATTTTTTAATTTTGGTGCCCCTTTTATAAGGGCGTGTCCTCCCATTTTGTGGGAGGAGTGTGATCTAAATTTGTTGTCTGAAAATTGGTAAACTTTGGTACGGTAATTTGTGTTTTGTTCGAGATAGCACGTTCTTATTTGTGCCGGGCAGTGTATATTAAATATCGAAACATTAGAAGTAACCCAACACCAATGCATCGAGTATGTCCAGTTAATTTCCAGTTGCATTTTCCATTCCATCTACTTGTAAATGACATGCATTTCAAATATAACAGATGCGCTGGCCAAAATAAATGACATATAAATATATAATACCTACCTGGTACTGACGTCACTTAACCTCGTCTCCTATTAGTGCGACAGGTTCATATTGTAAGCCCCTGATAATAATTATGTTGTAATTAAGAGTGAAGAGCATCCATATATTCCCAATCGAAATAGCCAGCTGTTTGACGCTATTAGTATGTGAGAATTCCAGTGAGAGGATAAATTAGTTTTAGATAATATTTTACAGACAGGGTGTTTCAAGAAATTTTAAAGCATGATTTTTGGCGAAAAGTAAGTCGAAAACTTCATATACACTTATGTATTAAACGACTTCAACAGGATTTGCTAAGTAATTAAAAATGCTTAAAATTGAAAAATCTCAAAAATTAAAATTAAAGAAATATTTTCAAATTTCAGTAACTCGTAATTAAAAGCGACAGCTTGTAAAGTTCAACTTATTTAGTTTATAGCATACTATGAATATTTCTTTGGATTCGTTTTTAATTTCTTTACAAATCAGGGTGAGGTCAGAGTAAGCAGTAAAACATTTTTTTTCAATTTTTCTCCGGAACGGTACTTCGGGGTGGAAACAACATAAGAAATAACTTTTATGTAGCTTTAATGAGTAATATCTTAAGACTTATCAAACTGAATAGAAAACAGTGCCGTATAAAAAATTTTTATGAAAATTTTATTAATGTTGATCCTACGCACGCCACTGGTGGAAGTAAAAAATCTGATTATATGCAAAAACACCTACTTATATGATACTAACATGTGATTTTTTTTAGAAAAATCAATTTTTATTCAAAGTTTTCAACACTGTGTCTTATAAACGAAGCCGTTTAGGGCAGTATATAAAGTATATATGAAGATTTCAACCTATTTTTCAACAAAAAATCATGCTTTTTAAATTTAGTGGATTTTTTTTTGAAATATCTAATCTTTTAGAATAAAATTTAATTGAATGAAAGAAATATTGAATTGTATAATTAACTTTGCTAATATCTATCTCATGATTGTTCTCAAAAGCACATTAAGCAACACCAGACTTATCAGTAGGGCTGTCAAAAATGTTCCGTGACACAGTGGCGTACGCGAAATTAACTAATACGAGAAACAATAAACTGTTACGATTTATAACAATGTATGTAAAACTTACCCTCTTAACTAGCTTGATGAACTAACTTGCTTATCACAAACTGGAGATGTGTAGCTGTTTTGCAGCATCAGGTATGTTTCTATGGTTGTCTCCATGAGTGATGTTCGCTTTGGTGAAAATATATTCTTATATTTTGGAAACAACCGTTCGACATCTACTGATGTAATACACGCATACGTAAAATAGTCTTCGAACACACTTAACGGATCTGGAGCTGCACCATCACATATTTGTCTTAATTTGGTAAAACCGGTGTCTTTATTTAACACACTTGAGAACTTTTCTTTAACGCGCTCATTTGTTTCGTCACCTATATCGTGTAGCAGTAGATTTACTTCATCCACTATTTGCAGCGACTCCGCTAACGACAACGCACTGTTTTCTAATTTTTTTATGTTTTCATATAATGGTTTATAGTTCTTCTCAATATTTTTTTAAAGCTATTTCAACGGAAATATCATCGAATTTTGTCTGGCTTTCCTTAATAGCTGCAGCCTCATCTGGATTGAATTATAGTATCACTGTTTTTATTGGAAATATTCAGCATAATAAAAAGCTGCCTGCAACCATGTTCCCCAACGTGTAAGAATCGGCTATGGTGGTTCAGGAATACCGGGACACTTGCTATGAAATCCACGGAGACGTTTAGGAAATTTAAGAAACACTTTTTTGTGCTTGCTATTAATGCATCCACCTCTGGGAAACCTTTTCGAATAGTTTCTGCCACAAGATGTAAAGCATGCACTTTATACGTAACATGTATAAACGTACAAACTTGTTCTTGCAAAGAACGGCCTACCGAACGCATTGTTCCGACGCCATCAGTCACAAACATCAACACTTGACTTTGTGACAGTTCAAATTTTTCTAACGTCTCCAGCACCACCCTGGTAATTTTTTTTGCTAGTACACTGACTTAATCTTTTGCTAGCTAGTAACAGTGGAATTGTCGGTTTAAGAGGGTCCAGTACTCGTACTATAACATTTAAAATAGATTTTTTTTTTACAATCTGTGTCTCATCAACAGATAACCACAGTCGTGTATTTTTTTAATTCACATTTCATCTTATTTACCATGTCTACGTGTACAGATGGTAGATAGTTACATAACGTTGTGCGACTTGGTAACTTGGAATTCTCGAAATGGTTGTTTATCGAGTATGTGCAGCGGAACATCACAGGCAATCGGCATTAATAGTAAATCAAACATAAACTGTATTGTCGAAGGCACGCCATTTTTTTTTTATTTTTATGGTGTACACTATTTACATGAAGTCCACAATGATGCTTATCCCAGCACATCAAATCTTTCTCGCACACTACAAATTATTTTAGCACTATCATAGAATAAATCCCGGAATTCACCTATGAATTTATTCACACAGAAAATGGCCGTTTTATACCCCTGCGTACGTCTGCCATACTTTATTATTAAATTAATATTAACAATACAGTACAACAAATAAAATAAAGACACAAAAACAATATGCAATACGCCCAAGTGACTTAACGTGTACACAACTCGAAAGCTAATAATAGACTGGACAGGAGAAAGAGTTTCGCTGTCAAGGTGAATGCCGGCGACAGTAAGTACATCTGTACTCTACGACCATGATACACAGAAACGATTTGCAGTTTTACTTACCAGTTTTTCCATAGTTGAGGTGATCCATATACTATTTCAACCTAATCTGAATTGATTGTCTCGTTCTCCCAATATGTCTACTTCTGATTACAGACCTTACAGCTAGTTTCGTAAATTCCCCACCTTTCGTTTATTCCAGTCTTGTCCTTTAGAAGTAATATTTTTAATTTTTCGATGTATAAATAACTGATATACCAATTTTTTTTAAACTTCTACTAAGACCACAAGTAAACCGTGGTTTATAGAGTCGACACAAATTTTCTCTTTCATTTTTAAAGACAAAAAAATTTCCTAATTACTTTGTCTTAATGATTATTTTATCAATTAATATATTTTCAATGTGTATTCTTCTACTGTGTCTTGATTAAAGAACTAGACCATATGCAGACGTTATTGGCATTTCGTGACATCAAAAATAACCATATTTATAAATGTTAAAAACATTTTTTATTTGTTTATTTTCTATTCTTCAGAAAACAATATTCCTTACGTATCCACAGCTTTATGATAATTATGACACTTAGTAAGATAAAAACCGTTGCATGGGACATTTTCATGTTTAACTTCTACTTGCCTGATTATTGTTAACCAAATCAATCATAATACCATTTCTAGACAAAAACAAATTATTACGAAGAATAAGACTACTTTTACATCTTAGTTTTACTCTGTCTTTATATATGAGTTGATAATAAAACAGCGTGGATTAAAGGCATTGTTTTAAATCCTGTGCTTTGAAATGTGGATTTTGGACGCGCAATAATATTATTTATTGTCATGTAACGAGCGCGAGTACTGTTCTGTTCTAATGTGTAGAAGAGAGGATAAGTATAATGAAAATGAGGTGGCAAAGGAAAAACAAACAATAAGAAAAATGTTCAAAGGCTTCAGAAATATGATGACATAGAAGCATGGCGGAGTTATAAAGCAAATTTAATAATTTTGTTTATAAAGCATCCGTGTTTAATATAGAGATGTAAAGTTGTAGGTAGCAATGAAAAAATATATTTCTAGTTATTAATATAACAAAAATAATGTTAAATATTTGATAATAGTAAAGCTGGAACCTTGCTATTAAATCCAGTGGCATTACCGTAGCGGTATGAAATTATTAACTTGGTTAAAGATAATTAAACAGACTTACTCTCATGTCTTATTTCGTCCAAAGTAAAAGTTGAGTCCGCCCAAACGCCTACATCATTAAGATGCTTTTTTCATTAATTTATTTAACGTCGTCCTATTTCCACTATCAGTGCCAATCGCCGACGCCAGGAGCTAAGCTACCCCAACCTGGATATTTTACCGAACCTCTCTTCTATTGAAGAGTAGAAAATTTTTACGTGCCTAACATCTAATAGACAATGGATCAACTGTTCTGCATCCCTTCCGAAGGATGGTATATCACCTATACAAACTTCGCGTAAGATTTTTTCAAAATGTTATGACCTTTGAGGTTTTTACAGCAAAAACTGATTATGATATAACTTCGTGAAAATTATGATTTTCAGTTAACTTTTTTTTACTGAATAATAGTAATTATATTTTTTATGAAGTCAGTAAAATTCTTACGTTAAAATCTATAAATACATCGTTTCCAAAATGATCCTTTGGAAAGCCTTAGGATCGTGATTACAATTTTATTTAATATAATAACAGACGACGCGACGTGACCAAAAAAGTTTAATTCGATTATATTAAAAACTTGAATAAAAAGCTAGTGTTTCCCATGGAATTTTTATTTGTTTTTTATTTCTTCAATCACTGAACATTGAATTTATTTAGTATTTGATGTGCAATTGACATGTGTTTTATGTTGATGTTTGAAATTAAAACAAACAGAAAAATGGTGTATTCTGTAGTAGAACGAGTGAAAATTATAATCATCATTCAGTTGCTGAGAAACTTGGAAACAACAACAAAAATTAGCAAAAGCAGTATTCATAGAATTGTCAAAAACCACGATTTTCATCATTACAAAAAATATATATTCAGGAACTAAATGAAGATGATCCCGACAGATATTCTTCAATTTTATGAAAATGTCTCTAATAATGTGGCAAATATTCTCAATTAGCTGTACATATTAGTGATGATTGTTCCTTCTAGTTACATGAAAATGTTAATAAATGCTATATCTGATATTGGTCAGATGAAAATTCTAATTGGTTTAGGGAGCTCCACACACCAACTCTCCAGAAAACAATTGTATGCGCACAGACATGTGACCCCCACGAATACCATTCGTGGAGGTCACATTATAGAACTTATTTTATAGAAGAAAATTTACACGGGAAACGTTATCATGAACTTTTAGAAGACCATATTGGTCCCATGTAATGGGAATTTTAGAAAATGATGAAAATTTAGGCGAAAACTTATTAACTTTTCGACAAGATGCAGCATCACTGAAGTTTGTAATACCTGTGTAATTTTTAAATGATCGATTTCCTGGACGTTAGATTGGACGACGTGGTCCTATGGAATAGCCCACACATTCCCCCGATCTGACCCCTTTAGATTTATTTTTATGATATCATACAAATTCAAAATTTGCAAAACGCATCCAGAGGACTTAAATAACAAATGTATATTTATTGGATTACGGCTTATTGGGTGGCCATTAAAATATAAAAAATTTGAAACGCCACGTAATACAAGTCCCTGTAACTTTTTGCGGAAAGAAGCTACACATTTGAAGACAATGGACACACTCCCAATGTCCAAGCATGTTGATATTAATACCTGCGTTTGAAAAAGACCCAATTCATTGACTTGGAATTAACCCGAGACTCGGGCAGCCCGACCATGAAGTAATAACAGAAGGGTCAATATGAACATACAATGGATAATTATTAAGAACCATAGTATGGATATCAATCTAACATAAAATGATGAAAGTGGACGAAAATAATGGATATCTCAGATCGACCATAGTATGACCCCTGGGTGTATAGAGATAAAATACTCACACCAAGTGCGATGCGAAAAATTAGATGCTGTGATTATACCTCGTGCTATTTGGGGTATAATAAACTTGTTGAAATAAGATTTCCACCATCATCGTGTTGATCAATAACACAGATGTAGTTAATTTCTACTAACACACATATATTTGTTCTGCCTATTGAATTGGTCTCATCTAGAGATGATTAAAACTAAATTGAGTTTTATTTATCACCAGACGAGGACAACTTTACTGGCGAAATGCGCTTCGAGTAGAGTACCGAATGTTTTAGTTTCCTTTATGTATTTATCGTGCATATTAGGGATTTATTAAAACAAAACATAAATTATATTATATATATTCTGGTCTTAAACAACTGCATATTTAACAATTTAAGAATCTAAAACTTGTAAATCTGTTAACTTTTTACCCTAGTATTCTCTTACAGCCTATTTCGTGAAATTAGTATCATTATCTATGACGATTATATAAATTGCCTCGTTCCGTAACGAAACTTTTTCTTTATTAAACTCAATCATCAATTTCTATTACAACAATAGCCTGCATAATCCCCTATCAAATTTATCTGGTGAAGAAAAACACCAATAATAAAAAAAACTCCGACTTCCGCCGTCTCTAAAGAAGTATCTATACATAGGTAATATATTTTAACTTTTTAATTATAAATCATTATTTTTAAAAGCAATTTTAAAAATTTTATTTGAATCGCATTTCAATTCCAATTTTTTTGCAAAAACAAACTACGCTTATTACAGGAAGATTAATAATGTCATTTGGAATTTTGTCAAAACCAATACTGTTTTGAATATTATGCACTATATGTTTCCGAACACGACCTCATTGTGTCATTTATTTTGTTTGATACCAATATTCAACATATTTCTACCTAATTACGAAATACAAGACAATAGAGTCAAATATATTTAAAAGGACACTTAAATTAAACCAACAAAGACAAAACAAAAGAGAACGTCAAGAACCAATAATTAACTTTTGAAGTATATTTCGTCGTTAAGGGTACACGCCACTTATTTTTTTAGTACATTTCCTACATAAATTACAGCAGTGAATCGTGAAACAAGATTACTTCTCATATAAGTCATGTGACATAAACTTAGGTTATCTTTTACTTCTTCTGATAGGAGGAGTTTAAAGGTGTGTAACATTTTATTTTATATAAGACATTTTTATTTTATTTAAAACATGTTATTCAAAACACATATTGCGTTTGAATGGTCCAGTTTTTTTGTATATTCTTTCAAGGGTAATTCTATATTAGCAATATGAATTGTTAAATAATTAATTTAGCAACTTTGCTTAAGATTGTTTGTTTACCAATAAAGAGAACATTAAGATAGCTCGGTGGCATAGTTAGCGAGAGCGTGTAATGACTAGCGTAACTAGAAATCCATCTACCGTAGCTGCGAGTTCGAATCCCGCCACCACCAGTACTATCAGTATCAGTGAAAATGGTTGTATGTTCGGGTTTTTCTGTAGTGTAATCTTTTTCTAAGCAACTTCAGCTTCAAATTCGGGTTTTGTCTAGTTTCTGTTTATTATTATTATACTATTGGTTACGATACCATTATGAAATAATTCTATTTAGATCTTCATTTAGATTTCGTAAAGGTGAATGTTACAATACTGTAATACATTTCGCAAATCTGAAGTTTATAAATTAAATAATATGGGGTCTAGGATGCTTCCTTGAGGTACATCTATTACAGTTACAGCGTTCCTGACCTTTTACACTCTATATAAACAATTTGTGAGCTACTAATTAAGTAAGTAGTATATAAAACCAACTACAAAACAGAAAAGAGCAGTTTTGCCAGCAGCATATAGTGATTTGATTTCAGGTAGAATTTTGGATTTTTGGTAGAACTCTGCACCTATTTACAAGATTTGGAAGTGTTTTATGTACTTCTTTCTTTTTAATTTTTGATAGAATAGGAAACACTGGGCGCGGTAGCGCAGTGGGCCAGAGCGTAGCTGGTTTACTGCCTATGGACTCCCGGGTTCAAATGCCGGTTTCGATTCTGACAAAGTCGAAGTGTTTGGTTGTGTGTGTACATTTTTTTCAACTGTGTAACCCCTATCGGAGCAGCTTCGGCTTTGTTTGGGTGTTGTCTAATTTATATGGTGTGTTTTATGTTTTATTTTATGGTCTCAGTGAAGTCATTGCACTGTAGGTAAGACAATGAGAGCAGGAAAATATGTCAAATTGCAAAGGATCATTAATTATTTTTGTGGTAGTAAGTCAGACAGTAATTAATTATAATAAAAATCCTGTCATTGTTGAACTGATATTGATTCACTTTTTGTTCTGATATCGTTTAAGCCTTTCCCCTACACCTTGCACTACAATAAATCACCCTGTACAAAAAAAATGTTTTTAAAAACTGATACATTGAAAGTGTAAATAAAATACATCTTTTGTAACTGAATTTATTGATAATAAGCGGATGTTTCGTGGTACGCATTTTTTTTAAAATATGATTATTAAAGACCAGGTCGTATGCATGATTTTGTATACATTTATTTGCAATATTCCTCTTAATTGTTTAAAAACATGTCATTGTAATTTACATTCATAAATGTGATAGAGATGTTTCATCAACATTGCTTTTAATTACTTAAACACATTTAGTAAATCCGCGACGAACATAGTGTTGTGTACAATGTATGTACCAACATACAACAGCTTGCACTTCAGCTGTTAATAAAATGTTCATTAAGTACGTATTTTTAGTTGCAATAACCGTTTAAACACTAACATGTTTACCTCTTCTATTTTGATGACTATTTATTGCGAATTTGGCTTTTACGACAACATTTGGTTTCCACGGAATGTAAGAAAATAACAGTTCATAAATTTTGTGAAATAAATACAGCATATGTAAACATATTATACTTAATGAGCTTAGTAGGTATGGCGGCGGTTGAGCCAGACAGTGACGTCACACATCTGGCGCCAGTCGTTAAGTATTGGATCTGCATTACCGACAGTTCAGCCCCGGGAAATTCAAATGTGCTGCTGCCATATAGTGACCAGTAGGGGGAGTTCGGGCCTAAGAGTTGTACAGACCTGTTTAAAATCTGAACAGACCTGTTTAAAAACTGTACAGACCTGTTTAAAATCTGAACAGACCTGTTTAAAAACTGTACAGACCCGTTTAAAATCTGAACAGACCTGTTCAAAAACTGTACAGACCTGTTTAAAATCTGAACAGACCTGTTTAAAAACTGTACAGACCTGTTTAAAAGCTGTACAGTTTTTAAACAGGTCTGTTCAGATTTTAAACAGGTCTGTACAGCTTTTAAACAGTTTTTAAACAGATCTGTACAGCTTTTAAACAGGTCTGTACAACTCTAAAACAGGTCTGTACAACTCTAAAACAGGTCTTAAACAGGTCTGTACAGTTTTTAAACAGGTCTGTTCAGATTTTAAACAGGTCTGTACAACTCTCAGGCCCGAACTCCCCCTACTGGTCACTAGGTGGCAGCAGCACATTTTGAATTTCCCGGGGCTGAACTGTCGGTAATGCAGATCCAATACTTAACGACTGGCGCCAGGTGTGTGACATCACTGTCTGGCTCAACCGCCGCCATACCTACTGAGCTTTTTGAATAAGCATTACTAGCTTTATTTTTTTTGGTTGTGTGTCAATAATATTTTATTTTAAATTGCCTCTAGACACTATTTCTACTATACACGAATAGTACTTTCTAGGGGAATTAACAGTAAATTATTTTTTCTACAACCGAGCGAAAAGTGCAATTTTGCGCTTCCAAAAGAAAGCGCAAAGTTGCACTTTTCCGAGGAGCGAGCGTTTTTTTACTTTGTCGCTCGCCGAGCGGGTATTTCCAAAGTCAGTTGAAACACTGTAAAAATGCCGACAAAGAAATTTATCCATTAAATGAGTAAATCCCTTTGTCGGGCGTTTAAATTCCTTTGTCGGCGTTTTTATAGTGCTTCAACTGACTTTGGATATACTATAAATGCTTAGTTACCATGGAAACCATAATAAAGAAACGTCTAGTGTATCTGCGACTTTTGACACAAAAATAAGCATAAAGTATTACACATATGTCATCAAACACAGACATTTAATACCCTTTAATTCTTCGCTTTGCTTTTCACCACTAAAGAAGGAGGAAATGTTAGCACAATTCCAAAATCATTTAGATTTTGTTATACATAGATATAAATCATAAGATGACAGTATTTAAATAAATAATTAATAGGTACTAAAGCAATTTTTTATTTTATTTTGCAGTAAATACCATTTTAACAAACATTTCTACAAAAACATGTGTAGCGTAAAATGATGCTCACATTTTGAAATCTGAACTGTCAAATTTGAGGTTATCAATAATTATTAATTTTTACCAAACATTTTAATAAAAACACCGGTTGTAGAAAAAATCCTGTGTGTAATTCGAGCGCAAAGTGACATTACCGCTCTCGCCAGATAGTCAAACTTCTCGCTCAGAGCGACAATATATCACTTTGCGCTCTTAGTACACAAATAGCTATTGATTGGCTATTTTTCTGTTATAAAATTATAGAACACGCATGTGAAATGATTTAAAATGTAAACATATAATTTTCATGGTTAGCATTCATTGAAAGCTGATTATTTAAAACGAGTGACGTTTAATTTTTACTAAAAACTATAGGGTTTGGTGATTTTGTTTAATTAAATTTGTTACAAAGTACATATAGATTAAGTTCACGACTGTTCAACTACATGCTGAACACTGGATATCCATTTATTGCAGAAAAACTTGCTGCAAACACAAGAAAAATTCCTACAACACTGTGGAGACCACATTTATTTTTATATGCTATTGAAACTCAGCTAAGTGGATTGTACCAACTACCATTGGTTAAAGGTACACCATCGCTACCATTTATGGTAGCCAACAGATCATGTTACCGTTTAGCGTTTCTAATAGAGATGTGACGGCGATCACCATCGCTGCTACTTATCACCAGTTCTTTTAACTGTGCAATCACTAACAGCGATTGACGAAAAAAGAACCGGTGATTAAATCACTCCTTTCTTTTTCGCCAGTTCGGCCGTACTCGGCAATTCTGCTACCGTCTGCTCTCTACGTTGTCGCTCGGCGTATATCACAGTCAAGTCGCCAAATAGCTACCACATAAATAGATTACTAGAACGGATCATAATAGTCGTGACGTCATTTTCTAGACGGTTTGTTTTAAAATGTATTTTATACCTGGTTTTGTTTTTATTTTGAATAGTATATTGTTTTCTTTTGCCTAAACGTAGATTTTTTAATTTGTTTTATAATAACCCAATCTATAAATATATTTTGATATCTTTACATAAATGTCAAAGCTTAAACTAGACACTAGACGCATTCCCTTGCGTTCGCAATTCCCGTACGTATTACGTATTACTACTAAATAATATATAATGCATGTGTGACTATCAACTGTGAGTGAAAACGAAAACTGACCTAAGAAAAACAATTAATTGAGAACGGACGAACGGAGAGAGACAAACTGTGTGTGGTGTGGATACGTGTGACTGCGACACGACAATCGTGAAATCACCAAATTCTAAATCGTTTTGACTTTGAACAAACGACCGCTCTACACGCTCCCACTTGTTCATTAGTCGCTGAATTGCCTAAAGAGTGATATAATCACTGCTAAAAAGAACAGTGATTGCTGAACAATCGCCGTAGTGATCACTGTGATTAAAAAATCGCCGTTTGCGCCTTCTCTAGTTTCTAAATTAACTTAAGTAATATAGGAAAGGATCGTTGATTGTTAGCGAGTTATTAGCGACGCCATCTAGGAATAGTTTGCTTCATTTTGTACGACTCAAGTAGCTATATTAAAATACAATGAGATTATTTTTATGCTCTGTACCTTATACCGTTCCTGTGCGTTTATACTTATTGAAATATTTCGAAATGGTTGGATTGACAGATGAGAGCCTCCTGAATAGCCAGCAAGGTCTCCAGACCTTAAGCCATAAATTTCTTTTTGTAAAACCTAAATACGAAAAATGCAATCGTACATACTACCAGTATTTTATAATTGCGCCTCTCAAATTTCTAACGTGCCAAAGTCACTCTGTATGTAGTTTATGCATGTATAGATATCGTTTATACACCCAATTGTACTGGAATAAGAAAATCAAACGGACATCCAGTGGATATTCAGCCCAAGTACACTTGATTTCAAAAAAAACTGGTACAACTCTTGTAATCGAAAATCTTAATAGTTTAGTTGTGTGCATATGTCTGTAAATAGGGCTGGCCAGGCATGTCGAGAGGGGAGGTGGAGAAGAGGTGATTTACCCCGGACCTGGGTTTTTTGGAGGAGATCGGTTTTCTTTGTGTTTTTAAACTTATTAAACCTTTCTCTTTTATTTTATTCAAATGGAATCTTAAAAAATAATTAGAAAATAACTTTTTCAAAACATTTTCAAGCCTGCCATATTATTGTTTAAAAAAATAATATTTGTTACGGATAATTCTACTAATGGTTGTAATTAAAATACTAACTGAATAATGATAATTCTATTTTAAAATAAGAACACAAAAAATACCACTTGAGATTAAAAAAAATGTAAACAATGCAAACTGAACATAAAAATACAATAAAAAAATAAAACAAATGAACTTCAATTACGTAATACAGAATTAACTAATATTTTGTCATTGCTGCATTAGCGTCTAAAACTGCCTGAAGTCTTGCAGGCATGGACAAAATCAGATTTCTTGCAAGGTCAACTTCTTGCGACAAGTTCTCCCAAGCGTCTTCAATTATCCCTTCCAATTCTTGGGCATTATTTGGATGGTTATTTAATTTTCTTATATGTTTCACCATTAGTCCCCATACATTTTCAATTGGATTTAAATCCGGACTTTTAGATGGCCATGATAACAACTCTATGTTTTTATTAAGAAACCATTGCCTGACACGATGGGCCATATGTATGGAGCAGTTGTCTTGTTGGAAAATAAAATTATTTTCCGGAAACACCTCTATTACTGACGGCAACATAATATTGTCTAATATTTCAATATATTTAATGGAATTGAGATGACCACCACTGTTCCAACACACACCTAACCCATTTAGGCTCATCCAAGCCCAGACATTGACTGAAAACCTTCCTGATATTTGTGGATCGAAAGTATATTTTTCGTCGTATCTAGTGGAAGGAGGCCTATATACGCGAACATGTCCATCGTTACAGGATTTAAAAACCTTTTCGTCAGAAAAGACAACTTGTCCCGGAAGTTCTCATCATTGATTATATAGTTGAGTGCAAAAATAATCCTACCCTGCTTCTTTTCTTCTGAAAGTTTGTATTTTTTAGCCGCTGAACAACTCTTCAAGTCGCTTTGTGGTTTTATTCTTCTGCAAGCAGTAGATACCGAAGCAGGGAAATTTGTCTCTGAAATTGCATTTACTGCAGTCTGAAAAGGGTTTTCTATTAGGTAATTTATAAGATTTTCATCTTCTTGATTATTGCTCTTTCTGGGCCTACCGGAACCAACTTTACGGGATACCGTTTGGTTGGTTTCCATTGTTTTTTAACACTCATTATCGTGGTTTTACTTACATTGTAATCAGCAGCAAGTCTTCTTATGGACCAACCATCTTCAATTTTAGAAACAATGCGAAATTTTTGAATATCTGTTAGATGTCGAACCATTTTTAATAATGACGCCACTGATTAACGTCAAAGTGACATTTGTAAGATTATTAATATTATCAATCAAAGAACGAATGATTTACATAGCTAAAAGAAAGTGTACCAGTTTTTATTGAAATCAACAGTACATAATATTGATCAAAAATTGACAATAAAGAAGGCCTAGTTGTATCTGGAAACAGTATGTAACCTTCAATTGACACATTTTTTTTATTTAAAATTCAAAAATGTTTCTTTACTTTACTACATAGCTGGAATAATCATACGTAACGATACACACAGCTTTCGAAACATATAAAATGCTGCTTTTAAACTTGTACATAGTAGGTATGTGGTATAACCTAATACGACTTTAATGTAATCACTTTGTGTAGACTAGGAGTTTGTCAGGTTCCTAATTCAGTGTAGGTAATTAGGTTTTACAAAAGTATAAAATTCGTGTACCTTCTGCATGGAAATATTTCACATTATATCTATTAAACAAATAAGGCAACAGGAAAGGTAAACAACTCAGTAGTGGGTCGTATAGGCTTTAACACTAATGTAATCGGGAACTGAACATAAATTTATCGGACGATTAGTTTACTAACCAAATCACAACGTGTGATGCGTTAAGGGAAATTAATAGGGGAAATATGGGAACCTTAAAGGTTTATAAGAAACAATGCGAAATTTTTGAATATCTGTTAGATGTCGAACCATTTTTAATAATGACGCCACTGATTAACGTCAAAGTGACATTTGTAAGATTATTAATATTATCAATCAAAGAACGAATGATTTACATAGCTAAAAGAAAGTGTACCAGTTTTTATTGGAAATCAACAGTACATAATATTGATCAAAAATTGACAATAAAGAAGGCCTAGTTGTATCTGGAAACAGTATGTAACCTTCAATTGACACATTTTTTTTATTTAAAATTCAAAAATGTTTCTTTACTTTACTACATAGCTGGAATAATCATACGTAACGATACACACAGCTTTCGAAACATATAAAATGCTGCTTTTAAACTTGTACATAGTAGGTATGTGGTATAACCTAATACGACTTTAATGTAATCACTTTGTGTAGACTAGAGTTTGTCAGGTTCCTAATTCAGTGTAGGTAATTAGGTTTTACAAAAGTATAAAATTCGTGTACCTTCTGCATGGAAATATTTCACATTATATCTATTAAACAAATAAGGCAACAGGAAAGGTAAACAACTCAGTAGTGGGTCGTATAGGCTTTAACACTAATGTAATCGGGAACTGAACATAAATTTATCGGACGATTAGTTTACTAACCAAATCACAACGTGTGATGCGTTAAGGGAAATTAATAGGGGAAATATGGGAACCTTAAAGGTTTATAGCTCAATTTATAATGCACAGACTATTATTCAATAAACAGCTGGTTCTGGTTGTGTTGTATCATTCAAGACAAAACCAGCGGTGATTTTTAAAACATACCCATGAAATAATTTTTAGTTTATAAATCCACGCAATTCATTGAATTTGGTTTATTTTTATATTATTCAATCGAATATAAAAAAATGCATATGCTAGGCGACGTTTATGTAGATTTAATAAGATGTTAAACAACAGGTTTAGAAAAGCAAAGTTTTAGTAAACGAATATGGGTTTTTGAGTACGAGCGAGCACAACGAGCGATTAACTTAAAAGCTATAGTTTAGTAAAACTGCATTTCTTACGAGGTTTGTTTATACCATTTTTTCGCATTTTGTGTTAGTAATTATAAGCAAATAATCATAGATATAAAAGCATTACAAAGATAGAAATTTAAAAAATTTCATAGTCGGTACCTGGGTAGGATTTCCGTAACCTAGTAACCTGACACGGCTGACAAGCTTCATTTTTGTGAGTCAAATTGAGCTTAAGTTACATATTAATTATAAATATCTGATGTGGCCAGCACATAACTTATACCAGTATATATCATCCTGATCTAAAAAAATCACTCTATTTAATTTTTCACTTATTTCAATTAAATTTTAATAGCGTACCTTTTTGTAACTAAATTAGACCTTTCAAACGTCAAACTTTAAATTTATCCTAACCCGATTTTATGAGGCCAAATGTGTAAAATATTTCAGTTTACATTAGCTTTATTTAAGTACTTGGAAAATATATTTTATTCGCTTGATATAGTATACATGATTTATAATCTTTCATCAAGAATATTTTTTTGTAGTCAAATACAAAATAGTTTGGGTCCCGTGGATCCTCCTTTCAGCTGGCCAATTTTGCTCATCACCGAATTTTTCATTGTCTTTGGCCTTTAGAACAAGTGTACTAAATTTGAGAGCTTTATCTCAAAAACTGTGGCTGCTATCGCGATACTACAGACATGCGAACAGATTTATTTTTCATAAAATTATGTTTTTTCATTATAATTCGTCGAGATTCGTCCAGAAATGCAATAAATTTTTTTTATTTTTTCCCAAAATTGTACCTTTTTTCCTCTCAACTGCCAAATTTGGAAAGTCTCTCATTATATTTTTTGAGTTATCGCGGATACATACATACGCAGACACACACACATCCACACACATATCCACACACATGCACCTACAGACATCATTCAGAAAATAGTCAGAAAGGATTCAGGGTTCAAAACATATATATCAATCAAAATCTCGAGGTCGAAAAAAATCACGATTCCTATACTTCCTTATATTAGGTATAAGAAGGTAAAAATGAGTCTTGCTACTGAAAACTGCTACTGAATTTAGAAAATTGTTCTGAAGACATTTTAAATGTCGTTCGAGAAGCGTCTTCGAGCTTACTTCCTTTAAAATCCAAGAAAAAATACTAGAAGGTATATGAAATATTTTGTAATTGGAGGATGACAAAAAAACGCACTAAGAACTGATGAAAGTGTAATGCTAGGTATTTTTTTGAGAAGGTAAGCCATTTTTTATACATATTATTTTAGTGTTTTTCATGCAATGTCTTTCATTATTTTAGGCAAAAACTCTTAAGTTATCCAGTTTATGGTCTACAGTAAACGAAAATGTGAGGATATTACAATACAAAAGGCTACTTGCCTTTTTAAAACGTCAAAATGACACATACGAAGCAAATAAATCAAAAGTTTTGACTATGGAAAACGTTACTATGTTTTTAAAAGAGGCTCCAGACGATAAGTTCTTATTAATGAAAGTGGTACTAATATTTAGTTTAAATGGAGCATGTCGGCGTGCAGAATTTGCAGCTTAACTGTAAAAGATATAGAAGACATGGGGAAAATTTTGGATATAACTTTACATTATACCAAATTCAAAAAGAAATGTGTATTTACCATAAGATCAGAATGCAACGGATATTAAACCTATCAAGTATTCACGATTGAGACCCAAACAAGTAAAACACAATAGATTTTTCATTTACTATAATCATGGTAAGTGCACAATATAACCAGTTGGCATCAACAGTTTCGCAAAAATTCCCCAAAAAGTTGCAGAATACTTAAAACTCCTAGATGCATCCAGTTACACTGGCCATTGCTTGAGAAGGACGTCTGCCACCACAGTGGTCTTGTGTCTGCCACCTTCCTCGCTGACAGTAGAGCTGACATTCAAACACTTAAAAGGCATGGAGGCTGGCAGTCAACTAGTGCGGCTGAAGGGTATATCGAGGAAAGCATCGCCAATAAATTGAAAATTTCAAAAAGTGTATTTCATCTGCAAGAACTTGTGGCACCTCAAGATTATTCAAGGATGCAGATGGAGAATCATAATAGTTTTCAGGAAGAACAAATAGAATTGAATAAGTTTGGTGGTGTTAAGTTTTCAAATTTGAATAATTGTACTTTTAATATATATAGCAATGTTTCCAATATTTAATTAAGCAATTTTCTGTCAAACTGTCTCTTATTAACAGTGACATTACTATATAGTAAAGTAACATTTCTATGTGGTAAAGTGTCACTTTAATAAACGATTTTAATTTAGTAAAATAGCACATTATCAGTCAAAATGTAATAAAAAATTTATTACTATACGTTTTCTTCTTGATAGTCAATGGAAAAATTGTTAGTTGACTTTTTCATGCGTTTCTTGCAGAAAAATGGAGCAAATACTACGACAAATAGGAATACGAATAAAACATTAAAACATATATCTTAAAACAAAAGAAAATCACAATTTTATATGGGAAGAATCTGTTGATAAGAATTCGTTAAAATCGTAGAGTGTATTTTCTAGCAAAAATCGTTTAAGTACAAATTTATACCGTTTACACTCAAATTCTTGGACGACCTTCGGCAACACATCAATGAATTTTATTGCAATGTAGTCCGTCCTATTCTTAGTTTTCCCTAACCGCAAAAAATCTAAATTAATATGATCTTTATTACGTGTTGAATAGGGATGAATACTATCGTGTGTTATGTAATAATTTATGTTTACTTTCATGTACAGGATACATTGCAATATATGTATGTACAAGGCAAAGTAAATATGTTTAAATTGATAAAAGCGTCATTGCAATCATCTCTATATGCCAATCCTGCAATGATTTACTGTCCAAAGAAAGTTGCGAGCCTCGGATAACAGAACCGTGGTAGCCCTATGGGAGTGAGCCAAAGTTGTGTTATCTGCAAAAAGGGTGAATGTCGATAATGTATTACTATTTGACAAGTCGTTGACATAAATAAGATATTGTATTAGCCGCAGAACACAGCCTCGAGGAACACCAAATTTAATATTTTATTTAAGAACATTTCAGATATTGCATCAATACTTCAATAAGACGAATCGTTTACAAACCTCAAATCTATTGTAAATAAGTGTTTAAGTTATATAAACCTACAGATATCAGTTAATTGGTCCGTAAGTTACCTTTTCAAAATTTGATGAGGTTTTATTAAATATGATTTGAATGAAACAACTACTCAGCGGACAAATACCCCGACCTGCATTGGATTATACCTTCAAATCATGATAGATCGGTAGCCAATATCATTTGTCAATTCCTAACCAGACATAGACCGGTTTCGAACTTATTAGTTCTCCTCAGTATGCCATAGGTTATGGAACAGACATATAATAGTGGCTAACCTGCTAGTCATATACTAAGGAGAACTAATAAGTTCGAAACCGGTCTATGTCTGGTTAGGAATTGACAAATGATATTGGCTACCGATCTATCATGATTTGAAGGTATAATCCTATGCAGGTCGGGGTAATGGCCGGTTGAGTAGTTGTTTCATTCAAATCATATTTAATAACAGTAGTTTAGTCTACCTGGGCTGGAAGTCGCCGCTCTCGGTACTTGCTTGGCAAGTCGCTATCCGCCACAGAGACATCTATGATGTCGGTCGGAGAGTAGCATTTGTACTATATGAGAAGTTTCACATACCTCTCACCATTACTTGATGAGGTTTGTTTAAATGCAAACAATTACATTTAAATTTGAGCAATTACACGATGATGATCTCGGGGGTATTTCCAACAGGACAAAGCTACAGCACATACTGCACTTATCGCAATCATTTTTTTCTAATAATTTTACGACGATAGAATAGTAGGACAACATATATGCCCATCTTGTTCTCTTGACATCACTATTACCGATTTCTTGGTTGTATAAACTAAATTCGTTCTTAAATTGAAATAAAAAAGTTTAGACAATCTACTAGACTTAATTTATTTTATTAAGTTTAATGTAGGTGCCTATTTTATTAAGTTTTAAAGTTGTTGACTAACTAGTATATGTAAACAATGCTTCTACTAATAAGTACAAAATAACTGAAAAATATTATAACAGCTTTATTTTGCTGATATTTATTAACTCACTTGTACCTGCAACATTTGTGAAATCAATAACAATATTAATTCACATCAATGCAAACCTGCTACAGCTGCAATTTCAAATAAATAAATAATACACGGCCCTTTAAAAAGAATGCGCGAATTTACATTATGTCTACCAGTAATGTAAATAATTCTATTTTGACTGTTCTGCCAATAATGATATGTATTAATAATTAACAATACAACGTTTCATGATTACAGCATACAATATTATTATACGTAAATACAGGTAATTATGCCTGCAGCAAAATTAGTTTTACAATGGGATAGAACGGGGCAAATTCTAGTTATAATTTATGTGCAATTTTCTAGAATTCAACAAATGGTAGATTAATTTTGTTTAATAAAACTTAATTTAAGTAGCTAAAACAACCTTTATGAATGCTTTTGAATGTGGTATAGATAAAATTGTATATGAGGTTCACCAAATTATCTGCGTCTGGCCTAGTTTCTATGAAAATATAGATTCTACAAGTATTTCTCCAAATTGTTTCCCACCGAAGTATCAGGATCTTTTTAAGGACGATGTAGAAAGAAGAATGAATTTCTGTGATGTAATGATGGCACCAATAAATAATAGTCTATATTTTCTTAACTGTATTATTATTATTATTTTTTTTTTTGATGAACGTCTTGCCTAAATTAATTTGTTGACCAATAAAACTGTTGGTGGGATATAAATCATCACTGGATGGATGAATACGACACTAATCCTCTACAAAAAATTAAGTGTTTTGGTACTGGAATTAATGGAACGCACATTAGGGAAAATCTAAATACAAAATTCGTCGCTTGAGGGCGGAACTGTTCTATGTCCAGAATTCTCGATTATTCGAATTTACGCTCAAAGTATACATAAAATAGCGCCAAATTTGTTGGTAGTAGTAGTTTATCTCTATAACGTAGGGTAATTCCCCAAAATCTTTTTTCAGTGCTCATTCTGTTTAGTGCAGAACTAACCTAGGTGTGACTGTGTGTGTATACTCTCTCTTGTAAAATTTAGATTTTGTGATTTATTATAATTTTACTCTCAAGGGACGAAATGATTATCTAGACCTTATTTGAAATAAAATTGTCCTAGCAATTACAGTTCTGTTCCCAAACGACAAAAGAGATGATCATCTAACAGTAATGTACCTATGGTAGCAGCAAGATTGAGCTCCACATTATGAGGTGAATGTTTGATATTACCCGGACCATATATTTTCATAACAACAGCAGATAAGTGGCTACCGCACCATTGTCGTTATTGTATTTTCATCCTCAGTGTCACGTTTCTGATAATGTTTGGATTATCTAACGTTATAATAGATAATAACTATAGAAAACCACATACAAAACATGAAATTAATGAATTACGTATTAATTACAAGCATGTAGACTGTAGACAAAATCTATCTTTCCTTGTTAATCGTTTATTTATCAATTTCACCCGAAACGATTTTTTATTTACATTACATTACATTTACTTAGAACACAAAAAAATATGTACATGAGACAGAATTTGAAACTAACCTACTTCATATACTTTTTATAGCTTGCCATCCTTTAATGTTTAAATTTTACAACACCTCGAGCCGGTATTTTATTGAATTTTTTCCCTAAATCAATCCCTTGATATTTACATTGCAACATCTGGGTTCATTTATACGTTCGCCCAGTGCCATTTCAGTAGGTCATATTTTAATATTTTAGGCTGCATTAATCGCCTCATTTCCGGCGGAAACTGTAGATGAATTTCCGACCGACGCGACGCACCGCAGTGCTAGTGTAGCGGGATTAGATAATATAAAGAAATAAATTATTAAGGTTTGCCGGAAAGAGACTCTACGGATAATTTTGCTGATTTATGCGTGTTTAATGATCGCACTTACGAAAATGGTTACTGTAATCGAGGCAATTATAAAAATGCTTTCGAGTACGTTTTGGAAAGTACTTTCTGAAAACATCATTTATCGAAAATATACAAGTAACGACTAATTATTGATATTAAAGTTAAATACACATAACGTGGAATTGTTAATAATAATAATACCTAGTAGCAAGGAACTGAACAAATTGTAATTTGTTGTTGTTGTTTGTCTTTTCAGACAAAGAATATCTGCCATGGCATTAGCAAGTAATATTCCAGACAACGATGCAGGTATTCTCCAGAAGCAATGGCCGGTATATGCAAAAGCGTTGGGTAATCCCAAAAATTCGGCAATTTTTTGAGGGATATTTCCAAATGTGCTCAAACTCACCGTTTGGCTGAGACACTTCACTTCTCTATCGATCAAGAAAAATCATCTATTCTCTATTATTTGTGGACGAATACCTTCAAAAAATTGTTAACCAATCTTTTTCTCCACTAGTTAATGTGAAACTCTGTGATATTTGCAATCTTAGTATCGGATTTTTTAACACAGCATCTTCCTCTAATGTCGTCTATAGTCAATTTCATAAGCTCACCTCTTCGGCAACTCTGGCTACTCCCAATATTAATGCAACCTATAATACATTTTTACCTTCATCATCAAAAATGATTAATCTGGTGCTTGAAGAAGTAATCTGCTGATCTCCTTTCTAGTAAAAATTAGGGATTTTTTCGCTCTATAGCCTATAGATTTTCTTTTCAGGAAAGCAAATAGCATCGGGAAGTTCGAGATATCTTTTTTCATAAACTTAAACGTTTTGACTTCAGTACTGATTCTCGAAAACATACAATCTCCAAGTATATTATTTGCAATGCAGATTTTATTTTGAACAGAATTTTCTTTGTAACTCTCAGCTACTGACGTGGACTTCTATCCTCCATGTCATTTCAGGGTAGTAATATCTATATCAGAATCATCTAGTAATGTTGTCGGTGAAATAAGTAGTTTGTGTCTGTAGGCCTAAGTGTAGCATAATTTTTGGTAGAACTGAAGAAGATGTAACTATGAATGTTCTTCCACTTTTTGTTTTGAAATCAGGTATTTTGAAGGTCAAAATGGTGTTCATGTCTTTAATGTTGTCAATGGTCATAATAATTTCTTCTCCAGCTGTTAGGATTATTATCGATACCACCTACAAAATAGAGAAACGATTTAGTTAGTTATTTTAGTCAAAAAAACTAAGCATGCAATTAATACCTTCATTAACAGGTATGCATGTGTCATCTGAAGCTTTCTTTAAAAAGTTATTAATTTTATTCGAAAATTTTAGATTTTTTGGAATATGTTCTTCTTTAGAAATGCTGTTAGTTTCAGCATTTTTGAAATATCCATAATTTAACATGGAATACTCACTCCATATAGTTAAAGAGGTTACTAACTCAGATTTCTTAGCAAAATATGCTAGTGAAACATTCTCAGTAATAATAGAAACTTACGTTATCTTATTTGCTACTTTCAAAAGGAGTATGAAGACCTAATTTTTTTGCAATTTGATATTTTTAAAAAATTACGACATGCACAACAATGGCGATTAATACTTATGTTTATTTAACTTGTTCACATATCTCTCATTTCCGTAGCAACGGACTAACTATAATGATTTGGACAAAGAATATTGAAATAAAATTGGCAGACGTGAAACTCTAACAGATTATTTAATAAAATACATTTTTAGTTTATTTTCTTTTTAATCTTCTTCATTTGCAAGAGTAGAAAAATAGTGTGTATTTTATCAACGATTCCGACCAAAATCAGGATTTCTAAACAATCATATTTTTCGTTTATTATCATTTTGTACGGTTGTGACACATCGCTCACCTTTAACAAACCGTGACATGAAAACTTATGTTTGCAAAACGCGTATCTGATAACTCTCAGTTTACTAAAAGTAAAGTGTTTTTTTGTTACGTGTTGGCTAAAGTAGGGCATTTACAAAAAGCGAAAAAGGGGTAAGATATACTAAAATCTTTTGTCAAACATCGATACCTGATGGTGACCTAATAAAAAAGTATCATGTATATTACACAACCAACACTTGTATTCTTTATTTTCATGTATTTATTATGACTTTTTCGTCGGTATATCTCATATATTCTTCCACAAGTGAGTTATATTTTTTATTTCTTAGCACAATGTTACAGTTACAGTATGCCACGCACAAGGGAATTAATTCTTTCATACTTAAAAGTATAATATTAACCACCAAGCTAAATTAAATCGACGAGAAAATTTATTATACCTCGTAGATTATTTATATTTCCCAGACGCTTAATTTAAATTAATATTTTCCAATGCCTCCGAACATTCGCTATCATATTAAATTATAGAAAGGGTCGTAATTAAATTCCATTTGCTAATTTAAAATGCAGAAACATTACCATTCCAAATACATTACATCTACACAAGATATATGATAATTAATACTAATATGCGAATAACTGAGTTTCTTGCCTATTGTATAAGTATTGAGCCACACAATTCTGTAGTAATAATAATAAAAATATTGAGGTAAATATACTTTATCATTAATTATATGTAAATATGAGAGTCACAAAATCAGAAATATAACAAAACATTAGGTAAACATTTATACAGAGTGAGTTAAAAGTATGGAGTAAGTCAAATATTTCGGAAATTACTGGTCCGATTTCAACCAAATTTGGTGTGTGGGAATGAGAAAATATGGCGGACTTTACATGATATTATATCGGCACTGTTGCCACATTGTTTGCCACCAACTTTTTTATTTCAATTTTAATCATTCGATGTCTAAATTTCTTCCAATTTTGTAGGATTTGCTACCATTATCTTTAATAATAACGAAGTTATTTCATAATAAGGTTTGAGAAGTTTTTCCGAAAATAAAGGCAAAGTAAAACAAGTACTCTACTTTTACTGTCAATACTTCATTTGTATTTCTATTGTTTCACATTAATTTAATTTTTGACACATTGAGTATTTGTTATAACAAATTTCTTCTTTATTGTGATTTCTTTAAAAACCTAAATGAATCAGTTAAATCAAAAACAACAATTAATGTCATTGAATGCTATTTCACGTAAAATAAATAGTTTCAAGATATCTAATTTGGCTGTTGTTTAATTCGAATTTAAATTTCGGACATACTAAAAAAAATCACCTTTCTTCTCGCAGAAAATTTAATTCTTATATTTGGAACTTCTTATTCAGTATTATAGCGGCTGTAAATGCTTTATATATCAATCTAGGTGATACATTTCTATCTAAACTTGAGTCAGTGATAATGACAACGACTAAGGTAAATTGTGTTCGTAGGTAATAACAGATTCCCAAATAATAGCATTTGGATGCAACAAGACGGTGCCTTATTGCATTATGCACAACAAGTTCGTTTGCTTTTAGACAACGTATTTAAAAAATATGAATAGGCAGAGGGGTCTGATCGATTGGTCTGTTAGATCCCCCGACCTAACCCCCCCTCGATTTTTTCTTGTGGGATCATCTGAAGAACACAGTGTACAAAACTAAACCAGGCAATCTAAACCAATTATTATTAATACGATAAAAACTGAAAAAGAAGAATATAAAGAGCGGCTGTTCTTCAAAATGTATTGAATAGCTTTAGAAATCGTTTGGCATATTGTCAATAAGTAAAGTAAGTGGATATCAGTTTGAACATTTAATTAAATTTTTTCGAACTAATAATTTTCGAGTTATTTGAATTGTCCCATATTTTTTACTCACTCTTTATAAAAGAAGCTTCTACGAACGACTCTACAAGTGGAGAGCTAAAATCACTACACATTTTTGTTTTCATTATGATATATTTTTTAAAAATTTGTAGAGATTAACGAAATTTGGAATAAATATCCTGATAATGACATGATATAGATACTGAATGATATTAAGGCATGAAGTGTGCGAAATTTTTAATGTTCGGAGTATTCAAACTGTTATTAAGATAGACCACCAACAGCTCAATCCAGGAGATAGAAAATAAAAAAAGGAAAAGAACGACCATGCCACAGATTGATAAAAACTAGATCATTACTGGAAGATGACATAAGTTAAATCTTTAATTACCAGTAAAACAAGCTTTCCATTGTTCAAGTTATCAACTTGGGATAAATCATAACACAGGTCATGAGAAAATATTAGTCGAACAGACATACTAAAATCATACTCGCATGATGCATTTAAAAATTATACAGGGTATAATCTGCTGTTGGGAATTGATAGAACATCTTAAAATAACATTATGTACAAGGAAAGATCTGTTCCAGATTCTACATGCAAAACTATTAAAAAAAAGTTCACACGATAATATGTTCTGAAATGCTTCCTAAGTGAACTACGACCCCTCAAAAGATAGTTACCGTCCCTAGATAGGAATTGTTTCACCATTTTTAAATTATTTGACAACAAATTTTAAAATATATTGCCTCATATTAATATTAGAAAATTATTAACTTTCATTTGTTTACATACGATTGAACCTACTATGTGATTTTTTATTCAAATCGTGTGTGCAACATGTTAGACTTTTTAATACGGTTTTCCTCACAATACGACTAAAATTAAAAAGAATATTTTTTAAGTAATTTTTTAGGTGAATTACATTTTGGAGACAGTTCTCACAAAAATAAATGAAAAAAAATACTGCATAAATCTGCAACCCCCCAGTATATTCCACTTATGGTTAAAATTAATTTTATTAAATGTTGTAAAAATATTACTTGTTAATTTTATCAAAAAGTTCCTGAGACATTAAATAAGAACCAGTTTTTGTGTACCATCTTCAAAGAGCTGGAGCTTCCTTAGGGAGCATATCCAGACATACATATATTCACATGACCCTTTTTCATATTTTTGCATATAGAATCTGCACCAAAAGTTTGTAACGGGTATTTTCGCATATCAACCTTTATTTAAAAATGTGTCCCCATAATTTTTTTAAATTGTGCAAGTAAATGAAAGAAAGTGCAAATTTTATGATTTGTCACCATCATACTTTTAGACTAGAATTTATTACATTAGTATTGTGACTGTATTACCCCGTATATAATTCGTGTGTTTTAAATATATAAAGGTTATAAAAATTTGTTAGTAGCACTATTTTTTTTAAAAGCCCATTTGTTTTCTGATGCCGTCAAAACTCTCCTTGCCACAGTTTTATGCTAACACTGTCATAATATATCTGGAGAGTGGCTAATAATACATTTATACACACATTTAGAAGTCTTCTCTGCATCTCAATTCTATTCTTTCATTTTTTTAAAAACAAATGCACGAACTTCGTTTTGTTTTCTTGCATTAAAGTATTTTCTACAGAACAATCTCAAGTTGAATATTTTATCAGTTTTAGGATTGGCAGTAGAGCCAAACGCCAAATTGAAGTTTCAATGTGTTACAATTTTTCTCTTTAGATTTGCTATTGATCTAAAGCTCTTAATAAATCTTATTCCTCTGAGCTGTTTTTCTAGGATTTCGGTTCAATATTTTACTAGCATCGAGGAATGCATAAGTAAAAATGTGGAGTCGCTAGACTGTTAAATTAATCTCTAGAAGGTACTTTTAAAAATACGATTTGAGATAGTTTTCGTCATTTTGTAAGGACTCTAACAAATATGTTAGGCACAGAAGGAAAGTAGCGAAAGATATTAGAAATATATACGTATTTAATAATTGGATTGAAATGTAGAATAACTTATGAACATGTATTTCAAAAAATCAAAGCAACTAACTGCTCAAAATGCCCTTCGTCCTCGAGAATACATAACATTGCTCTTCTCTTCAATGATTGAACTACTCATTGCAACACTTATTGATTATTCGAAGATGTAAACTCATTAACAATTTGCTCTGTTAATTCCTCAAAAGTATTGATTTTGGTGTTATAAAAGTTACAACTTTTTAATTGTAAATAATGAAAAATCAAGCAGGTTGAGATCTGGCGTATGTGCAGGCCTGTAGATTGGTAGAGGAGCAGGTGCACCTCTACCAACACATCTTTTTAAAATGAATTATGGGAATTAAACTGCCCCTGTGTGGTATCAGCTCGCCTGTAAACCAAATATTATCTAGAAAATTTGGAATTCATTCATTCATTCTCGTATTACTTCACAAAAAAAAACCGCAAAGGCCTATCTCCGGGTAACAATTCTTGAACCTATTAAATATGAAACGGATGTAACCTCGGTCCTTGAAGTATTGTCTCGTAATTATAAAACTCCCTGTATATTTCATTCAATAATCTCTACCTGAAAAATATAAAGATCTGATGTCAAATTTTTTACAATTGCCTGGATTTTCGTGCCCTGCTAAATAACCTTGTTTACCAAACTAAAATAAGTCCATGAAGTTAAAGTCTTAAATAACAATTTCGATGCAAAGTTTCAGAGCACTGTTTCAATCTCAAAAGTTCTAATCTGTACTGAGAACTTCAGTTAATAATTAATTAAAGTTAAGAGTTTGTCACCAGATGAACTTTTAAACAATTTAATCACGAAAACAGACTATGCTTTAACGCTAATAAAAACATATCCGAGAACTGGATTATGTCAAGAACAATTAATTACACATACTGTCAAGCACTGTATGCACGATACATATCAATTCGTGATGCTACAGTTTCCATAATATGTCTAATTTTGTACAAGAGGAAACATTAATACTGTAAGTATATATTAGAAGCATTTGAAAATGTAGGTATCCCGAACAATCTAATCACAAGTTTTCTTCAATAATTTTACATTTTTAAGTGTTCGAGTTTAAAGAGAAAAACTGAAGCTATTATTTGTGAATTGTCTCACCGTATGATCCATATTGGCACCACCAGGTGATTCATTTTTAAAATATTCACAAATATTCAATTTGCAAAGGAGATAAAAACCGATAATAATAAAATAACACCAAAATTTTTAATAGAGCATTTTATCAATAGAGTACATTAATTCGGTTTAGGATGCTAAAAATTAAATAGTGTCTGTTGGAGCATCTCATCCCAAGCTATTTATTTATGATGCCGTAATTTATCTAGGTTATTGGTTGTTGAATCATTAATCGGAATCCGGCATAATCGTAGTTCGGTGATTTATAAGATAGGCCATATTTACTCTAAATGAGATTCTTCTGTGATTCCTTGGTTACGACTGTTGTAGTATGTTAACTGCTTGGAAAATGGCTTTGGGTGGAGCTTTCACAAATGGTACTGGCAGCCTCTAGTATATTATTAATATACCATTGAGCGCTTGATGTATAACGAGGAACATATATTAATAAAGACCGATAGCCTTGCAAATGATCCTCAACCCAGAGCGTCTGGTGTACTATACCGTCTTTCTGCGAACTCCAAATTTTGTCTTTAATCCATAAGTAATGCTGGCCGAGGTGGCTGGAGTACAGCCACGGTCTTGCGCTGGCGTCACAAGTGCCGATTTAGAAGTGATTTACGCTGCAGTCTTATTTGAAAGGTTAATGCGTGAGGTTATACCTATAAATTATACATAATGTCAAACGCGCCAAAGGGTAAAACACGACCGTACGCGGACACAGTGAATAAATTTATCGGTGAATTTCCGGATTTATTCTATGACGGATGCAAAATAATTTGTAAAGTTTGCAATCAAGACTTAATGTGCTGGCACAAAACAGATTATCGTCGTCATATCAATACCTTGCAACATCAAAATAAAAAAAATGGCATGCCTTTGACAACTCAGTTTATGTTTGATTTATTGTTAATGTTAATAGCCTGTAATATTCCGCTACACATACTGGATAAACAACCATTTCGGGAGTTTTGGAATAAATACAATCCCCAGGTGAACTTACCAAGTCGTCCATCGTTACGTAGATATATTCCAGCTGTTCGTGAAGACATTGTAAATAGGATTAAATGTGGATTAAAAAATACACGGCTCTGGTTATGTATTGACGAGACGACAGATTGTAAAAAAAATTCTATTTTAAATATTATAGTACGTTACTTAAACCTACATTTCCACTTTTACTAGCTAGTAAAAGACTAGTTGCGTGTACTGGCGAAATAATTACGTGGTGTTGGAGACATTCGAAAAATTTGAACTTTCAACAAGTCAAGTATTGATGTTTGTGACTGATGGTGCCGTGACAATGCGCGTGGTAGGCCGTTCTCTTCAAAGAGACAATTGTAGGTTTTTACATGTTACGTGTAAAGTGCATCTTGTGGCAGAAACGATTCGAAAATGTTTTCCAGAGGTAGATGCATTAATAGCAAATACAAAAAAGTATTTCTCAAATCTCCTAAACGACTTCGAGCATTTCACAGACAGTGTCCTGGTATCCCTGAGCCACCAGAGCCGATTCTTACACGTTGGGGAACGTGGTTGAAAGCGGCTTTTTATTATGCTGAATATTTTCAACAAATAAAAGCTGTGATACTACAGTTCAACCCTAACGAGGCTGCAGCTATTAGGGAAAGCCAGACAAGCTTTCAAGACGTTTCCCTTGAAACAGATTTAAAAACTATTAATAACAATTATAGAGGACTACACGACGCAATAGAAAAATTGCAAAATATTTCGTAGTCGTTAGTGGAATCGCTGCAAATAGTGGACGACGTAAATACACAGCTACGGGCTATAAATGACGCAAAAAATAATCGCGTTAGTGAAAAATTCGAGAGTGTATTACAGAAAAATCCTGATTTTAGCAAATTAAGACAAATTTGTGATGGTGCATCTACAACTTCGTTAAGTGAGTTCACAGATTGTTTTACTTATGTCTGTATTACATCCGTAGATGTCGAACGGTCATTTTCAAAATACAAACATATTTTTTCACCAAAGCGAACATCGCTGACGGAGACAGCTGTAAAAACATACCTGATGCTATTATACTATATATCTTCCCCACTTTGTGATGACGACAACCAAACTACTTCATAAATCTGCTTAAAAGGGTGAGTTTTATACAAATTTTTATAAAATGTAACATTATTGTTAAAATTTATTTCCATTTATTGTACTTATTCAAGTATTGTGATATGATGTAAACATATGAGTCATATGACGGCTCTGTCGGCCAGGTGACCTCGGCCAGCTTTACCCACAAGCATGGCCCGTATTTAGCACTGATTTTTCATATCCTAAATAATTTTAATCTTACTTACTTGTGATAGCAGTTAAAAGATGTCATCGATTGGACCATACGAATTAAAATAAAACACAGTTAATTCACAATAAATAGTGGTCGTGTATCTCCTTCTATAATTGCTCTTAATAAGGCAACAGCAAACCATTTAAGATTCAGGAAGTTGCCATTCCTCCAAGAACTCTTTCTTCCCAGTTGTACAGCATGGGGCATCCAGTTCCTCCACGTATTTTTAAATCTTGTTTAGACCATAGATCACATGCCAAGGATTGTGGTGGTAGTTTAAAGCCAGTCTTTTACCAATTTCACTAAATGTAAATTCTTCGTCCTGCATAGTGACAAACTTATCTAAACATTAATTTCAGTAAATTGCAATTATTTATAACAATACTCTTTCTTTCGATGGCGACATATTTTCATTAGTCAGCAAACAAAAATATAGGTATTCTAGATATTATTAACGGCTTATAGGGAAGACTAATTTTATGATTGAGCAAAGGCGTGAGAAACGTCGCAGCCGACTAATTAATCAGTTTATCCCAATTAGTAATTCAGTTTGCATTTCTCCTAAATCAATAGGGTAACTCGATCCGGATTGCTGGTGTATGGATATTCAATTATTCATTCTCATTTTATCTCTTTTTTTAGTCACCCAACATCTGGATATTAAAATTTTATGAATGCAAATGGACTTCTGTTAAACTTGTTTTTCATGTAAATCTGAAAGCATGCTATTACGCAAACAGAAACATTTCGACAAAATTTAATTTTAAAATTGCTTTATTGCGAATAAAAATGCTTATGGGATAAGATGATCTACCTCGATATAAGTTTATTGATAACACGTTTTATTTACATCGATGTAAAATAAAAGCGATATTAAGCTAAAGAGTCGGAGGGCGCTCAATATGACCGAACCGATTGCATTCCGAAAAAATATTGCAAAGGAGACCAAGAGAGCCGTATTCCACATTTTTTTCAGTTCGACCAAGTGTCGTATAATGGTGACAAATTGTTATTTGTGTCTTAGTTCTGTATATTGTTTTTCGAATTTTGATACTTTTTTGAAATTGAAACTTATTGAATATTGGTTAGCTACAACTTTGTATATTATCTTTAAAATTCATTATTAGATATTTTTTTATTTCTTTCTTGAACTTCCACAGTGTGTCCCTCGATTGAGTTCGTAATTAGATTTTTGCACATTTGGGGTTCATCCTTGTTATCTGAAAAGTAATTTTTGATGCACCTACTTTTATTTTTTTTTAATCACGTAGGCTATGGCAGTTGTCAAAACTTCTTTCCTGTTAGGTAAAGATACACAAAATGTCAGTAAGGAAGATTATTTATTTTAAAAAGTGATAGTCCTATGCAAAATTTCAAGAATACCCGCCTACTTAGATGATTTTGATCTTTTCCAATTATCTCCATTTTACTTTAAAAAAATGTACCTAAATAACTATAAAAGTTTTTTTTTTGGAGTACGTAATGGATCAAACACTTTCGATATCAACATAACAATGATTTTTTTAATGTAAAATGTAGATGGGATTAAAATTATCAAAGTAGGCGGATCTTTTGAATATTGCATAGGGATATAACTTTTAATCTGAATAACAGTTTGCTATATTTTTTACAGAAAGGGTACTTTACCCAACAAGAAAGTAGTTTCTGCTTAACTGCCATGACCTACGTGATTAAAGAAAAACAAAAAAAAATTAAAATCTGTTGTCTATTTCATCTATTGTTCAGTACACAATGTATATATACCGCCCTGTATATATGAAGGGAACGAAAGTACTCCACCTATTATTTTTCTTAAACTTTTAAATCTGTTATATGGTTTATTAACAGAAGAATTAACCAGTTATGATTTGTTTCCAATACCATTCATTTTCAGTAGCAGTAATTAAATTTTTCCAATTAATACAGAAAATTGTAATAATTAACAATAACTTATTAATTATTATTACAGATTCTCTAACTGAACACCTCATTAAAGGAAATGGGGATGACTTTATTTCAGATTAAATTTGTGCCATCTAAAGTATTCATACCAATCAATGCAACAATTTAAATTTGTGTACTTCATATTAATTTTTTCACCTGCGCCTTTTGCAAAATCATATGAACAGAGTGAAACAACAATCATGTGAATACGATCCTGTAAATTCTTATTATGTTGAGGCCATTTTTTTTTTCTGAAGAGGAGACTTCGTTTTGTAATAATAAGAAAGCTCATTGACCATGTCACGAATTTCGCGTAAGAAAAAAATAAGAAATACACATATAAATAGTACGTGGAGTGAAAAAAACTAGATAAATCTAATAAATATGTTAATACATCACTAATTCCTAATTTATAACAGAAGAATCGAGATCTATTGGAATATAATTAGTAACAAATAGTTATGATAATGTAAGGATGGTTGTTTGTTCAAAATTAAGATAATTACCTTAAAATGTTCTTAATTATTAATGATAACAACAATATATTGTTTATAATGAATAAACCACCGCAGCTCCAGTTATACAGAATGAGCAAAATCAATTTTGGTATTTTACATTTAACATTGAGCGCCAGAAAGAAAATATGATGATAATAATTATAAGTATAAAATAAGGATAGAAACAGTCTATAAATCAAAATATGGGATATAAGTACGACCCCACACACTTCCTAATTGAGGGAGGGCGTGGCCAGCAAATGAATAAACAATAATCGGTAAGTTGCAGTTATATAAATAGTTGTCATGTAACTGATTACTTCCATTTCCTGTTTACATGTCACATCAGATTATAAAAAACCACGTCCTCCGCCAATTGGGAAGTGTACGAGATCGTACACATACCGTGCGGAACAGCCAAATGGAATAAATTCAGTATGTCAACTATTGTGTATATTTATAGAAAATCCCGGGACCCGTCAATTTTGGATTCGAAACTGACATCCTGCAACGTAAAAATTTCATCCCTAAATTTAACTCCCTTCGAGTGGCAGTTGCAACTCCTAAATTTTTAAATGGGAAGTAGGAGCTTGTGATACTTCATTTGAAAAGTCTTTTTCATTCTCTATTCAAAAATGCTATGGTTTTAATATTTGTTGCAAAAATTAACGGTCTGCTTAGCGAAATTCACTACAACAAACAAAAAAGATGAAAACTTACAGCGTTTTGTTCTTGCAGACTAGCAAAAACAATTTGTTTTCTTTTTCAACATTATCAACTAAAAAGAAGACATAAAAACTTATCAAAATTCTTCATAGCTGGCATTACCAGTTTTATTGAAAATACCGTGGCTACTCGCTATTTGATTGACAGCAATAAATAGTTGTCAGTGTTTTGCGTATTGTTTGAGTTTTGCTAAGTGCAATTCCTAAACATGGTTTATTTAACAGAAAAGCCTAAAATAACAATTATACAGATGGTTGGTTACGGAGATAGAATGCGATCACAGGCCGAAGTCGCTCGCTTATTTCCAAGAAAAATGTCCTGATTTGCCGCCTATATCCCAAAGTACAATTAGCAAAATTGTAAAGCAGTTTCGCGAAAATAGATATGTACGGTAGATAAAAAAAACTTCCAATGCAATGAGTAACGGTACCAAATTAGATATACTGCTTGAGTTTGAAGAAAACCCACATAGTTCAAGTCGACAAGCAGCTTCAGCATTGAATGTTTCCCATTCCTCGATTATTCGCCTACTAAAAGAAAATAAAATGCATCTCTCTTAACTGATCCCAACTCAGGAGCTTAATGAAGACGATTTTGATAGAATAACGTATTTTACTGAACAAATGATGCAAAGGTTGGATAATAATGTTATCCAACTAGAAAATGTTTTGTTTTCTGATGAGTCCACTTTTACTCTTCACGGCCATGTTACTCGTCAAAACTGTTGCTACTGGGCTAATGAAAATCCTCACTGGATGAGAGAATTACATACGCAAAATCCTGAAAAGGTTCATGTTTGGGCGGGGATTATTGGAGACCAAGTCATTGGTCCCTTTTTTATTGATGGCAATTTGAATGAAGATAATTATTTAGCTCTGCTCCAAAATAATGTCGTATCAACTTTGGCAAACTTATATCCTGCTCAAGCAAACCCACAAGTTCCAGCCGTTGTGATATAGTTCCAGCAGGATGAAGCACCATCACATTACCGAATCAAAGTCCGGTAATACCTCGACGCAACATTTCCAAATCGGTGGATAGGGAGGCGAGGATTGCTAGAATAGCCAGCACGTTCTCCTGATCTTACACCCTTAGATTTCTTTCCATGGGGATATGTAAAAAGTATGATATACAAAACTTAGCCAAGAGATATAGCTGACTTGAGAAGAAAAATAACGGTTGCGGTAAGGTCGGTCACGCCTCAGATGTTGGAAAACGTTAAAAGACATTTTTATTTAAGATTAAGATGCCTCCAAGACGTTTAAGGAAGTCATTTTGAACATCTCCTACGTTGAAATTCAGTTTTTTTTTTTAGTTTACTGTAGCGAATTTCGTCAAGCAGATGAATTTATTTTTTTTACTGTTAATTTTTGCAATAAATATAAAAACCATAGCATTTTTGAATATAAAATGAAAAAACCTTTCAAATGAGGTATCACAATCTTCTACTTCCCATTTAAAAATTTAAGGGTGGCAACTGCTACTCGAAGGAGGTTAAATTTAGGGATGAAATTGTTACATTGCAGGATGTCATTTTCGAATCCAAAATCGACGTGTCTAAGGATTTTTAATAAATACGCACAATAATTGTGATACTGAGTTTATTCAATTTGGCTATTTCACACTGTATGTACACCCATGTAATTTCTTGACCGTTTATATCCTTTTTTTTAGACTCATAATTGTCAACATTGTAATGTCTTCCAGGCGCTGAATGTTAAATATAAAATATCAAAAAGGAAAATATGCTCAAACTGTATACTAAATTTTTTTAACAATGATCATTACAAAAAATTTCGTATACAATCAATTTCCCCCGTAGAGATAATCAAAATCATAATCCGAGCATGTAGAACATAACAAAATATTGCGAAGCCATATTTAAACAATATATTATTAACTAACTGATGAAATTTCCACAACCACCAAAGCACTGAGTACTAATTCGCGTGTTTCATCAGAGAAGTGGGAATCATCTGAGGGCGAATAAAACTTCATGGTTAATCTATCCTTGTTATTTAAAATTTAGTGACCTAGTTCATATATGAAAACAGTTTTAAATTTTATTGGCCAGAATACACAGTTTCTTTTAACAAAATATTTGTACAATGTATATTAAGATATATAAAAATTTACATAAATTTTCTGTCTGTTCTCATACAAGTTACAATTCACAGCAACAATATAATTAAATAAAAAAAAATTTTTTAATATTTACCAAATATTATTTTCATTATATTATTTAGCCTAGTACAGCACGCAATTTAGTCTCAATATATTTTTAATGTTAAAACGACACGAAACGCACTTTTTTAAACATTAGTATATGGCCTGCTTGCTACAGTAATTACAAAAGAAAATCTGTATTCAATATTTTCCACTTTCCCTAACGAAACGTGAGTTCTTTCAAATGACCAACTCTAATTAGAGGTATATGGTACTTTACGATAAAAAATATAAAATTTACACTGAATTCTGCGTAGGAAGCAACTGAGGCAGATAGAAATTGAAAAAAAAAGATTGCATCACGTTTAAAATATAAACCGAAACGTATCGAGTGCTTGATTTGATTGCTCGTAGCTCTCTTGTACTACGGAGTTTTTTTATTTCCTCATAAAAAGTTCTAGAAAGCGTTGGAGGCTGGTAATTATTTGAAATAAAAGTTATGTGGTCCTACACACCGTGGAAAGGAAGATTACTTTGATTAGTATGAGGAATGTGTTTATTTTTTAGTGATACTAGTAATATTAATTTTGTATTATGTATAACCACAATTTAGTTCAGTGGAAGAGACTTTTAGAGAATTAATATTATACAGGTTTAATGATTTTTCATGGCTCCAATGAAAAGCTCCGTTTATTATCGGCAGATCTTTCAACATACAAGGCAATTCCTCTTCCAGAAATATTTCGTTTTATTCGACGGTGTCTCCTGTAGGTAAAAGTAGATCCCAGTGAGAAAATCAGTAACAACTCCAACTCATACGTTCATCAAAAACTAATAAGGACAATTTTTGTCTATTATTTCATGTGAGTTTTCTTCGACCCACACATAATTCCTCGAACTTGAAACATTTTATCGATATATAATAAGAATAAAACTATTTTCAGGAGAAGTTTTCGAATTCAGAAATTTTATAACATTCATAATTTAAATTTTTTAACGACCAAAATAATTTTAATCCAAAATCCAATAAGTGTACCGAATGTCTCCATGTGAAGAGTTAATGTACTGCTTATATACTGTTTATATCGTATTTGTATGTTCTGTATTTGTTTACTTCTGATTTTATATCGTGTGTTTTATATTTATAAGACTAATGTATTTATTATATTCTTTGTTTTATACTGTTTATATACTTTTTATGTACTGTTTATATACTGTTTATACTGTTCCTATATGTTCTGTTTTTGTATACTTCTGATTTTATATCGTGTATGTTTGACATTTATATGACTATATAAATATATGTTTAAAATAAATACATTTGTTTATTATATTCTTTATTTTATACTCTTTATGTACTGCTTGTATACTATTTATATACTATTTACACTGTTTTTATATATTTTGTATTTTGACTTACCAAATATACAAATTTGTATCGAAATAGACCTCGGATTCGGATTCAGCGACCCAAAAAACATATAATAAACACGGTTAAACCTCCGCATCATAAAAAAAAATTTTGTGTGGCTGTGTAATCAGTAACTTTGAATAAATGATGTAATTTCTGTCCCCAAAATTCAAGGTACAGTTTTAATTGTATTGGATTTGGAGTTCTTTGTAACTGGACACTCTATATATTATAAATTAAAACAATTTAAATAACACGGTATTAAATAAATATTGGTTACTTAATATTAAATTCACAGATTTTGCGGTGTAAAATAATTAACTCCTGGAAATATATTTGCTTTATTTACCTTTACCCAAAACAGCCTTTTGTATACCTATAACTGTGCTATAATAATTTTCATAACATCCAACCTCCTCTTCAGTGATTAATCTGTTGGAATTTCAACGGGTATTATGTGTTGCATTTAAGTGTTTGACATCCTGTCAGTCCTGGTATTTAATAGCTATCATCGCAGTATGAAGGTTAACAAGTCATAGATCATTAATTATTTCCCAGCGGGATTCAGTTCTTTATTAGTTTTATTAAAATTTTTACTAAAACGCATCTCAATTTATTAAAATATTCATTTCTAAAATTAGTCTAGGATTATAATGTTAACCTGAGGGCATCATCTGGAGATGATTAAAACTGTTTTAATCGTCTCCAGATGATGCCAACTTGGATGGTGAAACGCGCGTTGGGCGCATTATATAGTGTTTTGGTGTTTCGTGGAAAACTACTTCAGTGTTATAATGTTAACACAAAAATATAGCCCTACTTAATTGAACGTTTACCTCTTGGTGTTGGCACATACCCCTCTTATTCTTTGTCCTAGATTAATGTGGGACTGTTACGTATATCTTGATTTAATGTACCATAGGAAAAATTTAATGGCGTTAAATATGGAAAGCGGGCAGAGCATTGTATAAGACTTCGACTACCAATATAGGTTCTGCCTAAAATTATGTAATATCAATGTTTTTTTTATTATCAAGGCCATTTGCTACCATACAGTGTAAAATTCCAATAAAGAAACTATTTAGTTTAGGTATTAAACATAGACCCCTAAGATGGAGGTTCTGTCTAAAATTATGAAATATCAGTGTTTTTTCTTATCAAGAACATGATTAAAACTGGTTTAATTATCTCCAGATGATGCCAACTTGGTTGGCGAAACGCATGTCGAGTGCAGTATATAGTGTTTTGGTGTTTCGTAGGAAACTACTTCAGTGTTATAATGTTAACACAAAAATATAGCCCTCCTTAATGGAGCTCTTCTGAACATTTACCTCTTGGTGTTGGCACATACACCTCTTATTCTTTTGTCTTAGAATAATGTGGAACTGTTACGTATATCTTGATTTAATGTACAATAGGAAAAATTCAATGGTGTTAAATATGGAAAGCGGGCAGGGCATTGTACAAGACTTCGACGACCAATATGGGTTCTGTCTAAAATTATGCAATATTTTGTTTTTTTTTTTTTGTTATCAAGACCATTTGCTACCATATAGTGTAAAATTCTAATAAAGAAACTATTTTTTTTTTTTTAAGAATAGTCCCAAAGTAGAGCAAGTCCTTTATGGAAGAAAGGTAAATATATGGTTAACAGTTACCTGTAACAATAAAAATTCAACCAATCATAATGTTAAACTTGGTGTTCCTCAAAGCGCTGTCTTGAGTCCATTACTATTCCTGTTATATATTAATCATCTTCCAAATTATGTAGAAAACGGACATATACCCATGTTTGCTGATGACATGACCATTACAATATCAGCAGAAAGCATGGGAGAAGTGTTAGTGAGAGTGGAACAAGCTAAAGGCAATTTAAGTGCTTTGATGTGAAAGAAATTAGTTGATATTAAACAGCAAAAAACTGTTATTTTGAATTTTCACATAAGGAAATATTTGCCATTATATTTTGATATCTTGAGCACCAAACTATTTAATTAAAGAAAATTTCTTGCTACCCTACGATATCGTGGGATAATCATATATTATCAGTAATATTTGCAGAATATTAAATAAGGCATACTTTGTGATAAATATTGCACATAAAGGCGATGTATACTTTGGATGAACATTTCATTAAATGTTCTTAACTGGAGGAGTGGAAGAGGTGAAGGTAGAATTTACTGTACAAAAAAGAATACGTTTAATTTTTCACTTAAATTGTAATGAAACTCGTGATAGTAATTTACGTAACAAGTCTGGAAAGACCATCTTTACAGGACGCGTTAGCAAATTTCAGGCCAATGCCGAAGGAAAGACCTGAACACCTGCAAATCTTGTAAAGGGCGTTGCCAGATGAATTCACGAACAACATTCTTTAGATACCCGTGTTTCTTTATCATATTTTTACTTAATTGTATCTAATTATTGAAACACTATAAAAATCAGTTATTACTGGACAATTTCTAGGCAGGAAAGTCTTTTTTTACAGAACTTCCGGAATTTATGGTTGCAACAGGGGGTCCAAAATTATTTGGATGAAAATTTCAGAGATAACTTATAACGCTCGGGTTTCCCTCGTTATTTATTTTTTGTTTTTGAATAAAACGCACAAAGAAAATAAATACATATATTTCATATATATATATATATAGCAAAAGACATCTAGGGCGTGGTCAACAAGTAATAACCTGGTTAGTATACAGTACATAAAAAAGTATATATAATTCAGAAAATATCCTAAAGGCAAATAATAAGTCTTTTCCGTAATTTCAACAGTCTATTTTAGGGCGCCACCCGCCTTTCTTTTTATATAAAGTCTCGGAAAGTACATATTGCAAAAGTCTAAAATCTACACTCACTAGGGCCGTAGAAAGGGGGAAACAACGGTTACCTTTCAATAAAGTTTATAGCACAGTTCAAGATCAAACCAAACTCTAGGGGGCTTTCTCCACCTCTAGATATATCGGCAAATCTGCCTTTTTGAAGCCAGCTTTAATTTTTAAATAGGTACCTATTTTAATAATAATAATACGAAGGGATCCTACCTTCTCACACAGCTTTCTACGTAGTAACTACTTTACCATAATACATAGCTTCACCAGAACAAATCGTGAAAACAGCTCAGCAACGTACACTTACTTGCTCAAAGTCTAACTCCAGACTCTGGCGAAAAACATAACATAAGATAACGTACTAGATACTAAAAGGAACACACGTCAGCTCCGGACCGTGTCCTCCGAGCTTCTCTCCGCGAAACCTCACTGTTCTCTTACTCTCGTTCCCCCTTGTCCCTCACACAGCGGAGTTCGCGCGGGTGCACTAGAGGTCCAGTGTCGCACACATTGTCAAAGATTTACAAATTTACAAATTAATAAAGTCGGTTCTAGAATTTATCAGGTTGACCTCCAACCAAATTATGCAATTAGCATTAAATAAAACGAAAGTTAATTAAATCTAGAAATGGACCGTTACAAACTGGAACACATGGTCCCTTAAGCTGGTCACCAAGATCGCTAAATCTTACACTAATGAACTTCTCTCTTTTGGGTACTTAAAAAAATTGCGCAAGTCAGCAGATCTTGAAGAACTAAAGACAAATATCCAATGGGCATGCGATTTAAAGTGACAATTAATGAAGTTTGACAACGCCTCCAATAATTATTGTTTGCTTAAAACGTTCGCTATATTGAACACTATAAATTTATCTAATTACATTGTTGAGTAAAACTAAATTAACATCATTCAAATATGTATTGGGTGACCGGGTGTAACTTAAGTCCAAATAAAAACATAGATAGAGAAAAGGTCTGATACTAAAGCTATTGTATATTAATCGGACTGTAAATTAATGTATTCAAGACTTATACAGGAACTTAAAATTTTCCTTGGTCAAATAAAGTAGTATATTTTTTTAAATGGAACATTATATATTTTGGAATCCTTGAGACAAATGCTTTTCAAAAATATAAACATGTTGAGGTGTCATCTAAAGTAATACACTTAAATCTGTAAGATGTGTTCCATAAAAAATACAAACTTATTTGAACAAACAAACTGTATACTATTTAAATATATCAATTTGTACTCTAATCGATATACAACAAAATTTGTTTAAATTTTTTTTTTCGCATCTTTAATAATAAAGATAATAAGCGGTTACTTTAGCTATGCTGAAAGGTAAATTTGGAATGTTCAGCACTCTATATTTCATGAGACATCAAGATTACACTCCAATATGTTTATATTTTTGTAAAGCATTTTTTCTCAAAAATTCCAAAAATATAACAATATATGTATGGGTAGTCCATCTAAAAAAAATATATGTTTATTTAATCAGGGAAAATTTGAATATCCTGTATGAGTTTTGAATACACTCATTTGTGGTCTGATTGATATAGAACAACTTGCGTATAAAACTTTTTTCTGTATCAAAGATACAAGTTTTTATTGGACTTGCATCTTAATTGGTACACTGGGCACACATAAATACGAGGATTTTTTAATGCATTTTCCCATTTTCATTTTACATCCCATGTTTCCATTCTGTTAACGTCTATTTAAAAACGGTACGTATTCTGTGTTTTAATTGCTTGAACAAATATTTTACTTGTACTGTAAATTAATGACCGCAAGCTATTATTGTTATCGCAAAATAAAAGGTTTATAAATCATCATTTTATGAGTTATGTTCATTGCATATTGCCATTGCAAAAAAGGAAACCAACATTGTAATTGCCTATAAAAAATTAACAAATTTTTAAATTGATCTAGTATATAAGTTTGACAAAAAATAAGAACATATTTTTTTTATAACACTAATAATATAAATATAAGAAATAAAGTGTCAAAAACAAAGGGTCATGTAGTTAATATAATGAATACAACTTCTTATTCTAATAAAATTTTATTATTTTATATGTCAGCAGTCTGGGACAACTTATTTTATGAAAATGCTTGGGTAAGGCATTGTATAGAAAGATCCAAAATTAAAAAAACCTCCCACAAACCGAATACCTACCACTATACCACACCATATATTGATATTAAAATATCCTTGAATTTGAATTTCTGCTTTCCAATGAGGGTTTTCGTCAAAACAGTAGTGTGTATTTTTTCGGTTAGGAATACCAATAATAAAATGAGAGCCATAGGTGCATTGAATGTGGTTCAACACATGTCTATCTATTTTATAAAGAGGCAAAAATTCAGAGACAAAATTTGCCCTTCTCTCAAAACCATTTTTCGTTAACAATTGTAAGTTATGTGGCTTACATATTTATTTTGAGATAAAATTCGATGAAAGTTGCCATACGACATTCGAACATGCCCTGATGCTTGAATTATGTTCTCAAATATCCTCAATCGTTTCTGAGAAAATGGTCTGAGGCGTCGAGATTGGCTCACACTGTACGCCGCCAACAATTTCAGAAAACGATGTATTCAATTCTAAGCCTTACATACAGAAAATAAAAAAAGAAAATTGATACTTTTCGAATCTGAATATAACTTAAGGGTTTATCTATAAAATTTAAATTCTTTAATTTGTAGAAATTTGATAGCCATTTTAAAAGAATGCCCCAACTAGCTCTGAAGGCAAACATAAAATCTCTAGGGCGAGAGCGATGAAATCAGAATTAAATCTATTTTTTATCTGTTTTTATTCAACCACCAGTTTTATTTGTTTATAATTAATAATACTCCCTTGAGATAATTTACAACAGTATAACGTATATCCCCTGCCAAAAATTAAAAACGTGACGGGATTGGCTCAAACTGGAAATACTTATCTTACTCGTAAGGTTCCACATAACTTTCAATGTACTACAAATAGGCCACATAATAATTACTGATACTCATTTTGAGGTTCACTTAAATTTCTGTGTTTACCACACACTGACTTAAAAAATAAAATGCTCTGTGCATCTATAACACTAATTTACGTATACAGAATATCAACCCTCGAGTAAAAGTATACAATTCTACTCCTTACAATCATAAAAAATAAACAGCGTACAAGTTACGGTTAATGTGAAAAATTCGGAAAATATACATCACCAATATTCTAAATAATCACCGGCAACTTTGGAAAAAGTAATAAATTTATGAATTGTAATAAGATTCTATCACATGCACCGGTGAGTTTGAATAATTTCCAAGCACTATTGGGAAATGTGATAAATCAATAAGTTTTCCTCGCTTTTACCGGCGATTATAAAAAATCCCTATGCTCCTTTAGAGAATGTGATAAATCATAATAAGTATGTTAGACCCAATATGCGAATTCGGTTAATACCCGAAAAAAATGATCAGAACTAGTAATGAGCAAATTAAATGTCAAATAACCAACATCTATTTTCAACTCGTATTTTATATCATAATATGCGCAGAACTAGTTCTGAGAATTTTGACAATATAATTGCTTGTTGTACTTGCCACAAACATTATAAGAAAAAATAGGTGGCTAGAAGTATAACAAAATTTTATTATATTAAATAATACAGATAAAAAACGCGGGTATAAATCAGAGAAACACGCCGCCACATATATGCAAGAGCACACACTGCAGTCAAACGTAAGATTAACTATAATTCGCTGGTGGCAGCTCCTTTGTTGAAAACCACGGTGTTGAAATAAAAATGGCGGTACTTACTGGTTACTGGTGATATGAACTTTAGCCCTCTCCACGGGAGACAAATTTTACTTACGTAACAACAAAATTAGCACCTTACTGAGCGTATCAATATACAAACTATAGTACTAAACGATATTGATTTTACATTAATCAATAATCAATTCTTTTTTAGGTACTAATTAAATCATCATACTCGTGCTTTAACTCACATGACCCACTCGGTCCAACATCCTGCCGGATTCTCTTACTTAAACCATCTCGCCACTTCCGGCTCTTTCGTGCATCATGGCTAGAGGTAATCATAAAGCTATAGACAACCCATACTTTTTGTGCAGATATTGCATAACTAACAGGGTCAAAAATAAATTTAAATTTTCTATTATGACAAATACGGGGCGATCACAATGTGGACTGTTGCATGAAAATAAATAAATGTAACTTAATTTTAAATGGCCAATTAGAAGTAAACCGTTTACCCTTTCCTAATTTAATCAAACGATATTTATAGTAGGATTTTACTTAACTCCCTTATTTTAAATTTAAAAGAATTGTATCGTGTAAATTTAGTTTTATGTACACCATCTGAAAAACCATGTGTGGTGTAATAATGATTATAGTTTTAAGAGTAGTATATAAATGTTAATATCTTAAAGCACTTTTTATGTTAACTGTCTTGAAAATTTATAGTGGATTTTTGTCAAGTCAAAGTCAAGTGGTTTAACCAGTTATTTTGATGCTTTTCTGTACCCATAAATGTTAGACTGTTTATGCTTCAAGTAAATTGTGTAACTCTACAAATTAATAAGTAAATTCTTTAATGGTTTGCCTTTCCAAATTGCCTTGGAAATTTAATAGAAATGTCACGAAAATATAATTAAGTTAGTTATAAAATTTAATGAATTAATTAAATCCGTTTGGTAAAAGATTTTAAATAACTTTTGTTTTTATTTTAACGAGTAGGGTGGAGTTGTGTCGTGTAACTCAATATAGTTTTACATTTATCAAAATTAGAAAATGTAAAAAATATGACAGAAAACTGGAATATAATGATTTGTACAAAATGAGCAAGTAGAAGCACATGTGCCATCCTGTGGTTATTGCTGGTAATTGCTTACTGCTTTTATTCGTTTCACATTTCAGTAAAAATAGTTGGCTTCGAGAATGGTATAAGATGACAGGGGTTCAGTTGAACTATTACCCTTTATCCCCTAGGTATACCAATTCTCGTAAGAAAATGGCGTGTTTCTTCGTCAACCAATGTGAACGATCTCCACAATTCAACAGACCTACTCCAGTCCCATTTGATGGACCCTGCCAGCTGGATCCTTTCTTAAGGCTTTGTCTATGCATTTTTTTCGCCAGCTATGCCTCCTGATTCTGGCTATTCCTTAGGTAGTTCGTGTTATGAGCAAACCTGGTTTCAGCTATTCTAGCCGAAGGTTTTAATTCTTCATTTTCTTGTATGTGATGTAGCGTTGTAGGACTTATTTGTTAGTATTTGTCGGCTAAAGCTGATTTCCGTGTACTAAGTACTCTGTGTGTGTCATGTTGTGGACCCTTTTTTTATTGTTAGTTCCTTTATAGTTTATGATTTATAATGTTCAACATTGAATAGTTTCCAGTGTTGTGGAAACTAATTAGTTGACCTGTGGTACTGATATGGCGTGTTCGAGTTCACTTGTGTTTTCGTACTGCTCCTCTTTTCTCACATTTATGTTTTTATTAGTCTATCCCATATATATCCTAAATGTGGTTTCCATTTTATGTTTACGAAGATATTTCCTTATCTTATCCATTGTTCTTTTTCATTGAGCAACCAAGGGTGAAGCCTATCTATTTCACAACAGAGTTTATATATTTTTTATTATTTTTAAGACATCATTGTACTGCGACATCTTTAAGAGACATTTCCGGATATGATTTCATTGGTTTCTTTTTACATACATTCTGATCACTAAGATTTTTGAAAATTTGTCTGCATAATTCAATACGTTGTATAATGTTATGTATAAACGGTTTTATATTACATCACTAACTTGATTGATCGCTTGCTGTTTACGATTCAATACACATCATAGTAGGTTGCTAGATTTATTCATTTAGAACTTATAACTATTAATTACACGCGGTAAATAAATAATTAAGGAATATTAACTATTATAGCCATTTTCTAAGGTAACGCAGTTCTGTTCACTAATCCCAGCTCGCCCCTAGCTTCCATGCCACAACTATTTAATCCTTACCTTATTTATTTAATATTCATAACACAAACAATAACAGTGTACAGAGGGGACTGTTTTATAAATCTTCATTACACTAACAAGATCTTAGAAAGCGCGAGATTAGGAGGTAAGAAAAATATAAATGAAAAAGTTAATTTCATTTCATTAGAGCCACAGCTGAACGAACACAGAAAGACGACCACAGGTTATTAGGCTAAACGGAGCGGTTAAAGAAAAACCTTAATAAGATGAAAAGAGAATTAATTGAGGCAAAACGAATGAAAATGAGTTAATTTATGTATACTTGGGTAACTTTTAATAATTAGGGAAACAAAGGTCAGAATCAACGCAAAAATTATAAAAATAACTGTCTAAAAGTCAATACTTAACTAATATTACGAAATTCAATAAGAGATTGGTAAGTTGAACTTGCGTATTGATGACAGTAAGTAGCTAGAAAACTATTAAAAAAACAATTCATTGATCCGATAAATGCCGATAAAGTCTTGAACTACATAGCTCTACCCTCAATACCGACGATCGGAGGATGATTGCTATTGTATCCTGTAAGCAGCAGTCGGCATCCCAAATTGATTAATACCATGGGCGGAGGCGGCAAAAGTTGCTCTGGCCCTCGACACAACGCCATTTGCAGGAGCCGCCAGCCGACGAAGAACGATTACGAAGAAATAAGAACGTCAGAAGAGAAAGACCCCAGTTGGCGGGGTCCAACAAGCCAGGACCGGGGGAGATCTGCCAAAACGACCGTAACGTTCGCCTTTGCGGACGCGCTTGCCGATAGAGCGAGGTTGGTCCAGACCTACAGCGATGCGATAGCAGGAAAGAGTCCACCTCGGCTCCTGTCAACCAAGGTAATCGTCAAAACCAAGGAGATTGGCTCACGCCTCCTGTTAGCGGCCTAACGAGTCTCGACTGTTAGACGAGATATTGGTCACTCATCCAAATGCCAGACTCGATCAGTGCTAAAATGTTAGCAACAAAAAATTTGATATGACTTTTTGTAACACATTCTTCATCAGTGAAAATAAAATGTTGCCTTGAAAATTGATATCTGGGACTCCCTGGCCTTGGATAAACCAGCAGATAATTAAAAGCATGGATCCAACGGTAAAACGTTTTGCTCAATCTAGATATGATGTAGATAAAGTAGTTGTTATATTCTATGAACGCAAATTTTAGACACCGCTACTATCAGTTCCAAGCATCTGGTGTTTAATTTTGGGTCTTTTGAACGTCTTTCTAAAAGCTGTAAATCGATGTCTATAATATGCAGTTGCTAGAGCAAAGCAGCCCTGTTGGCGAAGATATCTCTCAAGAGCTGCAAAGGTCAATAAAAGAAAATGAGCAAATACGTTAGAAAACATTTGAGTGACTGAATATCATTGTTTTTACGTTTTTACTATTTTTCACTTCGCAGAGTAACTGGTTTTTTATTCTATTTGTCTAAATATTTATGAATAATCACTTTTCAGACTCTAAACAATTTAATCTATGCAACTTGAGTCCAAAAAAACAATTACCTATAAAAAAATATGCATTTGTTGTACATGACGCTTATTCTTCACGATCATAGCTACGATATTAACATTTATTTCGCGGCCGTGTCGGTACAAAGAACTGTAAATGGTAAATACTAAATCAACCTTATAACATTTTAAATAATGAAATACTGAGTAACTAGAAGAGTGTATAAAAAAAAAGTGAGAAAGCTGCCGAACTTTTATCCCAACAGAGAGTCATTAAAAAAAAAACGTACAAAAGGAAAACAAAAAAAGTATCCAGTGATGTTGAAATTTTTATCGGAATTTATGTGGTGAAATTGACAGTTACGGTGTGATGTTTGAAAGGGTGGTCCTGGGGTAGGGATATTTATTTGTTGAAATTCGTATTTATCTTTCTGATTAAAGGCTCTAATACAATTCAGCAATGGTGCGTACGTAAATAGATATACGTGGTCGATATTCTGTAATTGGGTTTCGCAGTCTGATAAATGTATTAAAAGCCGATTAATTTTATATTTACTTGCAATGGTTTCTTAGTTATTGTAAACTAGACTAAAAATTGTTAATTTTCAGTTGATTGTTCCTTGTGAGAACTTTTGAATAGAATGATTTTTGCGACCTACGAATAATATCATGAAAATGAGTGAATGGTGTACAAATTGACTTCTTTGGTTGATAGTAAAAACAAATTAAAAAAATTCTCATGGCATAAAATTAAACCTTGCAAAGTCAAAGTCACATGCATATGCTCTTTGATTGATTAGCCTTTCAGTAGACGCAGCTTGTCTAGGAGACCAGGCGATATAAGATTCTTTAAATCGGACATGTTTTCGGGAGAGTTCGGGACCGTCCGGTCGTGTACCTTCTCTATATGGCCCACTTATTAATCGTGCGTTGTAGCACAGACTCTCTCTGTGGTTGTAGTGTTTACCACGTGTTTACTATTTCGGAGTAATTTAAGAAACTGGTGCGTTGGACCGTGTGCGTCTACTGAGGTATTAAGAAACCGGTGCGTTGGACTGTGCGCGTCTACTGAGGTGATATAATTTTACGTCTAACTATATTAAGTTTTTTACAAAAAGGTGCTTATTTTAGATCTTATGGATTACGAGAAAGAACAAGAAAGGCTACTAAAACTTTTCGAAGAATGTCAGACCGAAGATGAGTATGATGACGAGGAGGACTCGGGGAAGAAGATCGTGTCGAAGAAAGATCAGAAGGAAGCGATACTGAGGAAGATGGAGAAGAGGTAACTGACTTGTTGGATGTCACTAATGTACCCCATTTTATAGGAAAGGACCAAAAAACTAAATGGGCTAAACACGCTGGTCCCAAAAAATGTAAGAACCAGAAAAGAAAATCTTGTCATGCAGCTACCAGGGTCAAAAGCATGTGTTGCAAAGAAAACTGATATTCAAGATATTTGAAATAGTTTGTTTGACACTGATATGTTGCAAATTAATGTTAACTCAACTAACACAAAAATTGAGGCAGAAAAACATAAGTTTAGTCGTGATCGAGATATATATCCTACAAATATTGACGAAATACGTGCGTTGATAGGCCTGCTGTATCTTGCAGGTATAAGAAAAGCAAGCCATTTGAATACAACAGATCTATGGAAAACGGACGGGACAGGTATAGAGGTTTTCCGTTTGACAATGACTCATAACAAAGTGGAACGACAATCAAAAAAGTGTTTCTCTCATTCACATGTGACACTAGACGAAAAATTGGAGGCGTTTAGAGGTAATTGTTCGTTCCGCCAGTATATACAGAGTAAACCAAACAGATATGGTTTAAAAATATTTGCTCTATCTGATGCAAAGCTTTTCTATACCAGCCACATGGAAGTTTATGTGGGAAGAAATCATGAAGCAGGGTCTTATTGTCTAGACACTGGTACCAAAGCAGTGTCGGAACGAGCTTGTCATCATCTCATTGGTTCCCACAGAAATGTCACCACAGACAACTGGTACACCAGCACAGAACTTGGTCTAAGTTTGAAAGAAAAAGGATTAACTCTTTTAGGAACAATCAAAGGCAGAAGAAAAGAAATTCCTACAATTTTCGCAAGAAATGTAAATAGGCCTGTTGGTTCTAGCATGTTTGGGTTTGGTTGTGGTGGAACTTTGGTGTCATATATCCCAAAAAAAGGGAAAAATGTTTTGTTGTATTCTACTATGCATCATGGGGATGATGTCGACAAAGCCACTGGAAAACCAGATATGATTTTAATGTATAACAGTACAAAAAGTGGGCAGTATATAAACTGTGCGCATAATATAATATTGCACGTTGTAGCAGAAGATGGACAATGGTAGTGTTATATAGCCTACTAAATGTTATAGGGATAAACGCCTTTGTAATATATAACTGTAACATTCCGGATTCAAGAAAGACACGAAGAGAAATTTTGACAAGTTTGGCATTTAGTCTTATGTTCAACTACCAAAAAAATCGAAGTATGAATGCCCATATTCCCAGAACAATAAGAGCAAGGCTAAAAGAAATTTGCCATTTGAATAGTGATTCCACGCCTATTCAAAGAATCCCAGGAACAATTAGAAGATGTGGCGACTGCGGCTGGCAGAAGAATAGGAAAACAAAGTATTTTTGTACTCTGTGTAAAAAGTATTTATGCTTAGAACACATTCAACCCATGTGCAGTGATTGTCACCAATCCCAAATTTAAATTTTATTTGTTTCATATATTTTGCAACCTTACCTTATATCTATTTTTTTAAAGTTTTGATAATATAATTTCGTTGTTCCTTGAGTTCCTTGGTATATGATAACTTTAGAGATTATTATGTTAGGTAAATTTTTGTGAACAATATGTATTTTTCAGTTGTTGTATTAAAATAAAAAAATATTACAAAATATGCAGACTTTTTTTAAAATCAATTTTAAAAAGCATTGTTAACATTTTTTTCCCTTAAAATTGTATAAAAATTGTGTACAAAAATATACAAAAAATACAATTTTTGTATTAAAATTAAATATAGCACATAAATATATTTGTAATAGAACCGGTCTTGTAGACCGTGTGCGACTAGTAGAATACAAAATTGGACCGCGTCTGCTTAAAAGTTAGTCAAACAATTTTTATTCAGATTAATTTTCAGTGTTGAAAATATCTACAGTCATCATTAGATTATAGAATTCTTCTTTCCCACCTTGTGTAAATTAACAATTTTAATAAATCACAGCTGGACACATTTAACTGACAGATCATATTCTAAAACGTCATTTAATAATGAACATTTAGGCTGAGGATTTGTAAAAGAAATTTATTTGGGCCGATAGGTCGATTTTCTTCGCAATAAAATATTCTACAAATAACCATTTATTCCTAGAAATTTCCCATTTAAATAATTTTTACACACCAGAATTCCCTCGTAACACCACCCTGAGAAGCTTTTACCGGGATTAATCCACCACAATGGTCCATGTAAGTGTTGATAGAAGAACGAGTTATTGTGTCCCAGTCCTCTAAATCGGACACGTACCGAACATATAGGTGATAGGACTATAGAATCCGAATTCCGCTTATTTTATTCGACTTTCCGTTGGTCCAGTTATTATCAGGAATAATGTGGATGCAAAATATACAAACGTTTTCCAAGCGATAAATTTATTGCATTGATATGATTTATTTACTGCTTAATTTATCCTGTTACAAACAAATGTACGTATGAAATCAATTAACTCTAACCAGGAAAATAAGCTTCTAGACTAACAAGGGAAAGGAAACTAGACAGGACTCCATGGCAAGTAACTACTACTCCTCATATGGTTGAGAGAAGGACATGCGTAGAAAAATATAAGCAATAGTGTAACATGAATAATGAAATACATACCGCTTGATGTATTATACAGAATAGGGGCATGCGGTGAGTTTTGATACAGGGGAAGCAGTTTGTGATATGGAGTGATGGGTAGCGCGTGGCCCCGAGCGAAGCGAGGCCAAAATTATTTTAAGAAAAGGGGCGTGGCTTCCGTATACTCATTTTAAAGCAAATGTGGAAAGCCGCAAAGTTATGATATGTAGAAGAAAAGTACACTTGTAGGACCGCAAACATAAAACATAAAAACACCACAAAAATTAGACAACCCCCGATTCCAAAGCCGAAGCTGCACGGGCGAGGGTTACACTTATGAAAAAAACGCAGACACACAACCATATCCACCGACATTGCCAGCGCCGGTGGCGAGGATTGAACCCGCAGCGAAATAGAGAGTTTGTTCAGTCACACTAGCCATCGTGCACTCTCTAGCCAACTATAAATTGAGCCAGCTAGTTAAGTAGTTAACATGCACATGCCTACCTATTTACAATGTAGTTTAATCCGCCTCTCCTTTTTTGCGATGTCGGAAATAACTTCGTCGTAAAAGTTTGAATTTTGGGAGATCTCCTTCACAAAGTCAACAGGGACAATTTTGAAAGCCGCTCTTCACTGGTTGAATTTTTTGAAAAAGTTTTTATTCTCGTGTCCGTTTTGATGATTTTGAAAAAAAGGCAGCCATTCCACTAATACTTGAAAAAAAATATTTTGCACTCTTTAAGACACGTTGCAAATTGAGCTAGAACTAAATTTAATCGATGCGCAAAACAATGTAGAAATATTGCATTCTGAAAAGTCTCTTTTACTTTCGCCTGCAGACCCCCCAATTCACCAGCCTAGCAGCCCCATCATAACTTTGGGCGATAAGTTTAGTACCACACTGTAGATCATCGACTATCTGACAAACTATAATATATAAAGCTGCGGCCGTTCATGGCGTTGTTACGTCTAAAAATGCTAAAAAGCGCTCTTGGACTTTCCCATTTAGATTTATGTAGCGTACTACGATTGACAACTGACTAATATTCGTAATATCGGTTGTTTCGTCTAACATAACTGCAACAAAAGGAGCTTTTTTATTTCTTGCTTGATCTTTTCTAAAACAATATTGCTTATCGACTGAATCAAATCATTTTGAATATGATTTGATGTACCGCGAAATATCGTGGAGTGTTCCAGATGGTTACTTAAAATTGTATCGTATTTTGCTAATAAATCAACTAAATTGATAAAATTGCCCCTATTTAGCAACGCTCCGAGATTCAGTATGACCTCTAAAACTAAGTTCATTTTCGCCGAGAAAACAAACAATGTCAATAAGTCCTTTTAACACTTTCTTTCAACTGCTGATCTAATGAATGCTCAATTCGTGATTTTCCAAATGTTTATTCTTTTAGCACCGCTCGCAAATGAGTTTCACACTTACCATGCCTTTTTATCACTTTGTGAATGTTGTTTAAATCTGAAAAGCCATTTTTATTCCAAACACCTTTTTCATTTGTGAACAGTACACATGGCCAACAAAATAATTTACACAAATTTTCACAACCCGTTAACCACTGATTAGCACTGTACACTTCAATATTAAAGTACCTATAGCATGATTTAACTTTTGTTTTTAAGAGTTTTAAATCAGGTGTTGGTTTCCCGTTTCTAATAATATCCAGTTTATTTTGAAACGAATATGTTGAAAATCCCCTTTTCAACAAATTGCACACCACACAAACGCAAATAATATTTTCCACAGTGCTAGGAACAGCTTCCAAATTTAATAAGTAATTCTAAATCTGCTTACACGCGCACTAATATTCAACGTTTTAAAAATCACTTGTCGCCGCACCACAGGTTTAGAAACACCAAAAAAGTTTTTACAAATATAGCACAAAAGCTGAGAATAATACTAGGAAGATTAATATTAAGTATAATATTAAAATCGATATTAAAATCTATAAAATAAAACGTATTACGATGCTATCAGCTCAGATATCAAGATTATGAAGTGGGGATTGGACGCATTTCAACAAGTTACCTATACCTACAGCAGAGAGTTGTCTCAGCTTACATATATCGAGGTCGCGCGAGTTCGTTTTGGCTCGATTAATCGAGTGCGTCATCGTTACGGTTTTATCATGCAATATGTTGAAAATCCCCTTTTCAACAAATTGCACACCACACAAACGCAAATAATATTTTCCACAATGCTAGGAACAGCTTCCAAATTTCATAAGTAATTCTAAATCTGCTTACACGCGCACTAATATTCAACGTTTTAAAAATCACTTGTCGCCGCACCACAGGTTTAGAAACATCAAAAAAGTTTTTACAAATATAACACCAAAGCTGAGAATAATACTAGGAAGATTAATATTAAGTATAATATTAAAATCGATATTAAAATCTATAAAATAAAACGTATTACGATGCTATACAGCTCAGATATCAAGATTATGAAGTGGGGATTGGACGCATTTCAACAAGTTACCTATACCTACATCAGAGAGTTGTCTCAGCTTACATATATCGAGGTCGCGCGAGTTCGTGTTGGCTCCATTAATCGAGTGCGTCATCGTTACGGTTTTATCATGCAACATTATCTCAGTTGCTGAAAAGCAGGGCCGTGTCTATTGAAATTGGGTAAAAGTAAATTTTAATGATTAATATATGTGATAAATAATAATTAGGTTCTAATTATGTGTTTTTCTTTAATAATCCCAGGGGAAGCACTGCTTCCCTTGCTTCCATGGACCGACCGCCGCTGATACAGAATGACTGAGGTCTGCATCGCACTTGCATAGATAGTCATAACTAACATTCATTCTGCATTCGTGTGTTAAATTTGAGCGATTTGGACTGTACTAGATGGGCAACTAAGAATGGACGCCGGCCATATCTCAGAAACTAATCATCGAATAAGTTTAGGGAAAAAATTGTCTTAAGTAAAGTGACCTTGAAAAATAGCTGGAAAATACTTTCGAGTTTCTAAAATGGCCGCTAACAGCCATGACCAAACAAAAAATTAGGGTTTTCTCCGTATTTTGCCCAATTAAGTAGCATTAAAAATATACGCATCGTAATCCTGAGAGAATTTCGAATCTTATTAGTTTCACAATTTTTTTTCCATCTTCAAAAATAAAGTGGTGGGGAGATGCCAAAAAAAATTCTTTTTAAATGTCGGTTACTCCGGATTAGACTTAATGGAATTTATCAAACTTGGTCTCGTTACAAAGGGCTTTTCTTAGTCTATCGAGTGCGATTTACGGTGTTTTCATTTCATTATTACCTTCGCCGCTAGAGGAGGTTATCTGACATGTCAACATATATCGTGCTTTTTGTTAAAAAATTTAAATAGAATGGTATGTTTATTTTTACACAGTAAAATAGAAAATTAAACGGTTCAGATGTCAATGAAAACCGCAACTCGATAACTTTTTCTAACAATAGATATTAGCAAACAAAGTTGAAATTATGAATTATTATCAGATCTTGGCGATGAAATTTGCAAAGTAGCTGTTGAAAACAAGTTAGCTGTGAAAATGACACAAGGAAGAAACAACATAATATGTCAAGAATATTCAACTTGTCATTGTTGTTATTTTGTGTAGTATTTACTTTTCTAATTGAATTTGTTTACGTTTTGGAATTAGTTCTTAAAATTATAATGATTCTTAGAAATGAAGAAGCATTTGATATGTTAGCGATTTACTTCTAATGCATGAGAAATGCAACTGTTGCTGCTAGAGTCTATGCGTTGCAGTACCCTGAAAGACGTCATCATCGTAAAAGAATTTTTATTCGACTGGCACATCGTTTACGTACGACAGGACAGGATCAGTGCAACTTCCTGTGCATCGGAGACACCGTAGAGGTTGCACCAAGGAAAAGTTATAAATGTATTAGCATATGTGCAATTTAATCCTCATTTAAGTACTAGAACAATAGCCAGGGACTTGGGAATATGTCGAACCACTGTTCGAAACATTCTGAGAACATAAGTAAGTATTTATTTATAACGAATTAGATCATCATAATTAGAAACATAGTGGGTTTATGCAAAAAAATTTTATAAAGTTTATAAAATTTATATTTTAAAGATAATGATATGTATGGTATAAAGTTTTTTGTTTTACGGCTATGTAATGCTGTTGTATCTCGGTGTTATCAACAATTTAGAGCAAGTGTAGAAAATATATGACATGCAAAAACAAACATTTTTTATATATTGCTCTGAAGAACTTTTGTAAAATGTAATAGATTTGTTTGATTTTTTTAGGTTGCATTCATATCACATAGTCCTCCATCAAAGTTTAAATGCTCGCGATTTTGATCACAGACTGAATTATTGTAACTGGCTGTTGCAAATGATAGAGGAAGATCCTGGATTACTTTAACGTATTTTGTGGTCAGATGAGACTTCATTTAGGAGTGATGGTACTAAATCGCCATAATATGCATTATTGGTCTGAAACGAATCCGCGTTGGATGCGAGAAGTCCAATCTCAGGGTCGTTGGTCTATAAATTTGCGGTGCGGAATTCTAGGTGGACAAATAATAAGGCCTTTTATTTCCAATGAAACTCTTAATAGAGAACGTTATCTAAATTTTTTAAGAAACGATTTGTTGCTTCTTTTAGAAGACGTAGATCTAGCAACTCGTCGTGATATGTTTTTCCAACATGATGGGTGCCCGGCGCATTTTTCTCTGAACGTTCGAGATTTTTTAGACCAGACATATCCTGACAGGTAGATAGGGCGTGGAAGTCTATTTCATTGGCCCGCCAGGTCCCAGACCTGACTTGCCTAGATTTTTATTTGTGGGGGCGAATAAAAGATCTCGTTTTTGCCACCAGATCCACTACAAGGGACGACATGATTGAGAGAATAAGAAATGCCATTCAAAGTATTTCGATGGCAGAAGTAGAGACTTTCCTTCAATCCACTGGCCAAAAAATTAATTCTTGCATCGAATATGATGGACGACATTTTGAACATCTAGGGCCCCACTAATTATATTCTAATTTTTTTTAAAGTATTGTAATTTAAAAAAAATTTCGGATCGAGCAAAAAAACTCTTCGCACTTACCGAAGACCATGGGAACTAGTCAGTCACACAGACACTAGATTACGATTCCGTAAACGCCCACGCATAAGAGACCAAACTACAGATCCTAGGCAACAGGTATGTATAGATAATCCTCTTCTGTCTGTTTGCCAATGTAGTTGCAGGAGACCCAGTGTTTCCACCTTGAGGGATATATCCCGATTCGAGGAATTTTTCAGGTCCCCAAGGGACAAAGAGATATTCACGTAATTTTGAGGAATTATTGAAAACTTTGCAATAAATGAATTAAATAATATTTCTTTTGTTATTAATCGCTGCTTTTGTTTTATTTAATTGATCATCCCCACCATCTTGTGGTCATAAAAGAGAATCAACAAATATTGTGCTGGTTCATTCGGGTGTCATTTAGGTCTAGTGGAAATGTGATGAACTTGAACCTAATATTATACGTATGAAATAGAGCATCTGTACATGATGTCACGTTTTTCAAGGTCGTTGCCTGGAGGATAATCAAATAACAAATCATAACCTCACTTCACTTCCTTATAATTAATAGAAAAATACAATCGTATTGATTTAATAACTCCCAATATTTTTCTCCTTACATTTATAATTAAAATGCCTAGTTTTTGTACTGTTGTTGGTGAAAATGACGTGGCAAGGGACTGTCAGTTTTTGTACAATTTCACCAGTCCTTGATAATTATAAGCAATATAATCAACTGGTGTGTGATAATAATTACTATACATGATTAAAACCAAATTTTCTGACAGCAAACATAGGAATACATTCACAATAAAATATTAAAACCAGTCACCAAACTATTATGTGACTAAATAGCATTTGAGGTTATGTCCTCTTCTTAGTTTTACCTCCAAGCAAGTTAGCCACGCCCATAAGGTCATGTGCCGTAGATGCTCTATTATGTTCTTCCCCGGAAAATTGATGTGGCCCGAGGTTATCAGTAGACCTTGGGAGATTTTCAGTGTCTGAATAAAGTTTGATTGTTTTCTATTAATTTTTTTTATATAATTGACTACCTAATTTAAACTAATTGGAACATAACTTGGCGGGAATTTTAAAGAATATATGGGATATTTTATGCTTGCACACGGGATGGTTTGTTATATCAGGTGGCAATACTCAGGAGACCCTCGAAAAAGAAACACAGACAATTCTACCTTCCTTTTCTGGCGCTGCGATCGCCGGGAAAGGTCAGAATTTTCTCATTTTGATAAATCTCGTTAAAGATTATTTAATAACCTGACAATGTTCTTATCATGTGTGCAAGCTTAGGAGAGATTTATTTTTTTACTCTATAATCTGATAATATCGACTACTCTATACATATGTACAGTATTTTATTTCATACTTTTAGTTTACAAAAATATGAAAGAGAATTTGACAAATTTTAGATATACCCACCCATTTCATTTCAGTTGGCATAATTCTCTAGGAAATAAGACAATTTGAAATATGAAAGTCATCGATACGATTCAAATGACAAACTTACTAAATCACAAGTAATCTCGCGATGTCAAATTGCAACGGGGGATGGAAACATATAAATTACCGGTTTTACTGCTTTAGAGAATTTGAACAAATTTTAACTTTATGATATCACGGAAGATTCCGATAGTTACTTTTTCTCAATTACATAAAGAATTTTCTTTATTATTCCCAGTTTTTATCACGTTTCTATTTGAACATAGGATTTAATCAACATTGAGGTTTGATTTAATATTGACATTATTTATATTAAATCTTCTTATTATATTGGATATTCATTTAAAAATCATCATCATAGTTTGAGAATCAACTCCAAATTTTAGTTCTAATAATTTTATTCATTGTCCTCATTCAAAACCAACAAATATTACTATATTTATATTAAATCTTCTTATTATATTGGATATTCATTTAAAAATCTGTTCATAATAGCTTGAGATTCAACTCCAAATTTTCGTTCTAATAATTTTATTCAGTGTCCTCATTGAAAACCAACAAATATTACTATATTTATATTAAATCTTCTTATTATATTGGATATTCATTTAAAAATCTGTTCATAATAGCTTAAGATTCAACTCCAAATTTTCGTTCTAATAATTTTATTCAGTGTCCTCATTCAAAACCAACAAATATTACTATATTTATATTAAATCTTCTTATTATATTGGATATTCATTTAAAAATCTGTTCATAATAGCTTGAGATTCAACTCCAAATTCTCGTTCTAATAATTTTATTCAGTGTCCTTATTGAAAACCAACAAATATTACTATATTTATATTAAATCTTCTTATTATATTGGATATTCATTTAAAAATCATCATCATAGTTTGAGAATCGACTCCAAATTTTAGTTCTAATAATTTTATTCAGTGTCTTCATTCAAAACCAACAAATATTACTATATTTATATTAAATCTTCTTATTATATTGGATATTCATTTAAAAATCTGTTCATAATAGCTTGAGATTCAACTCCAAATTCTCGTTCTAATAATTTTATTCAGTGTCCTTATTGAAAACCAACAAATATTACTATATTTATATTAAATCTTCTTATTATATTGGATATTCATTTAAAAATCATCATCATAGTTTGAGAATCGACTCCAAATTTTAGTTCTAATAATTTTATTCAGTGTCTTCATTCAAAACCAACAAATATTACTATATTTATATTAAATCTTCTTATTATATTGGATATTCATTTAAAAATCTGTTCATAATAGCTTGAGATTCAACTCCAAATTCTCGTTCTAATAATTTTATTCAGTGTCCTTATTGAAAACCAACAAATATTACTATATTTATATTAAATCTTCTTATTATATTGGATATTCATTTAAAAATCATCATCATAGTTTGAGAATCGACTCCAAATTTTAGTTCTAATAATTTTATTCAGTGTCTTCATTCAAAACCAACAAATATTACTATATTTATATTAAATCTTCTTATTATATTGGATATTCATTTAAAAATCTGTTCATAATAGCTTGAGATTCAACTCCAAATTTTAGTTCTAATAATTTTATTCAGTGTCCTCATTGAAAACCAACAAATATTACTATATTTATATTAAATCTTCTTATTATATTGGATATTCATTTAAAAATCTGTTCATAATAGCTTAAGATTCAACTCCAAATTCTCGTTCTAATAATTTTATTCAGTGTCCTCATTGAAAACCAACAAATATTACTATATTTATATTAAATCTTCTTATTATATTGGATATTCATTTAAAAATCTGTTCATAATAGCTTGAGATTCAACTCCAAATTCTCGTTCTAATAATTTTATTCAGTGTCCTTATTGAAAACCAACAAATATTACTATATTTATATTAAATCTTCTTATTATATTGGATATTCATTTAAAAATCTGTTCATAATAGCTTGAGATTCAACTCCAAATTCTCGTTCTAATAATTTTATTCAGTGTCCTTATTGAAAACCAACAAATATTACTATATTTATATTAAATCTTCTTATTATATTGGATATTCATTTAAAAATCATCATCATAGTTTGAGAATCGACTCCAAATTTTAGTTCTAATAATTTTATTCAGTGTCTTCATTCAAAACCAACAAATATTACTATATTTATATTAAATCTTCTTATTATATTGGATATTCATTTAAAAATCTGTTCATAATAGCTTGAGATTCAACTCCAAATTTTAGTTCTAATAATTTTATTCAGTGTCCTCATTGAAAACCAACAAATATTACTATATTTATATTAAATCTTCTTATTATATTGGATATTCATTTAAAAATCATCATCATAGTTTGAGAATCGCCTCCAAATTTTAGTTCTAATAATTTTATTCAGTGTCTTCATTCAAAACCAACAAATATTACTATATTTATATTAAATCTTCTTATTATATTGGATATTCATTTAAAAATCTGTTCATCATAGTTTGAGATTCAACTCCAAATTTTAGTTCTAATAATTTTATTCAGTGTCCTCATTCAAAACCAACAAATATTACTATATTAAATCTTCTTATTATATTAGATCATATTAATTTAAAAATCTGTTCAGTATAGTTTAAGATTCAACACCAAATTTTAGTTCTAATTTTCTTCAAAACCAACAAATATTAATATTAAATCTTATTGTATCGGTTCGTATTAATTTAAAAATCTATTTAGCACAGTTTGAAATTCAACTCCAAATTTTAGTATTAACAATTTATTCAGTGTTCTCATTTAAACCAGTACTAAATCCAGACATAAAATAAAGAAACAATTTTTATTGAAGTAATTCTATTTTCGATTTAGATAATATGCTATTTGAACAGAAATCAGATGAATGCCGGTTAGCAGTTTTTTTAAAGTAGTTATGCCACATTGCCGCCTGGTTTAATAAATAAAATAATGAATATGGAATACACAAGATTCAACTTGTGAGAAGACAATTTTCATTCATTCCGCCTAGTGGCATTCTCTTTATATTTATTATTTCATGCATTTAAAGTTTGTACAGCTAAAATAACATCGCAAAAACCAAAAAAAAATCAACATTGATAAAAAGCAATTTTAAATAATTAAAATGAAATTTCGTTCGTTATTTTAAATCTAATTAATAACAAATACTTAATTGTAAATACTTAATTGTATCCATGCAGACCCATCCACTGAATTTATTTCAATGATTTTGAAGAACAAATCAAGCATAATTGCTTTTAAATCTCCTAAGAACATTTGGTAACAAATTAAACATAAACTAGTTATAACTGTTATTGATTTTAATAACTCAATTTTCACAAACGCAAAATTTAATATACATACAATTATTTACATATTGAGCTCTTGTCAACACATAAACACATTTAAGCATGCTCGCTTCAATATTGCATTTATTAAATAGTCAAACAATCACATATTTACCAACACAGAAGTTCGAAATCCCCATATTCATTATTAATAAAATGTAAACATGGCGAAAAGCCAGATACGGTTACTCGTGTAGTGCAGTTATAAAAGGTCATGCGGAAATATGAGAATAGGTTAATTCGAATAGTCGCTACATATATGCTTTTTGGCTGGTGTAATACGATATTTTTGTGGGCTTAAAATGGCCGTGGAAACACATTTATTTAGCCGTGTAATAAGGTTTCAACTGGATGTAATATTATCAAATTTTTTGATCGAATTATTTGTTTTGTTTGTTTTAGTTTCCAGAACGTATGCATTTTTACTTGTACACATTGAAAAATAGTACTCCAAAAGCAAATAAAAAAAAACATATTTTAATACAACTTCCATTTTTCCACTGATTTTTACCGATTTAAAATGTCTCCAACTTATTGAGCAAAACTTTTTGTATATATGTCATAGAACACCGATGATATATTTAAAAACAAACTTATTCATCCTTCTCCCTTTATGACATAACATTAATGTAGTGCTGCCAATTAATTTTTTCTTACATCCATATATTTATATATTCCTATATTTAAATAAAGCTCATAACATTATAAATGATTACTATATTATATCGATTTCGGGCATAACAATGATTAATAATTCTAAATTCTGAATTCACTTGACTTATTTTTGACCAACCCTACCTCACTAAAAGTATTTAGGTTTGAAAATAACTAAATCTGTGATCTGTGCTTGACCTACAGCTATATTCCGGCGTCTGCTGCCGCCATGTTCTTGTAACCTCCTTGGCGTATACTTTTATAACGAAAAGTAGATCTTTAAAATGTTCCTTAAATGCTTCCCTAAAATCGCCATTTAATTTGAAAAATTGCCATTTTAAACAGTGTTGATAACCCTACCATCGATTGTGTATTTTAAAATTGTGGAGAAAAGCAAATTTTATTTCCATTAATTAAATTGTTATTAAAATTTTAATATTTCGTAGGGTCCGTTAGTAATGTTATTGTAATAAAAATGCATATTGTTTGGGTTAACACTTGCTATACTCATCAAATTTATAGTATATATACCTTTTGACACTGTAAACAAAATTAGTTACTATCATTCCTTTGCTGTCACTAGACGAATTGCTGCTAGTTTGTGCTCATTTTCAACTTGTGATTTTGTAAAATAAAATAATTTTTTTAAGAACCAGGTTCGAGTTTAAAGACATTTAAATCGTTTGTTTTGTATTTTATGTAAGTTTGTTTTGTTGTCTAATGGTTATATGATAGATACAAGATTTGGTTGACTGGGAATCATTATAAAAAGTAATATATATGGCAAAAGTAGTGAACCAATTATTATAAAAAATAAGGTCAATGTCGTAGTCACCGAACCTATCTTAATTTCTTTTTTGGTTGATATAGGTCAGTTAATAGGATATCAAATTGTTGGAGTAATTTTGTTTATTTTTTTTCTCGGAAACTATAGCACACAGATTTTTTTTTATACGAACTGACCATTAAGGGATCTATCATCCCTTAAATGTAATGAAATGAGTTAAAACTCACCCTGTATATATATATATATATATATATATATATATATATATATATATATATATATATTATATATATATATATATATATATATATATATATATATATATATATATATATATATATATATATATATATATATATTTGTCTGTTCCATAACCTATGGCATACTGAAGAGAACAAATAAGTTCGAAATCGATCTATGTCTGGTTAGGAATTGACAAATGATATTGGCTATCGATCTATCATGATTTGAAGGTGTAATTCAATGCAGGTCGGGGTATTTGCCCGCTGAGTAGTTGTTTCCTTCAAATCATATTTAATAACACATTAGTTTAGTCCACCTGGGCTAGGGGTCGCCGCTCTCGGTACTTGCTGTGATGCAAGTCGCTATCCGCCACAGAGACATCTAGGATGTCGGTCGGATAGTAGCATTCAGGACCATATGAGAAGTTTCATACCTCTCACCACTATTCACTTCACCTTAGTTAGTATATAACTAGCAGGTTGGCCACTATGATTTGTCTGTTCCATAACCTATGGCATACTGAAGAGAACAAATAAGTTCGAAATCGATCTATGTCTGGTTAGGAATTGACAAATGATATTGGCTATCGATCTATCATGATTTGAAGGTGTAATTCAATGCAGGTCGGGGTATTTGCCCGCTGAGTAGTTGTTTCCTTCAAATCATATTTAATAACATATATATATATATATATATATATATATATATATATATATATATATATATATATATATATATATATATATATATATATATATATATATTATAGGGGGATGGATTTCATATATGTAAGTCTACCAAAGGACTTCACTGATAGTATTATTAAACCCTTAACATCCGCCTACTATGATTGAAAATAAATGCAATTTTACAAAACTCATATTAGCGATAGAGATACGGTTGAAATGATTTCAGAGTCGTATTCTGAATTTCCAAAAACTCCTTTATACCAAGTTTCGTCAAAATATTTTGATTCTTTAATATTTTTAATGTAATGGAATAATTTAAAAATATTTATATATTTATTAGGAGTCATTAAAAGACAAAATATGTATTGTTCAATTTATTTTTATGCTGTCGACGTGTTGAAGATGAATTATTATTTTTTAAATATTTTGCATTTCAGTATAAAATATGCACTGAATAAAAATGTTGACTTTTTAGTTCTCGGGTATACAGAATACGATTCTGAAATCATTTGCTTTGTATCTTCATCACTAATCTGAGTTTTGCAAAATTTGCCTGAATTTTAGATCTCAGTAAAAGTTATGGGATTTTTTTTTAATATTATCACCAAAGTCCTCATCCAAGGTTATATAGGCCGCCAAAATTTGAATTTCATCCATTCCATAATAACAAAAATAAATGGTAGTCGAACTTGCTAGGGATCAAAAAAACTTGCAAGGAAACAAAGAATAAAATATAATGAATCAAAGTTTTTTGACGAAACTTCATACAAAGGACTTTTTTGGGTATGCAAAACAAGATTCTGATATCATTATCTCAATCGCTAAGATCAGCTTTGCAAAAATTACTTTTATTTTCTATCGTAGTAAGCGGGTGAAATCCTCTGGTTTATATTTTTAAGCGCCACATTGGTTTGCACAAAGTTGTGAACAAAACTACAACATAAACACAAAAATGTTCTGTTAGAGAGCAAGATACGACGGCTAATTTATTCATCATATTTATTTTATTTAAGTTCCTTACCTCGGCTGTACTCTATTATTCTAAGGAAGTAAAGATAATGCAGAAATACGGGGACTATATGGTGGTATATAATTCAACAAATAAATTTTAGACAGGTACTTAATTTTTTTATTTTTAAAATAAAAATATATGTAAATTATATCTAAGCAACATATTTTTCTTCTCACCTTCTTCGGGTATTAAGGTGCTGTCCTATAAATTATTTAAAAAAATTGATAAATAAACATATTTTGTTTCTCATAAATCGAACAAATTTATTTTCGATTATGATTAATACACTTGTTGTATTACTTGCGAAAACCACGACATTGTTGGCTTCTTACCAAAGGTTCGAACTCACTTCAGAAGACTAATGATCATTATAAGCAAATTTAGTTTTTTAGATAGTCTTTTTTATCTTATTAAAGTATTTAACCTAATTTTGTTACATAACTAACGCAGGAAACTGAAATATTAAAGAAAGTATTATTATTTTTTATTTTAAAAATAAAATATCCCAAAAAATTATTAGATCTCGAAATCAATTGCAAATAAGTTCTACTAACCCACCTTCAAAGGAATAAGCCAACTTACCAGTCACCCCGTAATATGTATTGTATAATAAAACGCCACTACAATAAAAATGCAGATCTTAACTATAGATTGCATATAATACACAAGCAAAAAATATCAAAAAGGAAAATAACTTGGGAAATCTATACACAACCATTAAACCTTCTCACGTACAATATAGTGACGTTGTGTATTCATTTCTTATAAAGTATAACGTAATTAAAACAGCTTGCATGCAGTAAAACCAGAATCATTAAACACCTTCTAATATTGAAATTAAGGACTACAATTCCCAACTTGCTATCATAGACTCATTAACTTCTATTTCACAGTTCATAATGTTAATATACTTCTTTTTCAAGTGTAACTTTACAATTATAAATTATTTCATAATAATCAACATCTATGAACAAAGTACAGCACACACAATTCGACGCGTAGTGGGTAAGGTATGTCGTCTTTGTTTGGCAAAGGCATAGCTTTCTACCTCCCACCACTGCGGGATTCACTTGTTCCATTATTATTTTTAAACACTTCACATTGAGATTAGAAGTATTCAATCAAGGAGGATAAGTTATTGGATTAATAGTGTGTATAATTCTTCCAACAAAGTTGTTTATAGTTTTGTTTCAAGAGTAGTATTCTTATGTCAAAAAAAACCATTTAAATAAGAATTTACTTCAAGATGTCCTTATACTTACTCTCACGGTTAACAGTACTCGAAAGAATTGTACTATTAAGAGTATATTTAATACATACATATACTTCGAAGGAATCAAACTTATATTGAATTAAAGACTTGCGCTAATGAAACTCAAAAATATATCTGTTCTTGGTTTGCAATTGGTATATTATTGAAACAATAACAATTTATTATGCCAGGTAACATTATTCTGGTGACAAGTATAAAAATTCAAGAATAATCGATTACTTTGATATAGAATAGTTTTCTTTCCATGTAACCTGGTTATTTATCTATTTCAACGAATAAGCGTCGATTCCGCATCAATCAAATACTTAACTGTAGCAACTTTTCTATAAAAGGTCGATGAATGTCGAAAAAGCTTTATTGTTGTTTTACTGCTTTTCGGCGCTATGTTCAATTAGTTTCGAATAAGAAAATGTTGACAGTATCTCGACAACGTTACAGGAACTTTAAATAAAACACTTTTAGTTATCATTACTTTGAAGTGATTCTTTGGTAACACAGTGCAGTCGAAATTACTACTAATTCTCACTTTAAAGTTGAAAATGCTTTGAAGTAATGCAGATTAGTATTCGCGACGTTGCACATACTGCATCAGTTCCTTGAAAGTGTAATAACAAGTGAGAACGGGTGAACAGTATGAGCGGGTGAACAGTCTGATATGTGCATTAGTTAAGCGAGCGCTACGCGCACCCTTGGCGCTGTGCAAGGCATCCTCCTCTGTCGCAACAAAAATTTGTGTATTATTGGCCGCCGCGCCGTTACGATGCGTCGGATCGAATTCGGTCATTAGACTTTTTTCTGCGCCGTTCGCGACGTAGAGCGCCAACCCCCCCGCGGTTTTGACGAAAAGGTGCGTATCGAAATTAGCCCCCTTCCCGACCCCCAACCCCCCACCAATTTTTTCACGGAAACCTCCCCTCGAATAAGCCTTAATCTGCCGACGAAGTATTTTTTTCGGTCGATCGAATATTTTCGGCGCGTCGAAGGCCGTTACGACGCGTCGGATGGAATTCGGTTATAAGACTTTTTTGCGTCATTCGCGACGGAAAGCGACATGCCCACCACGATTTTGCCGTAAAGGCGCGATTCGAAATTAGCGCCCCTCCCCGACCTCCCCTCCAATTTTTTCACGGAAACCTCTCCTCGAATAATCCCCGCCCACGGGAGCGCGGTCCTTAATGTGCTGACGAAGTATTTTTTTCGGACGATCGAAAATTTTCGGCGCGCCGACGGCCGCCGCGCCATAATGACGCGTCGGATCGAAGTCGGCCATAAGGCTTTTTTCGTCGTTCGCGACGTAGAACGACGCTCCTCCCGCGATTTTACCGAAAAGGCGCGTTCCGAATTTGACAGTTATGTAATGTCTAGCATATTAAAGTTCCGATGCCAGTTTGGTGCTAGTTTTGTAGGTCGAGGCGTGACAACTAATGAAGGGCATTACTTGAGAAAAATTTGGCGTCTTACCTAATCCTCAAATCAACGACCCATCATTCAAATCTCCTACGATAAAGTGTGGATACGAACCATAAGGGTTACCCGTGAATTTATACAATCGAGACCGTTCCGGCTGATAAAGTAATGGCCTTAGTTCTCGGGGATGTAGAAATAATTCTTTAACTAGACTGCAACGAATGACTATAATGTGCGATTAAGATTAAGTGAAGTGGAAAGTTGGAAAAACAAGTTTATCAGGCATCAATCCACAAGAATCAACTACTATTCAGGATCTGTGGTTCGAATTATTCAATCCATTCACAAACTCACTAGGAACGGCTCCTAATGAGTGTCATTTGTTAAAGAAAACGCCTCTGAAATACTAGATTTTCCAATCTTCCGATTATACTGCCGGTGTTCTTAGTGGCCAAGAATTGCTCGAAGTTTCCTTTTTGTTCTTGAATAATAGATTTTCAGTAAAAAAGCATAGTGCATTTGTTTGTTCTATAATTTTAATCAATGTATATTATATTACATGTTTAAACTGCTCGGAGCGTTTTACTGGTCTCGGCAGTATTGATTTTATTCGGTTCATTTGTTTCTTTTAAATTAAACACAGCAAGTAATACCACAATTGTATCTAATATTAATTCCCAATTTTACTAGTTTTATTCCTCTTTTTTTAAATTAAAAAAATGTTTCTCTAAACAGGGTTTGATTTGCAGTAATTTTTAAAGGGTATAAATCAATTATAAAAATCAAACATCACTATGCAGTAGACTTGGACGAAAAACAAAAAAAGTTTTGAAAACAATTGTTTAAAAAATCCAATAGATGTTAAATATGTGATATATGATATGTCCTGAAACACGTTAATTTTTAATTCTAAAATGACATTTTTTGAGCATAATTTTATACCTCCCCCTTAACCCCCTTTAAAAATTTTAAATGAAACGAGGGTGCGTGTGATAGCTCATTTGAAAGGGTTTTTAATTTTATGTCCAGCAATGTAAGATTTCTGAATGTTGTATATTTTTCACCAAGAAAATTAAATTTGAAAATTTCAAAATGTATTTCTAACGTATACAATCAAATGTTATTTAAGCCTATGTACAAAATATCTGTCAAATCTGACTTTTCTAATTAATTTTGTGTCATAACATTCAATTTAAATGTATCGGTTTTTCTGGTACGCAGGTGGCAAAATACCCAACAAAAAGAAAGAAGTAAAAAGTGTTTCTTTTTACATATCAGAAAAAATTATACATTTACATTTCTTTACTTGCTACATCTGTGCAAACTTATGATTTTAGTTATTTATCGCGGATTGTCGAGTAAAATTGGCCAGCTGAAAGGAGATCCACAGGACTAACCTTTTTTTGTTTTTGAAATATATTCTTGATAAAAGATTAATCATATATATACTATATCAATCCAATAAAATATATTTTCCAGGTACTTACATAAAAGTCATGTAAACTGAAATTTCTTACACATTTGACCTCATAAAATGGGGTTAGGACAAATTTAGCAGTTTGACATTTGATATGTCTAATTTAGTTACAAAAATGTCAATGTCAATAAGAATAAATTTTTAAAATATATAACATGAATTATTATTGACAGTATCGATTGACGCTGAAAATTATTTTTTAAAAAATTTTATGCAACATTTCAAGGTACGCTATTAAAATTTAATTGAGGTAAGTGAAGAATTAAATAGAATGATTTTTTAAATCGGGATAATATATACTGGTATAAGAAAGTTATGTGCTGACCACATCAAATATTTTTAACCTTATAAAATCTAAAATTGTTCTGACATTTGTGATGTCACTTTTGTTCGCACTAGTACGTGTATCAACGGCAATAAATACATAGATTTAATTTATTCTTCGTAAACAAAACACTTTTATATTATAAATTAACAATAATAAATTAACAAATGAACAAATTTAGTAATAAAAGAACACAAAATTAACGTAAGTACTGCTAAAAATGCCTCCATTGTACAACAACACAGACTCAGGCTCTTGTTAAAAGAGACAATTTTAATTTGTTATGCGTTTCTATGGAATTCCTCATTGCTTTCATTTAAAACTCTCGCTCTCTCTCTGCATTATTTAAAATTTTGATCTGCTTTTAAAGTTCTCAAAAAATAAAAATTAAGAGCATTGATATCAGAACTTCTGAGGAGACATGTTCGTGATGCTTTATTTAAACGACCAATCCATCTTTCTGGATAATTAATTTGTGATCACTGTCTAACTTTAACAGAATAATGTGGGTAAACACCACCATGCATGTAACAGCTATTTAACTCTGTCTCCGAGGAATCACTGCCAGTAGCTCTGGCAAATCATTTTCTAAGAACTCCCAGTACCTTGTTCCAATTAAATTATTTGACTGTTAAAATGGTCCCGGAATATTAGTACCTAAGACCCCTGCCCAATTAATTATTAACATTAAATTGAACAAAAAGCCAGAAAAGTTGACATTGTTGGTTCAAATTTTAATGGTTCTTAGACACAATAAAACTTCAACAAAATTTTTAATTCTTAGTGTGTTTTTAAATCAAACCAGTCCCGTCGCCACCACTATGCCTACACATTGATTTTAAAGCTGCCAACAATTCATAAACTGATTCATTACATTCAAACGTCACCCGGAGCATTCATATTCAGGACTATAGGAAACAATTTTCAATTTGCAACCGTCCATTTTACATTTCATTTTACTACAAAAGATGGTTATTTGTTATTTGTGAATGATGTCATAAGGGATATTAATAGGCTAAAAAATATTTTCCACATAGCCTGATAATTTCATCACGTATTATGCCTCATATTTCTTCCACAGGCGTCTCAAAGGCCAGGAAAAGTGACCGTGAATCAAATAAATTCATACAGACTACGTAATTTGCTAACTTTTCTACAATGAATTCTCAGATTTGAAAAAATTAAATTACGATAATCAAATTAATCCTAACACATGATTTGCAAAATAGCTTCAGAAAATTTAATGAAGTATATATATATATATATATATATATATATATATATATATATATATATATATATATATATATATATATATATATATATATTTACTAATTCGTAATCGTTAATAGGCTCGGCGATGTAGTTTCAGCGTGACTAGAAATCCTTCTATCACAGCGGCGGGTTCGAATCTTGTCACCGGCATCAGTTATCCAGTGATCATATGGGCTGGAATTGTTGGTTATTTTCTGATTAAGACCTACTTTTTACTGACTGGCAAATCGTATTAGATTTTTCCAGAAGACTTCCTGATAAGTTGAAAGATTTAATGATAATGAGCAGCTATATGGTTTATGCATGATGATGTCCCAGCATAATTAGCCTCATTCGCGTCATTTTCTGGTCATGATATATTCTGGACGAGGGGACAGGTCGATGAGCTATATAATTATGACATCCTTGGCCTCCAGATCTTAATCCTCTAGATTTTTTCTTTGGATGCATTTAAAATCGTCAATACGTGGAAAATAAAGATTTAAGAAAATTATTGCTTGTGCACAATACGAAATACTCATGGTGTTTTTGAACGTATTTGTCTGGCTGGTTTCTGGACATATATTCATATCCACAGGAATCAAATCCTGAATTATTGATACATACTTGGGAAATATCCTGTACAATAAAACTACTCATGTGTGTAGACTGTATTATATTTCTGTTAAGGATAGTTGGCGCAAAATATGAATTTAAATGTTTAGAATGGTAATCGGTTTTCAAATACATACATCTTTATTAACAATATAGGTGATAATGTAACTAGTTAAATTGAACAAAAAAATATTACTCGCTAGTCACATAAATATAAATATTTAACAAGATATATGACATTAAAGATAACAAAGCTATTGATAACAACTTTGGCTTAATTATGCCACGTGCAATTTACCTGGTGGAAGAACAAACCGCTGTCACAAATTTTTTTATTCATTCGTTCTAAAGTAAGTCCTATCCTTTTGTCGAAATGGCTTAGAACCCTGATATCGCCTACCAAGTTGGCTTAACCTGAAGAAGATTGGAGTTTTTTCATCTCCAGAAGATGACAACTTAGGTGGCAAAACGCACGTAGAGTGCACTACACCAAATTTACGTGGCATGCGAGATCCGTACAAATAGACGGAGAGGACAGTATCGTGCTCACTCGAGTACACTGCTCGGGATTGAGATACACCATTACTTTGCCACCTAGTCTTGTGCGCATATAACCTGTGCTAGCTACGTAAATCTGGTCGACTTGTACTGTTGATTTCAATAAAAACTGGTACACTTTCTTTTAGCTATGTAAATCATTCGTTCTTTGATTGATATTAATAATCTTACAAATGTCACTTTGACGTTAATCAGTGGCGTCATTATTAAAAATGGTTCGACATCTAACAGATATTCAAAAATTTCGAATTGTTTCTAAAATTGAAGATGGTTGGTCCATAAGAAGACTTGCTGCTGAATACAATGTGAGTAACATCACGATAATGAGTGTTAAAGAACAATGGGAAACCAACCAAACGGTATCCCATAAAGTTGGTTCCGGTAGGCCCAGAAAGAGCAATAATCAAGAGGATAAAAAATCTTATAAATTACCTAATAGAAAACCCTTTTCAGACTGCAGTAAATGCAATTTCAGAGACAAATTTCCCTGCTTCGGTATCTACTGCTTGCAGAAGAATAAAACTACAAAGCGACTTGAAGAGTTGTTCAGCGGCTAAAAAAATACAAACTTTCAGAAGAAAAGAAGCAGGGTAGGATTATTTTTGCACTCAACTATATAATCAATGATGAAAACTTCTGGGGACAAGTTGTCTTGTCTGCCGAAAAGGTTTTTAAATCCTGTAACGATGGACATGTTCGCGTATATAGGCCTCCTTCCACTAGATACGACGAAAAATATACTTTCGATCCACAAATATCAGGAAGGTTTTCAGTCAATGTCTGGGCTTGGATGAGCCTAAATGGGTTAGGTGTGTTGGAAGTAATGGTGGTCATCTCAATTCCATTAAATGTATTGAAATATTAGACAATATTATGTTGCCGTCAGGAATAGAGGTGTTTCCGGAAAATAATTTTATTTTCCAACAAGACAACTGCTCCATACATACGGTCCATCGTGTCAGGCAATGGTTTCTTAATAAAAACATAGAGTTGTTACCGTGGCCATCTAAAAGTCCGGATTTAAATCCAATTGAAAATATATGGGGACTAATGGTGAAACATATAAGAAAATTAAATAACCATCCAAATAATGCCCAAGAATTGGAAGGGATAATTGAAGACGCTTGGGAGAACTTGTCGCAAGAAGTTGACCTTGCAAGAAATCTGATTTTGTCCATGCCTGCAAGACTTCATTCAGTTTTAGACGCTAATGGATCAATGACAAAATATTAGTTAATTCTGTATTACGTAATTGAAGTTCATTTATTTTTTTTTTTTTATTGTATTTTTATGTTCAGTTTGCATTGTTTACATTTTTTTTAATCTCAAGTGGTATTTTTGTGTTCTTATTTTAAAAATGGAATTATCATTATTCAGTTAGTATTTTAATTACAACCATTAGTAGAATTATCCGTAACAAATATTATTTTTTTAAACAATAATATGGCAGGCTTGAAAATGTTTTGAAAAAGTTATTTTCTAATTATTTTTTTTAAAATTCCATTTGAATAAAATAAAAGAGAAAGGTTTAATAAGTTCAAAAACACAAAGAAAACCGATCTCCTCCAAAAAACCCAGGTCCGGGGTAAATCACCTCTTCTCCACCCCCCTCTCGACATGCCTGGCCAGCCCTATTTACAGACATATGCACACAACTAAACTATTAAAATTTTCGATTACAAGAGTTGTACCAGTTTTTTTTTAAATCAAGTGTACTTGGTGTGTGTGCTAGCTGCTTCAATGTAAGTCACTGTTTGAGTTGAATGCATTTTTTTGGGGTTAGATTCTTTTTAAATATAATGAATGAAAGGTTGAGTTAATGCATGTATGTAAAATATTTTTACATTATATGGATAAGATATTATTGCATCATTTCAATCCTAGAAAAAAATATCACCAATTTTCTAGTTTTTATATGGGTATTCCTAAGAAGTGAAAAAATGTCTTCAATTTAAGTACCACTTCTAATGTACCACATTAATTGAATTCAGCCAGTGATGCCAGATGGGTTTAACTGAAAAAACCTATGCCAGCTTTAAAAAACCCGTAGATTTTCCTAGGTTGGTATAAAGAGAAAAATAATTAGAATTCTCAAAAATTTTAAAAAATCCGACAAATTTCCTATTTCTCTATTTGAAAAACAAACCTAAATTTAGAGAAAAATTCTCTAGATCTGGCACCACTGAATTCAGCATGTAACCCAAAATATTAATCCCTTATGAAGATTGAATTGCCATGGAAACCCAGAGTGATGAACTTTCGCACATACTTATAATCAGACATCGTTGAGAAGATATTAATGAAGAATTCACTATTTGGTTCTACAACCTTTACGGTGCTTCTAAAAAAAATGCTTTTATGAAATTAAAGAAATTTAACTAATTTAGTGACAAGGTATTTGATGAAAATAGTACATCAAAATACAGATGAACCGATGATAGGAGTGGAAAGAGCAATATGGTGGACAGAATATGTAATTAGACATAAGGGAGCGAAACATTTAAGAAATCCTACAGCCGATTTGCAGCTTTATCAATATTTCCTTTTGGATGTTATAAGTTTTATTTTACTTGTGACGACTATAGTTTTGTCAACAGTAAAAGCACAAGAGCTTTTTTATCGGATAAATTTCTCTTTGTAACGAAATAATTTTGCCAATCAATAATTTTATAAGAAAAACTGACATGAAAAAATCGCGAGACAGCAGGTCGAGCGATTTTGTCAAATGTCAGTTTTTCGAGCAAAATTACTGATTGGCAAAATTTTGAGTTAAAAAGAAATTTATCCATAAAAGAAAAGCGAGTGTTTTTTGGCAAGATAAATTAACGACAGAATATGTGAACGAACAACAACAATAATAATTATCTTTATTTATACAATTTTTTAAAAGAACAGTTATTAAAAATACAGTTGTTATAAATTATTTGGTTTGGTGTACTTATTTCAATCTCTTCTCTAGTTTCCACACATGTCGAATTTCGTTTTGACTTGTTTTATTCGAGGCTCGTAAGTTACTAACAAGATTTTCGTGATATTCAGGGTCAATTTGGAGGTAGCGTTTAATTGATGATGATGATGAGTGTCCGGTTATCTTTATAAGTTGTTGGTCACTTACCCCTGCTTTGGCTAAATGGGAAACTGTACTGGCACGGTTTGAATGATTCGTAATTTTATTATTTGTGATGTCCAGTCCAATTTTAGCTGCAGAATTTTTGGTCCAAGTAGATATCGTATGAATTCCCAATGAAACATTTTTATACCAACCTTTAGAATTTGTGTTTTTCCAAAAGGGATTTGGAGTTAAAAGAAGTCGTTCAGATGTTATGTATTTGTTTCTTTTTCCTAAGAGTAATTTTAACAATGTAACGGGACAAATACTTTTATCCGTGTCATTTTTTTCTCATCCATTTGCTGTCTGCCAATTTTTTAGACCCCCTTGTGCCGTCTTTGAAAATATTGAATTGTATTCAATTCTCCCTGTTGGAGTTCCATCTTGATTTTTTCCTCATTAAAATGGTAAATTTTACAATTTACTGCTTCTCCTTCTCTCCAAGCTAATTCATAAGAAGCTATATGAAAGAATCTCTTTTTGTAATCCCTCTGGTTCGTCTGTATTCCACAATTTTGCCATCTTAAGTATATCTTTTTTTGTCTATTGCTACAGAACATGCCTTTCTTTTTTCTGGAATAGCTTGTAATTCCTTTCGTTTACTGTTCCTTGCATCACGTGCTTCTTTAAAAGTTATGTCGGTAAAAGGGTCAAATTTAACACTGAAATATTTTTCTTGAATCATCTTCGCAGTTGAATTCCAAATTGTTTTAACTGCATATTCTTTGTAATCTTCTCCACTTTTCTTTCTCATATTATAAGCCCAATCCTTTAACATATCTGCTATATTTTGTAATGGAGTTATTTCTGACAGTTCGTAATTTCGGATTTGACAAAACTCCATAAATTGTCTCCATATTGACGATTTCGTGTTTTTTGTGGATTGCGGAATTGATTTTTCTATGTTTTTTTGCAATTTGTTCAGTCGAAATTTTCCCAAAACGACTCATATTGTACAGTATAGTTTGAACAATACTTAAAAATTATAGCTGACAGGACAGATTTTAAAGTGACGTGCGACTACTAGATATACTCTGATTTTGAGGAACAAGCATTTTTATCGGTGATAAAAAACGGTGCACCTTTTTTATCGCTGTCAAAGTGACAAAAATGTGCTGTCAGATAGACTTTTTCATATAGGAGTTAATTTATCAACAGTAAAAGCACAAGAGCTTTTTTTTAATGTAACGAAATAATTTTGCCAATCAGTAATTTTATAAGAAAAACTGACATGAAAAAATCGCGAGACCGCAGGTCGAGCGATTTTGTCAAATGTCAGTTTTTTGAGCAAAATTACTGATTGGCAAAATTTTGAGTTAAAAAAGAAATTTATCCATAAAAGAAAAGCTCGAGTGTTTTTTGGCAAGATAAATTAATGAAAGAATATGTGAACGAACAACAACAATAATTATCTTTATTTATACAATTATTTAAAGGAACAGTTATTAAAAATACAGTTGTTATAAATTGTTATATATTTTTATCGGTGATAAAAAACGATGCACCTTTTTTATCGCTGTCAAAGTGACAAAAAATGTGCTGTCAGATAGACTTTTTCATATAGGAGTTAATTTATCATTATTATTATTTCAATAAAGGAAATTATTAATTTAATATTTAAATTATACGTAGCCAAATTTAAAAAAAGTTAATGTTGAACGGAACAAAAAGTCGACATGATATGTATTATGTTATTTAGTACAGTCCTCCTTCTAACATTAATATTCTATATCGAAATATCACGCTGTCTTTTGAGTGTTAAAAGAACCACAACTATCATTCTTGTTCGTAGAATACCACTGTCACGTCTTTATTTTTAAGTGCTTTAATGTGATTGTTCTATTTCTTAATTACAGTGTCTAATTATTTTATACCATTTACAAATCTGTATCCGCCGCCTTATCGTGTCAATATTTATTAAATCATTTAAATCATATCATTTAAGTTCAAATATAAATTCGTACATTTTTTTCCAGTATATATCTATTATAGATTGATTTTTAAATTCTTAAAATTCTACTAAATTCATATCTATCTGTCATCCTTTGATAATTGTTATTGATGTTATGTTATACAAATAATAATAATAAAAATAATATTAATCATTTATTGCCCAACAGGTCAACGATCCATTTACAGGACAAATACAATAAAAAGCAATTAATAATATTAATAATGGTAAAGAGTATTACCTAATAATAAAAATAATGTCACATAGATAAAGATAGACAGAAAGGTTACCTAATAATAATAATACTTAATAATAATACCTAATAATATTACCTAATAATATGTAGAAGTAATGTCATATGGATAATGATAAAAAAGAAAGGTTACAAATTATCAGTAATATAATGTATAATTAAGTAATAATAACATAGAACGTTTAATGTAAAGTAACATATAGATACACATTTAAGAAATAAATGGCTGGAAGAGGGACTAATATTGGTTATTAAACCTATTACTGGCAGCAGCAATAATTTCCGAAAACTTGCTACAATTTATGTCACATGTATTTGAGATCTCATTGAAGTTATTGCACATCACATATATAGGAGATTTAAGGAGAACGTTAGTTCTAGCTAGCTCACAATGAAAAGTTATACTTTGGCGAGAGGTTACTCGTGGTATGTGAAACGAAATCGTGGCTAGAAGTGGAGAGCAGTCCAGTTTATTGTGAAATAGATTAAATAATATTTTCAGACTATTTATTATGCGCCGTGATTCTAAAGTAGAAAAGTTGAATCTGCTAAGTAATAAGAAATGCTGATAGCCTCTTTCTGGATAAAATCCATCGATTTTAAAAGATAAAAATTTAAGAAATCTGCGCTGCACATTCTCAATTGTGTTTTTATGGGAGGCATAGTACGGGTACCAGACTAATGAGCAGTATTCGAGTTTTGATCGTACATAAGTATAGTAAAGTGTTTTTAGAGCAAACTCATTAGAGAATGAACGAGAGTTTCTGATGATAAAGCCTAACATTTTTAACGCCGATGCAGTAACTTGCTCGATGTGATTCAAAAAAGTGAGTTTTGAGTCGAATATTATTCCTAAATCTTTTATTGTTTCGCAACGATCAAGTATAAGAGAATTTAAGGTATAGTCATACAATACTGGGTTAATTTTCCGAGTGTAAGTAACTACTTTACATTTTGTAGCATTTAAATGAAGGTTGTTATTATTACACCAGTTTTCGATTGATTTTAGTTATTCATGAACTTCTTTGCAATCGTCAAGGCTACTTATTTTTGCATAAATTTTCAGATCATCGGCAAATATCAATTTCCCACAGTTTACTTCAGTGGTAAGATCATTTATTAATAGCAGAAAGAGTAATGGTCCAAGGTTGGAACCTTGGGGTACACCCGAGGTTGCTATAAAAAGTTCAGACACATGCCCATAGTACATTACATACTGTTTTCTGTTATTTAAGTATGACCTAAAAAAGTTAATAAGAGGAGAGCTAAATCCGAACATATTCAGTTTCCCCAAAAGAAGCTCATGATCTATGCAATCGAAGGCCTTCGAGAAATCAGTATATATCACATCCACCTGGCCTTGAATGTACCTTTGAAATATATTGATTTATGATGCATAAATTAGAGACTGTTGATCGCTTTTCCATGAAATCATGGTACGATGATATTAAAGTGTTTACAGAAGGATAGATGCGGCTATACAATGAAATCTCGAAGACCTTTGCAAAATTACAGAGAATTGAAATGGCTCTGTAGTTACTAATTTCGCTTGAAACAAATAAATTTTAATTGAAATAAAATGTTTATATTTAGGAGAAGCAATACCCGCCATTATTCAACTTGAATATAACCAAAAATAGTAAACTTTTAGGAAATTCGAGGAAGATCTTGGGGTAGTTTATTGCCTACTACTACTACTACTACTATAGTAACACTAAAATGTATGTTTGCATAAGCAAAGAGGCATTTTAAATTTGCAAAAAAAGCGTTTTAATAAAAATGTATTATACAACTTTAGGTAATGTGCTAAACTCCTCCAAAACTATAAAAAAAAGCAAAACCTATAATTTCTGAAGTACGTGACAATTTTTTGACTCGTATTTATGTTATGTTATTTGATATTAGACATGATAGGCAAGACGGAAAAAATTGCATCATATAAAACAAAAGAAACTAAAGAAAACTATTAATAAAATAAGGCTATAGTTATGACGATAACATTTTGCTTTAGAAATAGTTTTTATGACTATCATATATTTGTACCATTACTCATTCTGATAAGATTTATCAGTACAGTAGACGTCTGACGAATTCAAAGAGTTATTTAATGGGTTAGGTTTTTAGATATGTTCTACTTCAAAACAGATAGATCAGATGATTAATGAGTTCTAGAAAGTAATTAATTACTTATTATTGATTTAAAACTTGCAAAGAACAGCATCTTGTATTTTTTATTTTGTGTAATTTTTGGGGTATTGGTTACATGTATCATTTAAATTAAATCGTATAAAGCGTTAGTCAAAAATATGGTAATGGGCCATATTTCCCGTTGTGGGACATCTTTCCAATCATTTGGTGTCTATCGGTTTTGACCTAGTCATAATTTAAAATGTTACATTTGAACAAAAAAGAAAGAAATGAAATCGTAATGATGGTCTGACGGGTATAGGGACCAAAAAATGCATATTTCCTTGTGGCAAACATTTAACGACTAATTTTTTTGAAGGAAATTTTACAGCTGCAAGATACTCCTTCTTTAAATTGATATTGTGGTTTAAAAAACCACCCAAAAAATTTAGTTGCAATAAAAAGGAGCACAACCACATCATGGACCTAGTGAATATTTAAATCAAAGATTTTTATAAAAATGAATTGAAACAAGAAGTGTTATTCAATGGCCACCTTGATATCCAGATATGATCCTTAAAAAAAAAAAAAAAAAGATTTCAACACCATGGTTTGTTTTTACCAACACGGATCCTTCATAAACATTTTTGCCATTTTTCAACATGGTGTTTCTTTAGTATTACCATCATTATGGGACCACTCTTACCCTCTATGTAATAGGACAGTTTCCTCTTATGAGGAACAGATTGGTATTTGTCAAAAGTAAATTTTTTAACCAAACGTTATTAATTATATTTTTGTCGAACCATGTATTACTTAGGAATCTTTTCTTTTACAGGAACAAGTTTAACGAGTAGCGTATTTATTATATTCTAGAACTCCATAACCATCTTACTTACATCTATGAAATTAGAGAAACTAGACCAATCAGTAATCATTATATCATGATTAAAGATGGCTCGCTTTAAGAAACTTACTGACGTTGGTGAAGGGGATGGTGTTACTTTAGACTTACCTCTTATATCATGTCCATTAACAGTTGTTTATGGTTGTCAACGTTCACTTTCATCATTAATAAAACTTTTACATTTTATTGAGTGTCATTTTATGAAACTAAATAACCGTATTTCTTATTAATAAAAAATGTGCATCAGTTTTGTCTGTAATTTTATATATTAGATTTATATGGTTAAGACGAATTGATGAACATCTCATTATTGACATTGTATACACTTGCGGAAATACAATATTATAATCTTCGCTCACATGTACATACGTATCTCAACAACGTCTGTGTTTGATTGCAGGAGTGTAGAAGGGTTAGGTGACACATCTCATGTTTTAACTCACATGTAGAATCCAAATGATAAATTTACCGAACGTGTATATTCTAATGAGGGGAATCAGAAATCCAAATGTGTCTTTACACCCTGTATTATATAAATTCGTCTGTGTTAACTGAGAAAAACAATTTATTACTCATTAATTAATCTCAGTTGTAGCCGTAACAGCTGTAGCACTACAAAATTCCCTGATACTAACGGAAGATCGAACTGCTGATAATTACAAGACACGTGCTTTGTATTCAATTAATCATTTCATCCTGTTTATGCCACTTATCTCATTTATGTAAGCTTGAGGGTTTCTCAGGCTCACAAGGGACATCTTCTTGGCAAATCTTTTCCTGTGGGACACCGAGACTGGAGATGGGGATGCGAGCCGAATTATATGGCGTGCGGAGGATTAACGTCACACAAACTTATAGTTAATGAGTAGCAGTGTATCGTGTAAAGCTCACATTTCCTAATGTTTAAAAATGTAGTCGGTGTTTTAATAAACACACCAAGCTTTGACAATCAACTCTGCGTACATCGTACAATATATGTAATCGTTGCCTCCCACATTGGATGTTCTGTGTTTCTTATGATTTTTGACATACGATGTTTTCGATTATTTTAGCGGAATACTGTTTTTTTTTGTATGTATTCACATAGTTTGTCTTACGATAACATAATATTATTATGTGATTTTATAGTACTTTTTCGAGAAAGAATCGTATTAGTGTGTAATATTAATTCCTTCGACATAATATAATATATATTTATTTTTGTCGATCGTCTTACTAACCGCATGAAAGAAAACTACTAAAGAAAGTCTACGTCTCCAATTCAACAAAAAATAGTTCAGTCAAATGAGACTGAGCGGATTGCAGTTTTAGATTTAGGTGTGTCGTTTGGTTCGACAATAATTTGCTTTAAAAAGAAACACTATAAAGCGTATCATAGTCTTCCTGTTCAGCAGTTATATCCACCGGATTTTATGAATAGGAGAGTTATTGCACCAGCATGATACAAAGATTATACGAAAATACAGATTTTTTGAATGAATATAATGTAGACTTATGAAGCTACATTTACAACTGCGAGGATGTTCAATCGCAAAAATTACCATACCTGAGCTTCAGAGAACCCATATAAATTATTTAGTATACAGATACAATGAAGAATTTCTCTCAGTGTATGGATAGGTCTAGTGGAAAAACAAGTAATGTGTCCAACTGTGGGTCAGATTTGCTATAATCATTTAATAAATAAAATAGAAGACTTGGCAATGAAGATCCGTTAGAAATTTTTCCAAATACAGTTTGGTAACAAGATAATGGCCCTGTTCACAATGTCCAAGTACATAGGGAATATTTAAATAAGAGGTTTGCATTATGGATTGGGTGATATGGTCAAATTCCCTTTCCACCCAGGCGCCCTGATTTGAAGTTTTTGATTTCTTTATGCGGGGTACACTAGAAAATAGAGTATATCAATGTCGGGTAAACAGTGTTGAAGAACTTTACCATAAAATAGTATACTATAGTATACTATACTATATATATACTAGCACATAAATACTATAATTATACTCTAAAATTTTATAATGTTAAATATAATATCGATAAAAATTTAAGAATGTGCCTAATCTTCTGTTACCAACAGATTTGTTGGGGACAGGGTATGCTGATGTGGCCCGCAGGATCACCTGCTCTTTAGTCTATCAAACACATAGTTGAAGAGTGTAAAAGAGTCAGGTGCGTGAATTTTCAACTACATTATTCCATTTCTCATGAAATGTAAAATTGTGTGAATTATCACTAATCAATAAGTGAAATTTTAATCATTTGACACTCTTTCTAAGCCTAATCTAATCATTTAGCAAAAAATGATTCAAATATTTTAACGGATACTAGTTGCATTTTCTGCGTCACATGGTATTGTTGAACCCAACAATATAAACTGAAACAAAGGCTTCCGCATCGTTTACCGCAGACTATGTAAATCTCTAATTTATTTGTCACTGGCATGCTGTTGGCTCTATTTTCCTTTTGGTAAACAATATAATGTCTCAGTCATGTCACGTGCAACAGAGCCCAGCTCAGCTAGGACGTTATCATATCTCTATTCAAGCAGGTAGAAATGGGTGTTTATTGATCTTGCCCTGTGGAACTTCTATCCTCTCATGTACTCCCATATGCATTTTAACCAAAGGACATTTTTTCCATAAGATTATGGTGATTTTGAAGATGTGATCGCTTGTGGAATTATAAATAAATACAGGGTGGTCAATATAACGTGCTGCGCCCAAGAAAACATGTAGTTTTAACATATTTCATATTTTCATAATTCTGTAACATGTAATTTTTTTCTGTTCTTCCTGATTTTCAATCATATTTCGCATGGGATCTGAAATATACAGAGCGCGCCAAAAGTATCTATTTGTGGCATTTTTTTCCATACTCGGGTTTTAATACCACATGAATAATTCTTCTAAAAGAGAATGTCTAAAAAAATAAGGTTACCCAGTATAATACTCTAAAGATAAACTACTGCGCCTATGTCGCTTCATCAAAGGAACAGTCAAACAACTAGTATAAATCAACAAAATAAAAATAGAATGTTTCCTAATGTATTGGAAACGAAATCTGTTTCTTTTTTCTTTAGATTTTATAAAATGTAGGTAAATATGAGTGAAAAACCTAAAACATATTATATAATATATCCAAAATACTATCTAGAACTATTAATTGATACTTGAATTATACAATATTAATTTTATTCAATTTGTACCAAAATACAGTATCACTGTAAGTATCTTTGGATATCGTATAAACAAATAATATATGCCTATAGTTTAATTCTACAAATTTCATTAAAGATGACAACTTTGACAAAGGAAACAGACTTTGTTTCCATAACATTAGGGAAATATTTTATTATTATTATTTATATTAGTTGTCAAATAACACCCTTTGATAGTTAATTTGAAGTCAGAGGTGCAGAAGTTTTTCTCCCAGTGGTATTATATACATAACCCTAGAATTATTTAAGTTGACTCAAGAAGGGTACACTTATAGACGTAATATGCATACATGCACATTACATAGGAGCAAAATATATACATATATGTACATACAGATACTAAAATATAATTCAGATATTCCTTATAGAACTATATCTATTTATTAAATTTTCAGTGGTCAGTTGTTAAATTTAAATTTATTTTCAGGTGATTTCAGACCTACGAGGAAACAGATGCAAGTTACACAAGCAAATTGTAAGTATTTAGTTTTAATTTTTAATATTTTAAAATTATGGTATTTCTTAATTTATTATTTTTATTAAATTCATAGTATTAATATTAATTCTCTATTTTCTAAACATATAACAAACTGCATAAATTGTATTGTAAATATTACGGACACTTCCAAAATGAAGTTTAGAATTTTTTTGTTATGCGATACAATTTCCACTTGTCTTATCTGTAAGCCTGGCCAAGGTCATTAATCCTACAGAGACGTACTGGGTATGCATCATATCATAATACTTGAATAAGTACAATAATAAAAACAAAAATATTTTATATATTTTGATGTACGTTTTTGTACTATTTCGTTCGCTTTAAATTATTTTTTATGTATTTCCTTACATTTTGTAAGCTTAGTGCTGCACATTATTATTAAACTGTTAAATGACGTTCACACATGTACATTGTATATCTAAGTGATAACTAATAATAAATAAATAAATAAATAAAATAAATGGAAATAAAGTTTTATTAATACTAGTACACTTTATAAAAATATGTACAAAACTCACCTTCTTAAGCAGATTTATGAAGTAGCTTGGTTGTCGTTATCACAAACTGGAGCACTTCTATAATAACTGTGTAGCATCAGATATGTTTCTACAGTTGTCTCAGTAAGCGATGTTCGCTGTGTTGAAAAAATATGTTTGTATTTTGAAAAAAGACAGTTCGACATCTACGGAAGTAATACAGGCATAAGTAAAACACTCTGTGAACTCACTTAACGCAGCTGTAGATGCACCATCACAAATTTGTCTTAATTTGGTAAAATCAGGATCTTTCCGTAATACACTCTCGAATTTTTCTATAACGGGCTTATTTTTTGCGTCATTTATAGTCTGTAGCTGTGTATTTACGTCGTCCACTATTTGCAGCGATTCCACTAACGATAACGAAGTATTTTGCAATTTTTCTATGGCGTCGTGTAGTCATCTATAATTGTTATAAATAGTTTTTAAATCTGTTTCGAGGGAAACATCTTGAAAGCTTGTTAGGCTTTCATTTACACTTAATAGCTGCAGCCTCGTTAGGGTTGAACTGTAGTATCACAGCTTTTATTTGTTGAAAATATTCAGCATAATAAAAAGCTGCCTTCAACCACGTTCCCCAACGTGTAAGAATCGGCTTTGGTGGTTCCGGAATACCAGGACACAGTATATGAAATGCTCGAAACCGTTTAGGAGATTTGAGAAATACTTTTTTTGTATTTGCTATTAATGCATCTACCTCTGGAAAACATTTTCGAATCGTTTCTGCTACAAGATAGAACGCATGCACTTTACACGGAAAATGTAAAAACCTACAATCGTCTCTTTGAAGAAAACGGCCAACCAAATGCATTGTCACAGCACCGTCGGTCACAAACATCAACACTTGATTTGTTGACAGTTCAAATTTTTCGAAAGTCTCCAACACCACCCGCGTAATTGTTTCGCCAGTACACGCAGTTAGTCTTTTGGTAGCTAGTAAAAGTGGAAATGCTAGTTTAACAGGGTCGAGTACACGTACTATAACATTTAAAATAGATTTTTTTTTACAATCTGTCGTCTCGTCAACACATAACCACAGCCGTGTATTTTTTAATGCACATTTAATCAACAGATATTGGGGTTAAAAAACAATGTTTTTCTCTTCACGAACACTTGGTACATATCATAATAGGAACAGAACAAATAACGATGAACGACTACTGAGTAAATTCACTTGGAATATGGCACTAAACCTCCCCTTCCCCTTATTTCTTCACCCCCCCCCCCCCCCCCCTCCCCCCAACATTCCCACCAAAAAAAAGACAAAATTCCCCCCCCCCCGGGGATTGTATTTATTCCAGAACTCCCGAAATGTTGGTTTATCCAATATGCGCAGGGGAACATCACAGGCAATCAGCATTAACAGTAAATCAAACATAAACTGAGGTTCCAACGAAGACACGCCATTTTTTTTATTTTTATGCCGATTACTATTGACAAGAATTTTGCAGCCGTATTTATTCCAGCACATTAAGTCTTGATCACAAACTTTACAAATTATTTTACATCCATCATAGAATAAATCCAGAAATTGACCGATAAATTTAATCACTTTATCAGCGTACGGTCGTTTTCTACTCTTTACGCTCAACATTATTTATTATTTATTAGTACTCTATGCATCGACCGACAGATAACAACTGAAGTGTGTCGTGTCATCGTCATTGTAAACAAGCGCGCGATGGCATTGCTATTGCGTCCGACCCTGAATCTACCATCGCTTGGCCAGCCTTATACAAAGGTTTTATTAAAAAAATATATACATATATTCATCGGTGTGAAAATATATTTAATTTAAAACCGCTTTGTATTTCTGTTGAATAGCTTGCCAATTTTTTATTATTATGCGATACAAATATTAATTACGATAACTCGTGTATTTTTTCTTGCTAGAAAAAGTAGGTTAACTGTTGAAAAATAATTATTCCATACACGATTTTATGAGAAGTTATATTAGATAGCTATAAAAAACTGATTGCAGTAATAAAATTTACACATAACTTTTTCTGTAATGGACATTTGATACATGTCAATGCCAAAATAAAATAAATAGGATTTTTTGCCATCTCATGTGTTTAACACGATAAACAAGAAGTTATTGGAGTAATAGTACTTGTCCCGCAGTGAACTGGCCCCAGCAGAAGCATTTCCCAACCCTTCTTTAAAGCAATTTCTGTCTTTTTTGACAAGTACCATTCAGCTGTTGAATTTATAAAGGTGTATTTTTTGAGTACCGCCGTATGACTTAAAATAAAATAAATGATTACCATAACACCAGATTTCGATTTATTCAGTATTATATTATATTGTTCCACTGTTTTATTTGCCAAATAAACAATTCTGTATTCAAACTTTTCCTATTATTTGTTCATCCCCAGATATCTACAATAAAACCAATAAAACTATCATCCAAGAAATAGAAATGATCGCAGAGACTCAAAACAGAGATTTGGGATAGTTTTCTTGATAATAAAATAAAACGTGTTCAGACTGAAATTGCAGTAGTTGGCGTGAAAAATTACGTTTGCGAGAACATTTGTCATAATAAAAGGGATAAGCTTTAAACAATGAAGAAACTTTTTTATAGATAATGTATTTTCATATTCCGCATTAATAATGTATTTTTTTATTCTAAATAAATTTCCTTAGTTAGTAACACTTTATATTTTTTCAATCGTATCTACCAATAAATATAGTTTAAAAAAACTAAAAAACACGCTTTTAAAGCACATCAAACTAAAAAAGTGAAAAATAATTATTAATATAAACTGAAAACAATAATGAACGAAAAATACTAGTATTATTGTGAAAAAAGCGTGGGGCGCTTTGTGCCATATTTACGTATATGGAGCAAGGCGCCCCACGCTTTTTTTCACAATCATACTAGTATTTTTCGTTCATTATTGTTTTCAGTTTATATTAATAATTATTTTTCACTTTTTAGTTTGATGTGCTTTAAAAGCGTGTTTTTTAGTTTTTTTAAACTATATTTATTTTTCACTTTTTAGTTTGATGTGCTGTGAAAGCGTTTTTGTTTTTTTAAACTATATTTATATTGCTTATTGATGCTGATATTATAATAATATTACAATCCAACAGATACTTCTGAAAAAAAAATATTTTTTTTTTTTCAGCCATAGAGGGGATTTGAACTCACGCCCGAGGAGTCCGTCGTTTCGCGACGACTAAGACTTGCGCCTTAGCCCGCTCGGCCAACGACCGAACTGAGAATCACGGAATGTACTAACAGTATTAAGCCACTTGCTCTCACGCAGAGGATACGTGAGGAAATTAATATTTAATTCTGGCGATCCTGATCAGGATAATGATATAAACTTATAAAATTATTGTATTGTTACCGGTTCTTCGTAAGTGTACAAAGTTTCAATTAAATCTGTCCGTTTTAAGTGGGTCAAAATCGAGTCCAAAGAGTAGGTTACAAACAAACAAACATACAGGTGAAGCTAATAGAAGCGTGTTAAAAAGGGGAATGGATATTAAGTAATTTTTATATATCATTAGAGTTTTGATAGACTAACTGATTTTTGGATTATAAATAATAGGGAAATTTGCAATCAATGATATACTGAATATTTTCTAGTTATTTGGTATGTTTTGGATATATCAGATATAGTCACAATTTGCCAAATATATTAGTATGTAAATGACTAGCAAATATGTAATCGTGTAATTCCTTACATTGGAAAGATTTTTTAAATGCAATAAATTGCAATAATGCAATACTTAAAGAAAATCCGAATATTCGTCTACCCACAACTTAAAACTAAACCCTCAAAAATCGCAAGTCTGTGGTTAATATTTGAAAAATATCATAAATAATATGAGGATCAAATGTAGCCATTTAAAATAATTTTATAATGTTGGACGGGATATTTCTGGCGGGTACAAATTAAGGTTTTGTAATTATCTTATATTATCTTTATTAGACTATGGTGATCTATACGAAAGATTGTTATTAAAATGACAATAAACGTATTTGAAGACAATGGACACAACTTCATATTCAAGTATGCCAGAATTTATTTCTGCTTCTAAAAATAAGCCTAAATCCTGGACGAGGAATTGAACCTGGACCCTGCAAGTGTCTTTACTGCTCTTTGCACTGTTTTAAATTTTGTGTAAAATTTTATCAAAAGTTCTCAAATAGTTTTAATTCCGCTCATAACCGAGTAAAGATCATTTGTTTACTTTTTATTCCCTTAACAAAACTGTGTGGCTCTTTTACTACAGAAATCAAAAAGAAATTTGCTTTAAATTAAGCTAAATCTTAAAAAAAAAAAGTTGAAGTAATATCCGATGTTCAATCGGAAGGGAAAAATATGTATATGATATGCATTTGGAATCAGTGACATGTCACATGTTCATTTCCATATTAATATAAGATGTAAATTTTTTCTATAATTAGTAATTCAGACACAAGTTTTTTATTTCACATTCAATTGATTTTTTCTTTTCAAATTCGGATTCCTTAGAAAAAACTGCATAAGTGTAGTTTTGGAATATTTTTCCTACGTGAAAAATCAAGCCAATCAAGACATCAAGTGGGGAACTTAAAATAATCACCCTGTATAATATTTCCTACTTTTAACACTAATCATCATGATAAGGGCAATGTGGTTGTTATTTTAGATAAAGAAGACTATTACGAAAGGGTAGACAATCTGATTAGTAATGGTCCTTATAAAAAACTTACTAGAAATCCATTACCAAAAATGGTTACTGAAGTAAGAAATGTACTTAAATCCTGCAACAACCTTATTACTCCAGCTTTAAATAAAAAAGTTACACGTACCTAACCTAAGTGTACCTAGATTGTACTGCTTGCCTTAGATACATATACCAGGGAAGTCGGTGCGTCGTATTGTTTCAGCAATCGGATCGCCGACTTACACCTATCAAAATGGTTAACAGAAGAGTTCGAAAATTTACCTATTGCACCACCTAGTTCCTCTGTGATAAATTAACTCCTATATGAAAAATTCTATTAAACAGCACATTTTTGTCACTTTGACAGCGATAAAAAAGGTGCATCGTTTTTTATCACCGATAAAAATGCTTGTTCCTCAAAATCAGAGTACATCTAGTAGTCGCACGTCATTTAAAATCTGTCATGTCAGCTATAATTTTTAAGTATTGTTGAAACTATACTGTACAATATGAGTCGTTTTGGGAAAAGTTCGACTGAACAAATTGCAAAAAACAGAAAAATCAATTCCGCAATCCACAAAAAACACGAAATCGTCAATATGGAGACAATTTATGGAGTTTTGTCAAATCCGAAATTACGAACTGTCAGAAATAACTCCATTACAAAATATAGCAGATATGTTAAAGGATTGGGCTTATAATATGAGAAAGAAAAATGGAGAAGATTACAAAGAATATGCAGTTAAAACAATTTGGAATTCAACTGCGAAGATGATTCAAGAAAAATATTTCAGTGAGTACAATATTAAATTTGATCCTTTTACCAACATAACTTTTAAAGAAGCACGTGATGCAAGGAACAGTAAACGAAAGGAATTACAAGCTATTCCAGAAAAAAAAGGCATGTTCTGTAGCAATAGACAAAAAAAGATATACTTAAGATGGCAAAATTGTGGAATATAGACGAACCAGAGGGATTACAAAAGAGATTCTTTCATATAGCTTCTTATGAATTAGCTTGGAGAGGAGGAGAAGCAGTAAACTGTAAAATTTACCATTTTAATGAGGAAAAAAATCAAGATGGAACTCCAACAGGGAGAATTGAATACAATTCAATATTTTCAAAGACGGCACAAGGGGGGGGTCAAAAAAATTGGCAGACAGCAAATGGATGAGAAAAAATGAGACGGATAAAAGTATTTGTCTCGTTACATTGTTAAAATTACTCTTAGGAAAAAGAAACAAATACATAACATCTGAACGACTTCTTTTAACTCCAAATCCCTTTTGGAAAAATACAAATTCTGAAGGTTGGTATAAAAATATTCCATTGGGAATTAATACAATATCTACTTGGACCAAAAATTCTGCAGCTAAAATTGGACTGGACATCACAAATAATAAAATTACGAATCATTCAAACCGTGCCAGTACAGTTTCCCATTTAGCCAAAGCAGGGGTAAGTGACCAACAACTTATAAAGATAACCAGACACTCATCATCATCAATTAAACCCTACCTCCAAATTGACCCTGAACATCACGAAAATCTTGTTAGTAACTTACGTGCCTCGAATAAAACAAGTCAAAACGAATATTCGACATGTGTGGAAACTAGAGAAGAGATTGAAATAAGTACACCAAACCAAACAATTTATAACAACTGTATTTTTAATAACTGTTCCTTTAAATAATTGTATAAATAAAGATAATTATTGTTGTTGTTCGTTCACATATTCTGTCGTTAATTTATCTTGCCAAAAAACACTCGAGCTTTTCTTTTATGGATAAATTTCTTTTTAACTAAAAATTTTGCCAATCAGTAATTTTTTCTCGAAAAACTGACATTTGACAAAATCGTTCGACCTGCGGTCTCGCGATTTTTTCATGTCAGTTTTATAAAATTACTGATTGGCAAAATTATTTCGTTACAAAGAGAAATTTATCCGATAAAAAAAGCTCTTGTGCTTTTACTGTTGATTAGTTTCAACGATTTTATTAATAAGGTGAAATTATTCAGTTGCAAAAAGGTGAAATTTTGATCTTTGGCGTTTGTTCATTGTTTCCAAGTATTCCGATACCACAGACCTTGGACTACCTTAAAGATCTACTCGAATTAAACAATCTCAGTCAAAATGTAGCTAAAGAGTATCTTAAACTCACTAAACTTTGCATGAAACAAAATTGTTTTCGATTCAACGATAATTTCCTTGAGCAACATGAATGAACAGCAATGGGTAACTCTTTGTCACCATTCATTGCCAGTCTCTTCATGAACAGATTTGAGACGGAAGCAAAAGAAGAATTCGAGTATTTCCCCAGGGTTTGGCTTAGATATGTGAATGATATTTTTTGCAGTGTTCGATACAAAAGTCGCTGATATTGACAACTTTGTATCTAAATTAAACAGTCGTTTCGCGTCAGTTAAATTCACATATTAAACTGAAAACTCTGGACAACTGCCATTTTTAAATGTATTAATAATTAGAAACAGTGAAAATAAGTTAGAATTTGACATATACAGAAAAGATACCAGTACACTTGATTTAAAAAAAAACTGGTACAACTCTTGTAATCGAAAATCTTAATAGTTTAGTTGTGTGCATATATCTGTAAATAGGGCTGGCCAGGCATGTCGAGAGGGGGTGGAGAGGAGGTGATTTACCCCGGACCTGGGTTTTTTGGAGGAGATGGGTTTTCTTTGTGTTTTTAAACTTATTAAACCTTTCTCTTTTATTTTATTCAAATGGAATTTTAAAAAAATAATTAGAAAATAACTTTTTTCAAAACATTTTCAAGCCTGCCATATTATTGTTTAAAAAAATAATATTTGTTACGGATAATTCTACTAATGGTTGTAATTAAAATACTAACTGAATAATGATAATTCTATTTTTAAAATAAGAACACAAAAATACCACTTGAGATTTAAAAGAAATGTAAACAATGCATACTAAACATAAAAATACAATAAAAAAATAAAATAAATGAACTTCAATTACGTAATACAGAATTAACTAATATTTTGTCATTGCACCATTAGCGTCTAAAACTGCCTGAAGTCTTGCAGGCATGGACAAAATCAGATTTCTTGCAAGGTCAACTTCTTGCGACAAGTTCTCCCAAGCGTCTTCAATTATCCCTTCCCATTCTTGGGCATTATTTGGATGGTTATTTAATTTTCTTATATGTTTCACCATTGGTCCCCATACATTTTCAATTGGATTTAAATCCGGACTTTTAGATGGCCACGGTAACAACTCTATGTTTTTATTAAGAAACCATTGCCTGACACGATGGGCCATGTGTATGGAGCAGTTGTCTTGTTGGAAAATAAAATTATTTTCCGGAAACACCTCTATTACTGACGGTAACATAATATTGTCTAATATTTCAATATATTTAATGGAATTGAGATGACCACCACTGTTCCAACACACACCTAACCCATTTAGGTTCATCCAAGCCCAGACATTGACTGAAAACCTTCCTGATATTTGTGGATCGAAAGTATATTTTTCGTCGTATCTAGTGGAAGAGGCCTATATACGCGAACATGTCCATCGTTACAGGATTTAAAAACCTTTTCGTCAGAAAAGACAACTTGTCCCCAGAAGTTTTCATCATTGATTATATAGTTGAGTGCAAAAATAATCCTACCCTGCTTCTTTTCTTCTGAAAGTTTGTATTTTTTTAGCCGCTGAACAACTCTTCAAGTCGCTTTGTAGTTTTATTCTTCAGTAGAGACCGAAGCAGGGAAATTTGTCTCTGAAATTGCATTTACTGCAGTCTGAAAAGGGTTTTCTATTAGGTAATTTATAAAATTTTTCATCTTCTTGATTATTGCTCTTTCTGGACCTACCGGAACCAATTTTACGGGATACCGTTTGGTTGGTTTCCTCAACACAAAATAGCGAGTTTTAAATTTCTAGTCCATCGTCTATTAAGCCTCCCCCTCAATAAGGAGAGGTTTGAAAACGAAAAGGCATCGATTAAGGATATAGTTGCGAGTAATGGATATTCTGTAAGTTTAATTGATAAAATAATTAGGAAACGAAAGTTTAAAGAGGCTTCGAAATTCCTCGACCTTTCAAAATGAAAAAGAAAATCCGAAATTTGTATCGATTCCATTCGATCTTCGATTCACCCGTGGTATTGGTAAGTTTTTTTAAAGATGTAGGTATGACAGTGGTTCATTCATCGAGAAACAAACTACAACAACTTTTAGACAATCCAAAAGATAAAATTGAAACAAACCAAAAGTCGGGGATTTACGAAATTAGCTGTAAGGACTGTAATCAAAAATGTATTGGACAGACTAGACGATCAATTCAAACTAGGTTCAAAGAGCATATGGCCCATCTCAAATATGGTAGAACAGATGTCTAGTGTAGCCCAACATGTGTTTGAGAACAACCATAAAATAGATATTAGCAATTTAAGATTAATTAGGAATGTAACAAATACTAGACAGCTAGATGCATTTGAAAGCTTGGAAATCATAAAGTGTAAAAATAGTATGAATAGTGACCTCTGTCCCAAATATCCCGCTTTATTGGTTAGTGGGTCACGGTTCACCGGTTCGGTGAACCGTGATAATAGATTAGGTATAAATAGATTGTTAGCATAAGTTTAGTTTTAATCTTTTCCAAATGATGGCAACTTGGTTGGCGAAAGGCGCGTCGAGTGCAGTATATAGTGTTTTGGTGTTTCGTGGAAAACTACGTCAGTGTTAACGTGAATCATGGAGGAAACGTAATTTATATATATATAATAAGATGTATTGAAAATGATAAGTTCCAAATCGTTCAACGATTATGTAAAGGAATTACCATGTAATATATGAATAACATTCTAGAATATTATCGTTGCGGGATGCATTAACAAGCGGTTTTCGATGTTATACCTATATTAGGTAGGCATTTAAATAAAACAAATGTTCAATATAAGTGTAATCTACTTTGATAAGATATTACTACTTTCTTTTTAGATGCCGCTCTAAATAAACAAAATCGAGTAAAATTGAGTATGTTGTGAAGCATACTGACACAGCGCGGGAATAGCCTGAATATGGCGGGGGATCTTGCAACACGAGTACGCGTATGACCTAACTATTTTTATCAAGTGACCAATACTTCTCAGGTTAACAGCACAACGCATATATAAACCGAAACAAACCGGAAAACAATGATACTAACTTCGTCATTTGCGTTAAATTTACATTCCATTTTCCATTTATCAGTTCAGCTAGCTATTAAATTAGATAGGCTTAATACTAATTCCAAACACAATTGAAATGTTTGTTTGCGGGGAAACCAATTTTAAAACGTGATGTGGTGGAGGATTAGGGCTAAATAAAAACAGAAAATAACAGATCATAAAACAGCAGTTAAAACTACTGCAACAGTAGTTGTGAAATGTTCTAGAGCTTATCCAAATAAACAGAACAAATCGAAAATATTCAATTTTGCTACAAATTACGGTTGCGCTTGACAAGTAAAAACACAGCTCATTGTTGTACGCTTCCAAATAGAGGTACATTACATACCTAAGGCTAAATAGCTTATTAGAGAAAGTAAAGGATTTTAAGAAAAAAACTGGTATATCTTGAGATATAATAATATACTCTACCTATATTGTATTAGGTAATACGTTCGAGAAATAAGAACGTCTATATGGAACAGAATAAAAGGTTTTTGTCTCCCTCAAAGCAGAGTTGAAATATGGAAAAAATAAATCTGTATACAGTGCTGGAATGGCCCCTAAGGCCATATCGATTTAAATTAAAGTTGGAGGTTTTGTCATTCAAAATTAATGCAGACATGTCGCTTCAAACCTTGTTAAAGGAAAACATACTCTCTATTCACTTAAACTTTGCAGTATTGGGTTGGACTTACGTAAGTAAAACGTCCATCGACCGATACTTACGAAATAATATAAGCAAGAAAATTAACTGCTATAGGAACTTTGCAGTTGTGTACATCTGCCTGCAGTCTGTATCAAGAATCAGCGAGCATTTTGTTCACTATCCTGGCTAATGCTGCAAAGTGAAAGTGAACAGAGTATGTAATTAATTAAGAATAACCGAATTCTAAAATCTCTGTAATATAACATTTCTTTTCTTTTTTAGGGTTTTTCTGATGAATTCTTAATATAAGCGAATTTACTATAATTTATATATGAATATTTTTACTCGTATCTTTAGAGTAAGACCATACATGTGCTTTTTGTGCTTTTTTTTATTCAACTGCCGGCTCTGAAAAACGGCAAATATTTTCGGTACCTGCTTATAAGGTTTTAGTTCCATTGATTTGAAACATTGTGATCAAAGAACTTGTCCTATCTTCATTTCATTTTGACGTTTCTAAAGAAGGGTAGATATGGCAAGTTTCGTATACTATAAATAATTTAATCTAATCTAATGAACTAGACAGCATAGGCGGCTGGTTAAATTTAGTTATGCCATACCTTAATATTGAATTATGAGACACAATTAATCAAATGAAACTTTAAAGTATGACTCTATTAATACCAAATGAAGAAGATTTGCAGAAGAGTGCAGTTCAATTTCGTGACAAATAAGTTGCAGAAATGATTTGCCCACCGAGGTAATTGTTATTGGCACGTTTATAATTTCATTAAGAAATTTGGATTATTTATGGAGTTATATCTTTTTGATATGTGTACAATGAAAAATTAATTTGAAATAAAATTTATAATTTCTAGATATAAACCAATCATTCTTATACGTTTCTTATAGCATCAGGATCGAGTATCTTATATAATTTCCAGTTGTAATCGCTGTTTTAATTTATTCAATTTTTTTAACGCAATCACATGTCTTGCTTTTGAAATAGTCTATTGTGGTCAAATCTGGAATACCAGCAAGGCTAAGGTTATCTTTTACCTCTCTATCAATTGAGAAAAACCTTATCAAGGTATGCACAAACAGCAGCTGAATAGTACCATGGTTCTCCATCTTGCTTATATCAAATTCATGTCTGGAAGCATGAGTTTCATTTCGAAGGTGAAAACAATTCTATTGAGGGAAGAAGTAATTTGAACTGTAAACATTTTAATTCGTCTCCAATTAAAGAAGTGTGAAACAAGAATAGAATCAGAATATGATTAGTACTATTCCTGCGAAACATTGACCTTTTGACGACACTGCGAATGTTTCTAATATCTACTGAGGACTTTGTGCTCCCAATATCTGCAGTTTTGTTTATTAACTATATCAATCAAACAAAAATTTTATGTAATAGTTTTGCAAGGTGTGCAAGTTTTGTTGCATTTGGTTCTTGGTATTAACAATTATCGTAAATTATGTAAAATCCCCTGAAAGTTCCTTTGGTTAACAGTACAATTTGTACATGGAATAGAAATTGATGTTTGCCACTACATGAGTTAATTCATTAAGAAATAAAAATGAATTTAATTTTAACCAGAATATAATATAGTGTGTAGTTTAGAGAATTATTTAGCATTATTCTGCTGTCTTCCGTCCGCAATTGTTCAGCCAGATATGAAGAAATGCTATTACCTTGTGAACAGGAAAGTAATAGTAAACTTTTTAAACTAAAAAAAGAGTTCTTATGAAACTAGGACACTTGAAATTTAATTAACTCTGTTTTATTTAAATTAAAAGCTTAAGTGTAATTACTGCGGTAAACCACCACTTTAGCCCACTAAACCTTTAACAAAACTGAAAATAGCCATGCAAAATAAATGGAACAGGGTCGGAGACCTATTTATTTATGGGATACATCATAAAATAGAACAAACACTTGTTACAAAAATTTATAACACTTATAACGCACATCAGACATTAAAAGAGGATTCAAGAAGTTTTAAAATTCCAATGATTATTTCATTTTTAAACTAATTTATCTGGTGAACGATAAACATCTTCTGAATTTCCTTTGGAAGTTATTTTTATCAGCTTAGTCTTCTGATGGACGATGGCGCCGTGCCCTTTCACCCAGATGTTGCGGATTTAAATCCAGTAGATGAGGCATAATATATGAACGAACCTACTTGTGTCACCATATTTCGAGAGGGATATAAAAGTTACGAATTTATTTAAAATTAATACTGTCTGTGGAGTTATCAAAATTTCGCCTTCAATTCCTTTTTTGAAATACTATGTAACGTTATCAATTTAAAATTTATTTATTAAAGGCAAAGCTGAAGAAAAAATCCAGTGTAGTAGGATCTGGCGATTGTGGAGGCCAGGGGAAATCACTATTATAGAAATTTCTTGCGGCATGACTTAGTACACCATTTTGTTGAAACAGCAATGGCTAGGGAAATGCTGTATCATTTCTAGAGATAAATGACGTCTATTCTAGGGTTGACACTAGGTGATATATCACTGCACAAATATGTTCATGCATATGTGACACATTATTTCACCTTGTGGTTATTTTGGCCAGTTCGGTAACACAAAGAGGGCTGAAAGTATTCGTGAATATAACACTATCACATACATGTATTTTAAATAACAAATCACAACAGTAAAATTATATTATCTATAGTTATTTATATGTGGCATTCTATAATATTTTTCTAGCCTTTTTTGGGTATTAAGCCACTGCCCTATAAATTACTAAAAGAAAATTGTTAAATAAACATCTGCGCCAAAATGAAATATATAAACAGAAAACTGTCATGTTTAACATTGCCAAAAAGACAATCTTTTACCAAAGAAATTGTTGTCTAATTTTGAGAACGAAATCAGAGGATATTACGAAACATCAATTTTAAACCTTCAAAAATATTTGACATTTAAGTTTCATTTTCAGGCTAATATTTTTTAGGAGTGAGGCATTTTTGGCTAGGCAAAAACATTTTTTTCAAATACCAACTTCTGACTGATCTTTTTGGTGTATAGGTTTATTTAAGTGTTATATGACATATAACACTCATACCTCACGACAAAATAAATTACATTCTCGACTTATTTAACTCATACCTTAATAAACTACAATTCACGATGGAAATAGAAAATGACAATTAACTAAACTTCCTAGATCTAACTCTAATAAAGACAAAAAAATACAATTAGGATACAATGGTTTATTAAAAGCACATGGTCAGAAAGATACATAAATTTCACATCAAATCATCCTATAGCCCAAAAAAAAAGTGTACTTATAGGCCTTGTTGATCGAGCCATCACCCTTTCAGATCCTGAATACAGAAAAGACGCAATTGAAAAAGCCAAAACAGCCCTCACAAAAAACAAATACCCTAACAGTAACAATCTTTAAAAAAAGAATAAATAAATTTTACAACAAAAATACACAAACCACAACAAATAATTCCGAACGTACTTACGTATCCATCCCGTACACAAAAGGACTGTCAGAACAAATAGGAGAAAAATTAAAAAAACATGACATAAACATTAGCCACAAGAGACATAACTTGTTAAAATCTAATTTCAGTAAACTCAAGAGTAAAGCACCTACTCCAAAAAAAAGCCCACGTAGTTTATGAAATACCATGTGAAAACTGTGATAAAGTATACATAGGTCAAACTTCTCAACATCTAGAAAATAGAATCCAATCCCATAAATATGATAAAATTAATAAGACAGTACTCACGAAACATACACAGACAACAAAACAAAAATTTGACTTCGACAAAACAAAAATATTAGCTACAGAAAACCACACAAAAAAAAAGAGAAATCTTAGAAATGATTGAAGTAAAAAAAAACAAAAACAATAAATGACAAAGCAGACACACAAAATTTAAACAAAATCTACAATAACTTACTCAAAATAAATCAAACAAAACAGTTGCTGCCATTACAAAAAAATTAGAAATACACCACTGCCACAACAAGTTAAGACAACAGATCCTTAAAACACTGAAAATCTAGATAAAAAACACATATTACAGGCATTGGGAATTTTACAAATTATGATCCACCCCAGTTCAAGATTTTAGTTCAAACTTAGTTCTAAACACAAAAACATCATCGGTTAGTGTAAAACAGTAAAAAGTGATGTGCTCGCTATATGCACAAATTATTAATTAATCAGCATTTTTGTTAAACTATAAAGTACCACATCGGATTATTTTTTCGTTTAAGGTAAGATACTTAAATAATGACCAAAAATTGTAGAAAATTTTAAATTGCTTTATATTTTAGTCCTTACACCGAAAAAGGTGGAAGACAGCCACCGAAACGTTTGTGAAATGTGTTTATGAATAAATAAACAATATAGATTTTTTCCATATTTATCATTAAAGAACCAAAATTCCAAGAACACAATTGCAATATATATATATATATATATATATATATATATATATATATATATATATATATATATATATATATATATATATATATATATATATATATATATATATATATATATATATATATATATATATACAGTTTAAAACAGTCACATGTCTGTGATGAATATTTTTTCTTATTGTCCTTTCCGATGGTACCTGAACATTGGCTGTAATGCCCACTAATACACTTTTGCAAAAATCGTACGAAACATTTTAAAAATGTTAATCTCCGTTGTCCTTAATTTCTCACTGTTTACGTATCTACGTGTTATTCACATAGACATTTTATAAATACTACCCACGTATTAGAGTGTATTCTAATGACTTCGAAGTCATTTTCAACATGGGGCAGTGGGCATAATCACGCGATCTGTCTATACCTATCTATGAATAATTGCTATTGGACACTCGACAATAACGAGTCCCGTCGGTCAGTTTTTGTTCCTATTATTATAAAGGAAACAGATTTATTGCAATGTACATAAGATAATTTTACCATTTCATATTGTTTTGGGAATGTTTCATTTATTAAGTATTTACAAACGTTTCTAGAATTTATCGCTATCTCCCGATCCCCAATCATTTCCGAATAACTTTGAAATGTGGCAGTTTTCTGATTATTTGAGATACTGGAAAAAGATCCCCATCGTAGTTTCTCCATGAATTAATGACGAAGATGAAGCCAGTGTCCACATAACTATTCAACTAAAGCCCTAAAGCCAAAATATAATTTTCTTCACTCCGACCCTGAGGTGCGTTTGATGTAAAAAAGAGACTTGCTTTATTACGGTACAGTATGAATTCTTGAGAGGTTTTAAAAGAGAAGCGAGCGTACTTTACATTTACAGGCCAGACCCAAGGCCTGGGTTCACAAGCGATGCGTTGAGAAGCAACCAGTTGCGCCCTTAGCTTTCCCAATGTGACCCAAGCTAGGGTCGATGTTATATGCCGTCGAATTATAAATGCGTGAAAATCGAGACACTTATTTGAAGTAAAGCAAAAACGGTGTTACATTTTGTAAGATATGCAGGGTAACGGGTAACAGTCATCCAATGCATGTGTAGAATTAAAGTTATCTACAATGAAATGAAATATAATAACGTTAAAAACTTTTTTCTATTTATTATTTTCTAACTTTTACAAAACAGATAAGTATAACATATATCTTTTTTAACAATTATTTTCCCGGTTATTTACCAAAATGCTGAGACCTGGATTATAAAAAAAGATAATATGCATATTATGTTCAGTACGACTGACTCAATAGTAGTTTTTTATTTGCATTATGTTTCAAATCATTTCAGTTAATTTTTGTTTTTGATTGGTTTGGCATTTTAAAAGAAACTTTCTAAAGCAATCAGAGCTGAGAATAACTGAATTAGATCATAAACGACCTGATCTGCAGTGCAAATAAAATACTACTAATGTTATTTATATTTCTAACTATTCTGTTCAGTAAAACCGAAAATAAATAAAACAAAAGTAGTAATAATAATAATAAATGAATTTATTGTGAAAAAAAGTACATTTTACACAAATAGTAGTGAGATCAACAGAGTTGATTTTCATCTCACCCCACTACAGTTTATTAAAAATTAAAAGTTATTTAAACTTATAAACTAAAACTATACCTTATTAACTAGAACTAATCTTAACATACATGAAATTTATAGTAGACGCAATACATTATTTATTCATAACTGAGAATCTAGCAAAATAGTCTTGATTTTACTTTTATACATATTATAAAATAGTGATATTAGATCCAGACATTCATTTAATTCATTAGGTGCACAGTATGAAAAACTACCCTTAAATTTTCTGGTAGAATGTTGAGGTGTAGTATAATTATTAGTTCGTATATTAATATTGTGTACTTCGGATATTTTTAATAGCAATTCCACTAAGTACTCAGGAGTATTATTATTCATCATTTTGTGTACAAATTGGGCATATAATAATTTAATTCTATTTTCAATTTTAAGTTCATGGAGCTTGTTTATGTGTGGAGTTATATGTTCTCGAAAACTTGTATACAAATAAATCGAAAACATGCATTTTGTTTTTATTTAGTAATGTAAGGAAGTTATAGTAAACAATACAACAATATTCAATAAAGGATTTAACTATTTTTAATTTTAATTTTTCTGGCAATAAAAATTTGAACTGGTATATAGATTTTGGCACCATAAAACACTGTTTAAATATGTTTGTGATTTTCATATGAACCAAAATTATGTCTCACTGATGCTTTCTCAGTTACAAGAACGAATTTAAAAAAACAAATGGAAACACTTATTGCATGATTTCTGTTCCTCTAGTCAAACAAGATATACTCTTATACATCCTGATCTTCCGACTAAGTTCTGGCACGATGGTTATGATTTTCCACGAAAATATGTTACATCAGTAAATCGTATGAAATTTGGTCATGCTCGATACCCAGCACACCTATACAAAATAAAAGTAGTGCCCTCTAATATTTGTGAAATATGTAACACGAAAGGAGACCTTGATCATATTTTCTTTGAATGCACGAAAAACAAAGCAACTAGCAACACATTGTATAACAATCATGAATTGCAATATTCAGTCTTCGTTTAATATACTTTCTCTACTCAGTCTCAACAGTAAAACAGTGTTTGACTGCGTTATCAGTTTTTTAGTTGAAACAGAAATGTTACTTTGAAAATAATTCAGCATAGGTTAGTTTTGTATCCTTTTGTTTTTTCCCTGTGTCTTTAAACCTTTATACTAAAGTGGTCCTCTAAAACTGTTTGTAATAATAAAAGCAATGTCCTGATAGACCCCAGGACGAGAAGCGTGTGTCCTTGTTTTTTTCCCTCGCATGTCTTCAAATATAATTTTGTTTCTTTCTTTTTCTCTTTCTTGTTATATAGGTTAGACGTAGGTAAAACTCTATATCACCATGTTGCATCTGGCGTATGGCTAATGCCCTAATGCCAAAAAAAGTTTGTGACATGTTCGTTAAAGTTTAGTGAATTGTCCACTCAATTTTTTTTTGCGGACTTACGCATTGAATTTGGGTGTCATTTATTAGCATATTTTCAAGGTTGACATGATTTATTAATCTATCATTTCCTATACATGAGCCACCGATTTATTTGGGTTAAGTCCATTTTTGCTACACCAAGACGAAAATTCATTTAATTCAAAATTCAGAATGTTAATTCTATCACTTATATTGTTGATTTTATCCCCAATATATATTTGAATGTCGTCTGCATACATGTGTATTTGGCAGTTTCTGAATATTTTTGGTAAATTAAACAGGAAAATTGAAAATAAGATTGGACCAAGAATATTACCTTATGGCACGCCATTCTCAGTGTTTACTTTATTAGAAATAGTGTTCTCCAGTTTTACCGCTTGATACCTATTCTGTAAATAGTTTTTAAACCAATATAACTCCGTGTTATTAATATTTGGATACCTTGGTTTGTCTGGTAGTAGGTCAAAGTTGACAAGGTCGAATGCTTTGCTCTGATCTAGTAATACCAGAAAAGTTAGTTCAGTTTTGTCCATAATATGGCTAATATCATTAGTGACCTTCATGAGTGCTATACAAGTGCCTGTACCTTTCTCTAAATCTTGATTGGTATTTAGGTAGAATATTAAAGCTGTTAATATAATTTTTTAACTGATCAGCAACAATTTTCACTAGTAATTTAGAGAAAATTGACAAAATGATAATTGGTCTAAGGTCCTTCAATTCCCATGGTTTCTTGATTTTACGTATTGGTATAACTAAGGCATGCTTCCACAAATTCGGTATAATACCTGTCATTAAGGATTTATTAAATATGGTCTCTTACATGCACACAAAATGGTAGAATAATATTTAGCATTTTCAGATTTATATTATCTATCTATATTGTTTTGATTGTAGCTGCATATCTATGTATGTCATTTATATTAATTTCATTAAATTTAAATCTGTTTTCGTTATTAGAAAAATCGCTATTATTAGTGTTGAAGTAATTTAAGTATTCCACGTCGATATACGATTCACCAGCCACATCTACAAAATAGGTGTTACTAGAGTCAGGATCTTTTAATTCATCCAGCAAGCAAGTAACATTTTTTTATACTTGGGTTATGTACACCCCACAATCTTAGGTTTTGCCACAGGTCCTTTTGGTATTTTTTTGATTTTTTATATGTGAACTCCATATATGCAATTTTTTCTCTTTTTATAGCCAAATTTATATAATATATATAATAATTTTTATCATTTGGTAATTTAGTTTTAAGATATTTTTTATGGGATTTGTTCTTTAATTTTATCATTTCTTTGATATTGTAAGTTATGTATGGTTTCGACTTGTTGTACGCTTAATAAATTTTACAGGTGCATGTTTATCAAACAGACCTAGAATACTATTATTTAGAATTTAACTTGTAAGTTGTAAGATACTGACGACGTAGTATTATCAATTAAATTGCAATTTATAGCTAACGTGTCATTTGCAAAACTTTCATTGTCAAATTTATTATAACATCGAGTGTAGATCCGATGTGGTTGGTTTTGCGGTTTTTTCCCAATCTGTTTCTTGTTGTTGTTTTTACTGGGTAATTCTTTTCCTGGTCTTCTAGTAAGTAAAAGAATTTTCCTCTTGAGCCTGGTAATGTTATAACATTAAAATTAATGTTTTCTATTAATATTCATTATTCACATTTAACTGTATGATATTCACCAGAGATAAAGTACTGACATGTAGGGAAAGTACATGTCTTGGCGACTTGGTAGCAGTTACCTACACGACTAGGTAGGACTTAGGTAATAATTTCTCAGATATCAGGAACGGATTCTGTTTGTGTGCGAACACATATTTTCATGTGCAGAAATGTATACAACACAAAATAGACAGATATCTTATCTTATACTTTTGACCATAGATTAATAATACTGGAAGATGAGTAATAAAACATAAAAGTTGTTCAATTTATCTACATTCCACGCGAGATAGTATCGCTGGTTTTATTCCTATTGGTCAGAATCATGAACACAGCACGAAAAAACCCGACCGATGCCCGATCTATCACCATCTTGACAACAAATAGTGTGCTCTAAGACGACGTTTGTCATCTTAATCTGTGTTTCTAATTGATTTTAAAGTTTTGTTATTTGGTACTATGATTAGTAATCAATTTTTAGTTATAAACAATTTATTGGGAAACAATGACTAATAAGTGGGTAGTGTCGGTCAAAGAGGAAAACCACGGGGTTGTTTATCTTTTCACAGGTAAGTAAATAAAACAAATCATAGCCGGCTTAATGCGAAAGTGTGAAAGCTCAAAAATAACTAAAATTAATGATGGCTTTACAAAAACAATAACCACAAAATTTCATTCCATTTTAACAGTAAAACATGTTAACTTCAATGGAAATTTCATTCCTAAGGTTGCTCAGAAACTGTAGATGTTTTAAAGTCAATTGATATTTTTTTAAATCAATTTTAAAGGTTGTTATTTAAAAATGTGTTTATTTTCAGATTTTCTGAGAATCTGAAGAGAGGAGAAAATTGGCTGAAAGCTCTCAAAACGGAAAATGTCAGTAAGTAGCACTACGTGTGTTCACAACACTTTAAAAGAAGTGATTATGATATTATAAGATCTGGATTAAAAGTGTTGAAAATTAATGCTGTTCCATTTTTTCCCCAACTTTGTCACCAACTTCGTTACACGTACTGTCCAGGTTAGGAGGGAATTATATTGAAAATTAATAATATACTAAGTATTCTCATTCATACCTCATGAAATAATATGAAGTATTTAGGTAGCTACAGAGCATCAACTGTTTTGTTGATATGTTAGTTTTATTGCAGTGATGTACGTTTGTATATTTCAAAGAGATCTCATTTGTTTCAGCATTGAAAATTTAATTCCTTCGCGACCATTAGTACCCAAGAGAGCAAGTTATGTTAAATTTAAATATAGAGGGCCCGCCACTTCAATCTCCCCTGGTCCTTATTTTTTTATATTTTAAGCAAAGGTCATATCCGGCACATCAAATTGTAGATATTTTTAAGTTTTTTAAACGTAGCATGCAATGGTCCAATTTTTTTTATGGATTACTGCACTGTATATTTAAATAAACAATGATAAATTCGGTGATGAGCAAAATTGGTCAGCTGAAAGGAGGTCCACGGAACTCAAACTTTTTTGTATTTGCCTTTACAAAAAAAAATATTCTTGATGCAAGATTATAAATCATGTCTACTATATCAAGCCATTATAATATATTTTGCAAGTACTTAAATAAAGCTGATGTAAACTGAAATTTTTTCACATTTGACCTCATAAAATGGGGTTACGATAAATTTAACAGTTTGACATTTGAAGTGTCTAATTTAGTTTAAAAAATGTTAAGGTCAATAAGGAGAAATTATTAAAATAGCATGAATTATTAATTATTTAAATATTTTAATGAAATATTTCAAAGTACGCTATTAAAATTTAATTGAGGTAAGTGAAAAATTAAATAGAATGATTTTTTTAGGTCGGGATGATATATTCTGGTGTAAGAAAGTTATGTGCTGGCCACATCAGATATTTAGTTTTAGGAGAAGCACTAACTTTCATCAATAACAAATGTCTGAGAATGTGTATAATAAAAAACTTTTCCCTATGATGCGTACTCTGTGATCACACTGTACATATGAATCCATTTCCTGTCAAGAATGAAATAAACTAGCTCTGTTGCAAAAGGAAAGGTAACATAATTTGTTACAGTAAAAAAACATTCTTTTCAATTTCACTTCATGCATCAATCTTTCTTGGCTATCACTTAAGTTACATGCCTTACCAACACACCACGTTAATGTAGTTTTGAATAGTCTTCAATTAATTTCTATTGCCTTTCCTTCTCCAGCTAACCACGTAATCTGATGATGTTTACAAGAACCAATTTACTGTCAAAACCAATAATATAAATGAAGCTTGAACAGCAGATTGTTAAAATGAAGTTAGTCATTTGTTCTGTGCTGTAGTCACACTTCAGTTGAGCTCAAAGCTCTTTAGGTTGTCGATTTCAAACTTTATTAAAAACGTTTTGGATTATTTAAATAAGAAACTGAACTAAGTTTATAGAGTAAAGTGTACCAAAACTAATTCATTTACGTCTTGTTTTATGAAATATTTAATAATTCAACAAAGTTCGAATTTTTAAGGTATAAAATCCTATAACATTTATTAATCGAGATATAACATGTAGATAAACCTGTCCAGCATCCTTATATTTTGGAATTGGTGGAAAAATTTTATCATACCGGGATTATAACAAATAAAATGAGAAATGTTATAAGCACGAATACCGTCAAATTACTTTAAAAATGCTGAAGAATGTACAACATTTTGAATAATGGTTTTATTATTTTATGGAAGCTGATGGGGGCAAAGAATATAAGATAGGGGACATTTTGAACATTCAATCAAATGACACGTATTTATTATTATCGTTATTACTTTTCACAACTATAATATTTTTTTTTAGTGCAGTGCAAAAAATTATCTTGTTTGGTTTATATGATTGGACATGATTGGACCACTGCCTTTGAGGGTGCCGCATGCCGTATCGGATATTAATATTATTAACAGCTGGCTTGAAAACAACTATTTAACATTAAATTATGAAAAATCAAAACTTCTAGCATTTTCTCCAACGATGGTTGACACACCAAAAAATAATTTTATTGAAATAAGAAACAGTAAAAAAAAATAATGAAAACTTTCCAATTAAAATACCTTGGAGTAATAATTGATTCACACCTAAAATGGGATAAACATGTGGAATATCTTACATCAAGAATTAGGAAAACCATACCGAAATTTTATACCTTAAGGGACATTCTAAAAATAAAAACATTACGTTTAGTATATAATGCGTTGATTGAATCTATACTCAGATATCCAATAGTCTGTTGGGGAGGGATGTATAATAAGGCTATAAATGTAATACAGATAACACAAAATTACATCATAAGAGTAATGTATAAAAAAGAGCCTAGATTTAGAACGCACTTTTTGTATTCACCAAATAAATTATTAGATATGAGAGGATTGTATATTTACTGGGCAATAATTTTTGTATATAAAAAAAATAATGTTAAAAAAGAAGTAATAAATATTAATTATGATACACGATCCAAATTAAATGAAGAAATGAAGGTTCCCAGGTACAACAAAAGTATATGTCAAAGATTCGTTGACTATTTAGGTACAAAGTTATATAATTTAGTTCCAATAATATTAAGAAAAATACAAAATATACGTCATTTTAAACGACAGCTAAAGGAGTACATTATAAAAAATATAGAAATATTTAAGTGCATTTTGTGATGTTGGTAATGACAATATCACTGTTAATTTTCTTTGTTAATTTCTTTGTTAATATTAAGGTTTTTTTTTATCTTTTTTAAAATTTTGTTTATCTATATTATTGTATTATATATAAGTTATGCTAAAACTACAAGCTCTCATATAATCTTTATTATATAAGACACAATACAAGTCTTTTTTGGCTTAGGTGTCTCACCCTAAATAATTTTGTTATGTAAGTATTTATATATTTCAATTATTAGATTTACATTTTTATGCTAAAATATAATTATAATATTTATGTATATATATATACATGTACTCTAATATTGTACTGAAAGGCATGGGTTAATAAATGATTTAAAAAAAAAAAAATACAAGTTGTTTCTTTACCACAATTTCTTACGTTCTTTCATAAGCGGGTACTGTATTTATTGTCCATATTCTTGACCCATAGTCGTATTAGAAACTTTTGGCACAGGTACAATTACTGACACCTTCCTGGGGATGATTCCACTTTCTATTGAATTATTTATAATATCATAAAAACGATTGCCAATAACTAAAAAAGCATCTTTTAATATTTTTGTCGATATATCATCTTCCACATCAACAGTATTCTTTAATGAATTTATAATTTTTGTTGTGGAAGCCTATTTTTAAAATTTAGTAAAGGATGTATGTCTTCCTACTTTAGCCTGTATGTCATCTTCATTATTATATTTATTTACATTAGTTACTATTTCCTTAATACTCTCTAAAAAATATTTATTAAATCAATGCATATGATATGCTCTTGAGATGTTTCTAAATTTAAAAACAAATTAAGTTCCTCTTCTTGGTAAAAGTTTAAAATATAGAGTGGAATGAAAAATAAGATTTGTAAAAGTTAGTAAATAATAATTAGCAAAAAATTTTCAGTTAACATTATTTTTCATTCCACTCTATATTTTAAACTTTCACCAAGAAGAGGAACTTAATTCGTTTTTAAATTATTCGACCCTAAGGGGAATTTCCACTATATAATTTCAATTATTCTGTTCTCTGAAGCCATTAATGTTTATTACATTAAGGTTTACAAGTTTAGTTGCTTTGAATTCTTTAAATGTGCCGGCTACCCTGATGACGCTCGGCAAGCAGAAACACGTGTCGGTAGATATTTTAAAGTTTTTTAAAGTGAGTGTTCAACTGGTGAGTACCTTGTGTTTTATTTATTTTTGGTTTTACTAGACAGAATAGTTGAAATTAAAAATAACATTATTGAGTCAGTTGTACTGAACATAATGTGCATATTATCTTTTTTGTAATCCAAGTTTCAGCGTTTTGGCAAATAGCCGGGAAAATAATTGTTTAAAAAGATATATGTTATACTTATCTGTGATAAGATTTGTAAAAGTTAGTAAATAATAATTAGCAAGAAATTTTCAGTTAATATTATTTTTCATTCCACTCTATGTTTCTAAATTATTAAATTTTAATGTATTTCCAGGTAATTTTCTTTTATTAGGCAATAAAGTTTTTCCATATTTGTCTTGAATTAGTCTTATTCTCCTTAATTACAATGTCAAAGTACTTTTTGTTTTTGGTTCTAATCGTTATTATTACATTTCTTATTTCGTTAAATTAATTCCAGTCTTGTTGACATTTTGTGACGACAGCTATCTCATATTTAGTTTTCCTTATTTTCATTTATTATATCACTGTTTATTATTATTATTATAAAATTTTCTGTTTTATAATATTTTAATGATCTCTTGTTAATCATAACTAGAACTTTATGTCGGTAATGAATTTCAAACAATATTAAGATCTTCGGGGCAAAACAAATAAACTATACCTGCATGTTCTACTTGAATATTCCATTTGGACGGAAATTGTACTAACTGAAAATCGCCATAGGCAAGGAAATGGGCGTCATTTCCTGTAAAGGCCAGTAATTTAATTAACACGGCTTTGTATAATAATACTTCCTCGGTTCCGGGATTTTAATCGAACCTCTTCAGGTATCTCCTAAACAGCACGTAATAAATTTATAAGAAACAGGATACAGGAATTACAAAGTGGTCCATAATATCCTCGCTCTATTTAATATCGATAATAATCAAAATATAACTTGTCACCCGATTAAATTTTTTCAATAATTCAGAACGTATATAATAATAATATAAACTGGAATGAAAAATAATAACGCTGAAAATTTTTTGCTAATTATTATTTACTAACTTTTACAAAACATATCACAGATAAGTATAACATATATCTTTTTAAACAATTATTTTCCCGGCTATTTGCCAAAACGCTGAAACTTGGATTACAAAAAAAGATAATATGCACATTATGTTCAGTGCAACTGACTCAATAATGTTATTTTTAATTTCAACTAACTATTCTGTCTAGTAAAACCAAAAATAAATAAAACACAAGGTACTCACCAGTTGACACTCACTTTAAAAAACTTTAAAATATCTACCGACACGTGTTTCTGCTTGCATTGCGTCATCAGGGTAGCCAGCACATTTAAAGAATCCAAAGTAAGGAAACTTGTAAACCTCAATGTAATAAACATTAATGGCTTCAGAGAACAGAATAATTGAAATTATATAGTGGAAATACCCCTTATTAGGGTCAATGAAATAATTTAAAAACAAATTAAGTTCCTCTTCTTGATAAAAGTTAAAATATAGAGTGGAATGAAAAATAATATTAACTGAAAATTTCTTGCTAATTATTATTTACTAACTTTAACAAATCTTATCACAGATAAGTATAACATATATCTTTTTAAACAATTATTTTCCCGGTTATTTGCCAAAACGCTGAAACTTGGATTACAAAATAATATAAACATTGAATAAAAATGTCATAAATAGAATTATTATAATAATTAAAATATTATGTTTATGGGAGATCTTGATAAGGTATTAGTATTTGCTATTTCCTTCCAGATGCGCATGCCTGATGTCACGGTGACACTGCCGCCGGTGATTCTTGCGCACATTATTAATAATTTTATTAGAAACCTGCAAATATAGCATTATTTATTTTATTAGTCTAAATGCGGTATAGGTTTTTTTTTTTTTTAAAAAAAAAATAAATTTTTTTTTTTTTTTTTATTGTAGATTTTGTGTAGTCTCAAATCACGATTGAAATATAATAATAATAAATGTTTAATGAAAGTGACACATTTCTACATTCACATGAAGTTCTGTCTAAATTACTAACTAAAAAAAATCCTTCTATAAAACCTAAGAAAAAACTTTGTGATAGTGGAAATTACAGCAGAGACTATGGTTCCTTAGTTAGAAAAAGGATAGACAAACTGAAGATTTGTATTTGCCAATAATGATTTGTAATATTCATGGACAAAAATGAGTTTTTATTGGAGATGTAGTAATATCAATGCTGGATACCTGTATAGGATTTGAAATCCGTGATGAGTGGTTGTTGCTGATTAGCCGATACAGTTATATGATCGGTCTGTGTGCAAGTTTTCTCGGGTCCATTTTTGTTTCCACAAAAGTGTTTTGTCTTTTACAGTCCTGCGCCTCGCATTGACAGAGTGTGTGTTCCGCTGTTTCCAGCGCCTCTCTACATAATCTGCAGCCCAGGTGACCATCATGCAGACCCATGTTTTGTAGGTTTTCCTTCACTGTGAGTAACCCTGTTACAATTCTCAGTTGGTTGATATTGTTTACATGAGGCTGCAAACGAGAGAACAGTATTCAAGCTTAGAGCAGACATAAGCACAACTTAATGATAACTGTATACAATAACTCGAGCTTTTCATAGATAACGAAACAGTTTGCTCAATATGTGCAGAAAAACTTGCTGACTAGGGCCTGCAAGTCGATTTGAGAGTCATATGTAATTTTGTTAACTTTACGCGAATGTGTAATGACTCTAGATTTGGATATATATAAATTAAGATGATTTAGATTGTACCAATACATCACTTCGTTCAAATCGGTTTAGATCTTGTGACTGTCGTTAGCAGAATTGATTGAAGTAGAGAAATTCAGAGAACAGTTTATGGCATCTGATAAGTTTGTTCGGATCATTTATAAATAGGGAAAAGAGCAGCGGATTCATGTTTGATCCTTGCGGTACCCCTAATGCAATTTTATAACTGCTAGATAACATAACACCATATACCACATTTGCTGGTGTAAAGTTTTCTATTTTGTATTTTCCGTGGAAAAGTCACCAAAACACGACATTTTTTACCAGAACAAGAAAGGTTTGTTTATTTTTAATTTGCCATAGCCACCGAATAAATTTACAAAATCAAAAGACAATTCTGTGGAATTCAGAGATGATATTCACACTTTAAATTTGTGTTTGTGGAAGGGATTTTTTGTCATCATTTGTTACTAAAATGTACACGCATTGTTGCAAATTATGGATAATTTTAGGAAATCTTGGAGGTTGGAAAAAATTATCCATAATTTGCAATACACTTTTATTTTGTTAACATGCATCTGGTGACTTCTGAACTAATATTAAGCATTTATAAAAATTGCAAAGCCAACCACATTATGTATTTATTGAATATTTCTGACAGCTCAATTTTCCAGCAATTAACTAAAAAGTCGACAAAAATATACATCATTTTCAAAATGTTTTCGTCATTTAAACCCGATCTGTTATTGGTTGTTTACGACTCAGAATAGAATAATTAACGACATAACGTCGCAATATTTTAATTTTATTCTTGTAGATATTTTTTTCTCTAACTTACAAAAATGTTATACTGGTGAGAGAAGGACTAAAAACTACATCATAAAAGGAATAAAAAATATGGGTTGTCATTTAAAAAAAATATTGATGACGCCATTTTAAAAACAGCCGAAGAAAAAGTTTTAATACGAAAATCGTATACCTCTTGATGTATATCATCAAAAATTGTCTACTGGTATAATTGTTTATAATTGTTTATTATTTTTCTCCAACCTTCTATGTATTTATTTTCAATTCAAAAAGAAAGTGAGACGTTTTTCTTGAATACAGTTACTGTTTAAATTAGGTATAAAATCAAATATTGCTGGAAAAGTGTAGGAGTTCTACATAACTACTACGCAATAATGACATTGTGAAGTAGAGAAAAAAAATAAATTGAAAGAGGAATAAATCTTATTGCCCGGTATCATTGAAAATAAGATTTTAGGAATTCAACACTTAAGCGTTGTTATTATATATAACAATAAATCAGGATTCACAATAATTATTTGTAACAGCAATAACCGTTTCAAATAAATTTATGAAGCAATAGAGAGGGCAAAAGGTTATTTTCACAAGTAAATCTTGCGAAGTAATTGAAAAGGGTCCGGTTTACCCAACTTATCCTTTTAGTTAATTTTAAAACAGTCCTGTAACCACATCTCGTTTGTTTCCATCCTGGCAAACCGAATTAAAGGAATATTCTAATTTACTGTCGCCAGAAGCCATGCTATGTTGGAGACGCTCAAAGGCTGTAGGAGTCATTTAGGTCCTACATGTTAATTTTCTGGGCTACAGTGTCAGAATGAAAATCAATTGCACGTTAAATGGGAAGAGAATTTAAATAGAAAATGACATAAGTGGAGTATAAACAGATTTTTATATAAATCTTAATCACTTTTCTTTGTATGATACAAGTTATAAATTATCAAGAATTGTGTGTAGCTACTTTATTTAATTTTTAATCAAATGAAGTGAGCAAAGGCTTTAGAAGACGAAGTGTTCGATAGCAGTCAATAACCCGAGGGTCTTCAGCAGCACCCAGAGGATATGGGAGAAGTCTTCTAACCTAGATTCCCTGCGCTCTCCGTCTATGTTCCTATGGGCTCTACCTATGGTCTCCCCATGTGAGACCGCGCGTCCTCAATTCTAGTTAACAATCGTCAAATATGTTTATAACCTAACTACATTAATATTATTAAATATCTCCCCCGGACAAGGTAACTTGAGTGATACAGGGGTTATATTACCTGTGATGTTTAATAACATACAGAAAAAAAAATCATATTTTTGTTTTCATGCAGAACATGATCGCAAACTCATGTGTTTCGCAGGGCTCCAACTTGCTGCTCTCTTTGACTTTCATAAACGATATAATGTCAATATTTATTTATCACCATTTACTGTCTACCAATAACCTTTTTATAAAAATGTTTATACTATCAATTGTGTTCAGTTACAATAGAAAATAATAATAATATTACCTTCTTATCTATCCTTATACAGCAAGTATTGGCGTCGTGAGAAAACCAAACTCCAGTTTCTATGTCAAAAGCTTCTTTCTATGGGCATTCGCGGTAATATATTATATTGGATCAAGTCCTATATGACAAATAGAAAAATGTTAGTTCAATACAGTAACGTCAGCTCTGAAATGCAAATCGTGGAGATCGGAGTTCCTCAGGGTTCTGTGTTGGGACCTCTTCTATTCATGCTTTATGTTAATGATTTACCATGATACATCTCGATCGGCAAAGATACCATGTTTGCTGATGATACAACAATAACTCTCTCAGCCCAGACCCCCGAGGAACTGTTGCTATATATATTACGTGTGTGTGATGAACTGGACGCATGGTGTCACCGAAACAGATTGATATTAAACAACAAAAAAACAATTTATCTAAATTTTCACATTACAAAATCACTGCCGTAAAGTTTTGAATCAGACAACAATATTAAATTAACAGAATGTACCAAATTTTTGGGAACTTACCTGGACTGCAAGCTGGCATGGAATACCCATATTGACCATGTTTGCTCCAAGCTAAACTCCGCTTTCTTTGCTTTGTTACAGATGATGTCTTGTTTAAATATTGAAGGTCTGCTAAATATATATTATTGCCTGGCATACAGCCACATTTCGAATAATATTATTTCATGAGGACTTGGTAAATCCATAAATAGAGTTTTTGTTGGTCAAAAGAGATTAATTAGATTAATATTTAATATAAAGCCATTAGTAAGTTTTAAAAATACTTTTAAAGCTAACAATATCTTAGCCGTCCCATCAATATTCTTATTCAGGTGTGCACTGTATGCTTTCAAAAACAAACACTTTTGTACGTGTAGGAGACAGCCACTGTTACAGTACTAGATATGGGGATGCATTTTCTCTCCCTCAACACAGAACTACAGCTTTTAAGCATGCACCTTCCTGTAGCTTTATATATGTATATAACAAGTTACCAGCGAACTTGAAAGAAATTTTAAGTTACAGTTTATTTAAAAAGCAGGCAAAATCATTTTTTGTTGAAAAGGCTTTTTATTCTGTTAGTGAATTTCTAAATAATTAATTGGTGGTTCTTATTACCTTTTTTTTTAATATACATTTCATTTATATTTTCTATTTATATCCAATTTATCTGGTCTTTATACCGGTACAGTTCGGACTATATTTTAGTACTTTTTTAAATTTATTAATAGTTTTATTTAACTAACATACAATATTGTATTGTATGTTCAATTCTATATTTAACGTTATATATATAGAATATATATTTAGTATATATTTAGATGTTTGTTTGTTTGTTTGTCTTTAAGTTTAGTGTGTATTTTGTATTTTATATATATAAACTTGACTTACCATAATGTACATTTTTGTATTTTACATGGTTAATAAACTATCTATCTACCTATCTATCTATCTATGACGAAAACGAATATTTTGAGGCCGAAAAATAGAAAATTTATACGAATTGGCATGCCATCTATGTGTCGCTGGTTATTTGATGTAACCGGATTTTCTCAAACACGAAAATCCCCAATTTAAAATAATACCCAAGGCACTAAGGAATTCCCCAAATTTTAGGTAAATACCCAATGATTGGCAACACTGCTTCCTGAACAATTTTTACCTGCGGCTAACTCTTCACAGTACACGCATCTTGTACACCATTGGTCGAATCATTAATGACACCCACCAGTTGCCTCTAGGTATTTCTAATAAATTTGTTTAAGTTAAATTAAAACACCCAAAATGGTGATACCCACTTTAGTGAATTGTTTTTAGTTCAGGTCAGATGTATATTACATGTCGTGTTTATTTTTACATTATCATTAATATTAATATTTTTATCATTTTAAGTGGTAAGCTAGAACTTTTAAAATAACCATCTGGTGAAAAAGTTCATCTTTATTGCATACATTTAAAACAACTCGCTACTTTTATACCTAAAAAAGATTTATAGTAAATAATTCAACACGTCTGCGTCTCTCTCTTCCTTTGATATATAAGTAGACTTTTATAATACATATCTACAAACGACCCAAAATCCTTGAAAAGTGGAGTAAGTGAGTGCACTGGAGAGTTTATATCGAGCAGCTAATAAACCACCGCTTAGCAAGGGTTGAATGCCAGAGTGGCACCCCTTGATTTATAACTACCATTAGATTTAACAAGTACACATCAAGATTATATAAACAGCCCACTATAACCTCAACATCTCGAGTGCTACTTCTCTAAATCTAATAGCCGTAACAATTACATAGCATGGAATTTACTAACAAGGCACAGAGATAAATACCACAATTTGTACTGACGAATTATGGGATATAACTTGTAAATCCATCCCATTTCTTTAAAATGATAGTAATAATATTACACGTATTAATTAAAATAAAATGCGCATATACAAAAAACAGGTCCAAATAGCAATGAATGTTGGCTACAGCCTGAGAATATATTGGCCCATTATTCAAATACTAAGCCCATGTTTACTAATTCAAGCCATTATAGAGAAGTATAGGTACCGTAAGACACGATAAATAGGAAAATCAAATGTGTATAACAAGGGCAGAACAACTCACATCACACGTATCTTGCGGTCCTCATACTCTTCAAATTTAAAACCAATATTGATATTGTTACGTGTTTGCTATCCCCACAAACACCTGCTTTCGTAGATTCGTTGATTGAAAGTCCAGGTAACACTTACTCACTACTTTATTAACTAATTATTAATTAGCAACAATAGATTAATGACTGTCTTAACTATAATTCCCATTAAACACTTTTAAGTCGTTCACTTTCAACTTACTCTCGGCCCTCCTTGCCTCTTATTTATACATCAGTTCACACGGTCTAGAACATTCCAGAACATTCCCGGACGTTCTCGTACAATTCAAACCTCATCTATTCAGTCTACATAGTCCAGTGGCGTAACACAACCCCCTCCTTAAGCCTGACGTCCCGGTCAGGCAATTCGTTGCTCCCTGCATACTTAGCTAGTCTCTGTATATGCACCATCCTCATTTTGGACTCTACTGAATTCTGTATACGACGTCGTTTAGTCTGGCAACGACAGTTTATGGTCCTTCCCAGGGCAGGTGAAGCCTCGAGGACCTGTCTTTTTTTCGTTGTGCGTTATATAGCCAATCGAGATCTCCCTCCTGGTACCCTCCTGAATTAGTCTTAAGATCATAACGAGCCTTCATGCGATCACTTGCTATGGCAACTCGGTCTCGTACCATCTCATGAATGTTCCTTAGCGTTCACCAACTTCATCGGCGTAGTCATTCATGGAAAGCTGCTCCTCATCTGGTGTGCCAAACACCAAGTCACATGGCAGTCTAATCTCACCTCCAAACATCAAGGGAGACGGGGTCTGTTTTGTTGTTTCATGAATGGGCGCCCTGTAGGCCATAAGGAAAAGAGGTAAGTGACGGTCCCAATCTCTCTGATGTTTCTCAACCACTTTGGAGGTAAAATTTTTTCGTTGATATTATCGGCATCCGCTAGATTTTGGTACCGTATGACTAATGCCTTTACTACTGAATTTAATTATTCTTAAATAATTTAGCCACTATTTTGTCTATATTTAATAAATTTTGCTTGCTACCTCGGATGAAACTACTGTTGCTACAATCATGGATGGGTAATCAGAGTTCTCTCAGTGTAAAAATGTGGCAACCTAAATAGAGAAAATCCATAATTTAATATACCTATAGTACTCTGTAGTTTATAAGATAAACAATGAAAGATTGTATTTTAGAACACAATGTAGCTTCTTTCTGTTCAGTTTTTATATAAAGAATCTTAATCACGGCTCCACATTCAATCATGTGTTGGATATGATGAATCTCTTTCTATTTAAGAAAAAGCTGACATTATCGCAACTAAAACAAAGAGGCAACGACTGAACGGTTTTAGGGGATTATACCTTACAAGATTACAAGATTTCTGTAGAAAATAAATTCTAGATAAGTATGTGGAAAACAGGCAGCTAAACAATCTGAAACAAACTTGACTTCAATGTGCGTTCGTTGGCTAATTCAGAATGGGTTGTGTAAAATTGTGATAACTGTTAATTTTTGTTCCATTTACATAGTCAGACTATTGAAATAGTACAAAAGCAATGATTAATTTTCGATTTTCAACTTTTTTCATCAACTATTTCTCTTTCACTTTTTTAAATAAAAAAATAACTCAATAAATCTTAAAAATAAATGTTTGTTCTTTTGTCAAATTGTGTTGTTAGTAAGTGGTGTGACCTTCGATTGCGTCAATGACAACTTGACAATGTCTTTGCATTCTTTCTAACAAATTATCAAACATGTGTTGACAGAATTGAGTCAACAGAAGATATCTCTAGGAGAGTTTCTTATTAGTCTTATCAAGTGTATTTAGAACGGATCATGCCTAGCGGTCAAGCATATACAAATAATTTAATTCTAGGTCTGTAGCGGCAAGAACACTTACCGCAATATTGTCGATATTCCAATCACAAATGTGCAAATTAGATCTACCCCTGAAAGGATGGATGTATCGAATTTGATAGATATTTCTAGACCTTGTCTAGAGTCGATTGCGTCAACTATCTGAATACCAACCATGTCTAGATTGATCAGTAAAAAAATGCAACGCACACGTTTGAATATGATCCCATTCCCACAAGAATCTTGCTTGTCTATCTTTAAGAGTTAGTGAAAAACTTCTTTATTTGCCTTAAAAAAATGCTTCAAACCGTGTCAATTTTATATAAATTCAGTGATATTAAGAAGTTGATCACATAGTTGTATATAAGTTCGAACAAAATTTGTGAAGAAATGACTCTGTTGAGCTGTAGTTCTTCGTGGCCTCCTTGTCCTGACGATGTGAAACTGAATTCGTAGTTCTAAACCTAGAGCAATATCTAGATATTATACTCTCGCTCACATTGTTAACGTTTTCCTTAAGTTGATGAAAGAAATTGTATAACCTAGAAAATTCAACGAAAGGAAAATTGTGAGAATTAGTGTTTTGATTATATAGTCCAGTCACATTAGAGGTTTCACCTCGGAATGAGAGATAATAAGCTGTAAACTTGTATAAACCTTTATTTTGACGTTCTACAAGTTGTCTCAAAAGTCTCATAAAATCTCGTGTCCGCGTCTTAAGATATTCAAGATCAAAGGTCACAAAAATCGGTTTTTTGCAAATATCTCGCTTCCTATGGTTTTAATGCCATTTGCATTTATTATAAAAAATTATAGAGAATAAAATTCACTATAACTTTTGTCGCAAACATGTTTTTATATACTCAACTGTTTTTGAGATAGAGGGCGGAGAGCGCTCCGCTCTTACCTATTCACAGCATAATGCAAGGTCAACCGTAAGTCCCAGTAAATAATACGCCGTATAACGTCTATAAATCATTAAAAAATATATAATTATGAATAATTTGCATTGTTTATTAATTAATACATTATATTTAATAATATTTCTCATTTATCGAATATATATTTGTTTAATAATACTTACCTTTCCGTGTAATCAAAAAATTGTTGAGTAGAATACTATAAGTATTTTAATTATATTCTAATATATATGTTTATTATATTTTAAGTAGAAAAAGAATAGAGTAAATACATTTTAATTATATCTTTATTTAGAAATACTTTTTCATATATTTATTACAGTTGAAGTTCAAATGTGGGGAGGTTTTTCAAAAACTGTTATAATTAGAAGGACTTGAGTCTTAATTTTCTTCTTCTTCTTCATCATCGTCTTCCGGTCGCTCGAAAATTTCAAATTCAATATCATCATTTTCGTTGTCAAGGATATTTGTCTCTAGATCTTCGAGAATTTCGGGGTCAAATGTACTATCTTCATCGAGATCGCTTTGATACGGTGAAGCATTGAGGCACGCTTGCCCATTACACTGGCCACAAGCTAAATAACATTGCAACCCCGATTTCCTGCATCCGCAGCGTGAACCACAACCATTCTTGCAGTTGCAAAATATTAAAATATAAAATATAATTAAAATATACTTAAAGTATTCCACTCAACAATTTTTTGATTACACGGAAAGGTAAGTAATATTAATACAAAGATATATTCGATAAATGAAAAATATTATTAAATATAATGTATTAATTAATAAACAATGCAAATAATTCATAATTATATATTTTTTAATGATTTATATACTTAATACGGCGTATTATTTACCAGGACTTACAGTTGACCTTGCATTAGGCTGTGAATAGGTAAGCGCGGTGCGCTCTCCGCCCTCTATCTCAAAAACGGTTGAGTATATAAAAAAATGTTTAGGACAATAGTTGTAGAGAATTTTATTCTCTACACTTTTTATAATAAATGCAAATGGCATTAAAACCATAGGAAGCGAGATATTTGCGAAATACCGATTTTTGTGATCTTTGACGTTGAATATCTTAAGACGCGGACACGAGATTTTATGAGATTTTATGAGACTTTTGAGACAACTTTTAGAACGCCAAAATAAAGGTTTATACAAGTTTGCAGCTTATTATCTCTCATTCCGAGGTTGACCCTCTTTTTTTGGCTTAAGTTGATTGGATTAATACAGAGAAAAAATTTAACATACGAAAAATGTCAATTTCATCCGTTATTTGGATTTTTAAGAAGCCGTTTGTTTTAATGCCCCATCTCAGTACATCAGAGTTTTTATCGTTACAGAGTTGAGGTCATTTACTAATTGTTTTCTTTTGTTTTTTTGGTAAAATCAACAAAAGCATTTTAAAAAAATTTTAATTAGTTTTATGCATCAGATATTTTTCTACCAATTCATAACCTCTACTTACTTTATAACTGCCTTATCATGTGACGTTTTTAATGATTTTCTAGTGTTCAAATGTAAGTTTATAATTTCCAGAAAATGTATACTTTAAATTCGTTCCAATAATGCCTCAAACTTGTAACTCATAACTTTCCCGAGATCATCGTATCATTCTCTTGTTTTTAACGCTAGAACCGTCAAACAGCTTTTATGACGAAAGACCGACTATTTCATCACCGCTTAAATACCATCCCATAAAATGCTCGAATCCCTAGAAGCTGTTATAGTTACAATGTCATCCTTGCTAAAGTTGTAACAACTTTGAAACAGCTTGAGGTCGCTCAGCCTCAGGATATTACGTCGGCAAAGAAGAACTTGTCCGCAGAACACATTTTATTGTGAACCAGCCCCCAAGGATATTTGTTTTTTTATTATGAATTGTTTGTCACACAACGAGCTCTGCTTTAATGGAAGTAGCTTTAACTACAAAATTGTCCTGTAACTTTAATGTACAGTACGCCAAGGTCTTAAAACTAAAAATGCAATAAAACAATTAAAAACGTTGTAATTAACCAACTAATTTGTTCTGAGTAGGTTTCCATCATATAAAGTTCGGAGCTGGAGAGATCGCCGCCAAAAATTAATAGATTACTGATTACCGATTATTCACGTAAAAAGTAATCAAGATTCCTAGGTAATTAATTATCCTAATGAAAAAGTAATCAGGTTACTGATTACTCGGTAATTAGTAATAACAATATCTGATGCCAATAAAAATTTTCTTTACTTTCTTTAGTTAATTTTCATTGTTCATCAAATCATAAAAAAAACTGCTATAATTAGGCATACAAGATCCAAGCACATTATTTTTTTCATATATTATCAATTTTCCATTAATAAATAGGAAACGACAGAAGTAAAAGTATGTGTGTCATATTAGCAAAATTGAAAAAAATCTGTTAAAGTAGCTATAAAAAAGTGAGGTTATATTATTATCTCAATATCTATTTAAAAATAAAGAATCTATTGCCGTTTAAATCTGTTGTAAAATAAAATGAACACTGCAATGAATAAAATACTTATTATTTTATTTTTTTTTCTTTCAATAAATGATGGTTTTATTATTTTTTTAATAGTGATTTTCATTGTTTATATATATATATATATATATATATATATATATATATATATATATATATATATATATATATATATATATATATATATATATATTTCTTTTCTTGACCGTTATTATCAATTAATATTGATAGTTTTTTTTTTGTGGGGGACCTTTTATGAACCAATAATCAAAAAAAGAATACACAAAACCTATAATAAAACAACCCACACACCAAAGAATAGTAATAATAAATATGTATCCATGCCATACATACCAACAGTATCCGAAAAAATAGCAAGCGTATTTAAACAACACAATATAAAAATAGCCCATAAACCATACAATACCACGACAAAATTTTTCACAAAACTTAAACCTAGACTACCAACCGAAGACGAAACTAACACTATATACAAGATAGACTGCAACGACTGTAATGGTACCTATATAGGCCAATCTAAACAATATCTACATAAAAGAGTATACACGCACAAATATAGCATAAAAGCTCAAAACCAAAACACGACAGCACTAGCCAAACACGCCATAGAACAAAACCACCGATTTAATTTTAACAACATACAAATATTAGAAAAAGAACCTAATTATAACTGAAGAAACATACATGAAATGCTACAAATAAAAAGACATACCAACGCCATAAATAATCACACTGATATAGAAAATTTAAGCGAAACCTACTTTAACTTAATTAAATAATTGGGGTACATTACAACATGAAATCAATTTTTACATCTGACCGATACAAAATAATAATTCTTGGAATAAAATATCTTATTATATGTTCACTATTTAAGCAAAACACCCACAGTAAACCATATACATTCCAACGTTATCTCTGTAACATAAACAAAACTTTAAGAGCACACAAGCTATGTTAAAATATCTCAGTTGCGTTAAAACAGACAACCAAACAACATGTAATAAAAAATTTTAAAACAAATTCCTAATAAATAATAGTGTAAGTAAATTTTAATGTATAATAACCATAACTATGTGTTTCAAATATTATATTAATTGTAGTTCTCTGATGATGGTGTAATAAACTGAAACGTTAGAAAAAAAAATTAATTAGTTATACCTGACCGAAATCCCCACAAAAAAAAAACTATCAATATTAATTGTATATAATAAACGTATCCTGCTGTTCTTTATGAAAATTATGATAAAGCCAACAACAAAACTTACAACATCAATAAAAATTTTACAGATTTTACAATATACCTTTTATGGTTAATTGCGTCTCAAACTTTTCCAGGCCTGCACTTTTTCTTGTAAATGTATAGCAAAACTGCAAAGTTTGAAACTCGGTTTTTCTTTAATAAAACGAAATAAATTTTCACCCTCATGCTTCTCTGCTAAACTTCAACAAATCCACATGCCGTGTAAAAGTTGCACAACACTTTTAACCTCTCTTCAACGGCCAATAACTTAAAATTGTTGAATTCAAGACTGCTCGAACAAATACTGATCCCTACAAAAACCACGTCGACCTATTAAAGTTGTGATATCGACAAAGTTGGACACTTTTACGGTTATATCGCTCTAAAATTATTAACGACGAGGGAAAATCTACGGGAGACATACATAGTACCAACCTATATTTGTAGAAATTAAATAAACAGTAGAATTAAATTTTATAACCAAACGTTTCGGTTTGTACACAACGCAGGTCTGGTTCTTTCATCCGTTACTATCTTGTCGAGGCGTGCTAGGTAAGACCACGGACGTATTTGTTAATTGTGGCTCATTAGACCACCAGTATAACATCTGCATTTACAGAAACATATCTAAATGACACGGTGCACGATTCCGAATTATTTGATTTAACAAAATATGATGTATTTCGTAAAGACCGAGGTTTTAATTACACTAATGCAACCAGAGGTGGTGAAGTTCTTTTAGCAACTAAAAAAATTCATACTCAATATAATAGAGTAACAAATTGCAACAATAAAATTTTACATCTAGTACTCGCCAATCAGAAATGTGAAGTATATAAAGCTTCAGATGTTTTTATACCAGAGGATGCTTATCATCCTGCAATAATGATCCACCTGTACTGTAATGATGAACTTAATAACTTTCCTGTAATCAATAACATGGACTATAATTTTAGAAAAGCACATTTTCCCTGCTTATAAATAGACTTAGTGTTAATCGACTGGAGCTTTCTAAGTAATAGAACAGATGTAAACCCTATGGTCGAAGAATTCTACTCTAGATTACACGATCATATTGATAAAATTGTGCCAAAAAAAAACCGTGTTCACGTAAATATCCAGTTTGGTTTAATAAGAATTTAATAATTAAATTAAAAAATAAATATAAAGCATATGAGAGGTGCCAAAAAATGTAAAAGTGATGAAAATCATAATGCGTTTAAAAAACTAAGAAGTGAATTTAAAACCGAAAATGAATTAGTCTACAAACAATACATTTATAAAATTTAAACCGAAATAAAAGTTAACGCAAACAAATTCTGGATTTTTTCAAGCTCTAAAGAATCTCTTCCGTCTATTCCACTAAATATGAAATACAATGACACCGATATGAGCAATCCGTCTGAAATTGTTTCATCATTCGCCAATTTTTTCTCCAAATCTTTTTCGAAACCCAACATTAATGTCAATCTTAACGAATCTGATGATACAGTACCAAATAACATTTTACACCTAAATGAAATTATCGTTAATGATGTTGAGAAAGCTATTAAACAAATTGAAGCAAATATGACTATGGGACCGAATCAAATACATGAATTTTTTATTCGCGGCTGTGCCGTAATTCTCGCAAATCCTTTATGTATTATATATAATATGATTCTTAAGAATTCTACCTTTCCAGATTTGAGGAAATTATCTAGAGTCACATCTATATTCAAAAAAGGAAGCACTGATAATATAACTAACTATGGACCGATTACTATAATCTGCAACTTTGGTAAAATACTAGAAATTGTTATATATGATCATTTATCTGCCCATGTTAGCAACTGTTTATTGCCTGAACAATATGATTTTGTCTCTGGAAGATCAACAATAACTTATCTGGTTATCAAAACACAATTTATCAGTGAGGTTTTAGATCAGAGAGGTCAGGTAAATGTCATCCTACACTGACTTCTCTAAGGCTTTTGATAAATTGGATCATAAAATTTTATTACACAAACTTCAACATTTTAGTATATCAATGGACTTCTTAAACCTCGTAGCATCCTAGTTAACTGACCGTTGGCAATATGTTCAAGTTATAGGTCATAAATCAGAAAAATTTTTGCAAACATCCAGTGTACCTCAGGATTCCATTCATGGACCCCTGTTTTTCATTATATTTATAACCGATATTGCTGCTAAGCTTGATGTAAGATACCTTTTGTACGCTAACGATTTAAAAATATTTTGTCACATAAACTCACTGGCTGATTGCAAACATTTACAAACCAATTTAAACCATGTAAGTGATTGGTGTATCTAAAACAACCTATTTTTGAATAACAGTAAATGCAGTATTGAAGAAGAAAGAAAAATGTTTACCTATTTGACTATAAAATATCTAATATACTTTAATTAGACCTAATGATGTGAAAGATCTTGGTGTCCTTTTTGATCCAAAATTAACATTTGTTGACCACATTAAAGTAACAACTACGTCATCTTTTAAAACATTAGGATTTGTTCTAAGAAACATCAAAGATGTCACCAACTTAGATTTATGAAAATTATTGTACAATTCTTTAATAAGATCTAAGTCAGAATATGCTTCAATTATTTGGAGTCCAATATACAATTACCATATCACAGCAATTGAAAACATTCAACAGCGCTTCCTAAAAAATTTGCACTTTAAGACGTTTGGTTGGTATCCTTCGCGAGGATATCCACATGACATTCTTTTTATCTACTTTCAACTTTGATAGCCTCCTAAAGAGAAGAGCTACTCAATCAATAATATTTTTGTTCAAAATTATCCAGAATTGTATTAAATGTGAAGATCTATCTTTACTACAGTATGTTTTATGTTGTACCTCGTATTGCCTCAAGACGCAGTGAAACATTTATAATTCATGCTCCAAGACCCAATATAATAACACAATCTCCCTTCTTCCAAATGTTTACAAACTATGATAATGTTAATACTTTTGTAAATATTTTTGATACCAATATTCGCTGTATTAAGCAATTATAAATATTATTGTTATTATTATTTTATACACGTATATGTAATTATGTATGTATTTGTGTACATATTTACTAATATTTGTCGGTTTTTATACCTATGCTATGTTATATAACTTATATTCTATGTTTTGTATTTTTGTATGTATGTATATAATAAATATATATATATATATATATATATATATATATATATATATATATATATATATATATATATATATATATATATATATATATATATATATATATATATATATATATATATATATATATATATATATATATATATATATATATATATATATATATATTCTTTTAGTACTTATACTGCATCTATAGTTTCTGTGATATTGTAATAAAATAAATAAATCATTGGGCAGATATGTGTTTTTATCAGAAAAACTTAATTATTATCGTCTTTAAGGAAACCAACCCTAAAGGAAAATAAAATCTTTGTTAAGATAAGATTCCTGCAATATATAAGATTAATTTTGGCACAACGCAACTCCCTGAACATATGATATGGTGGTATATAAAGAATTACTAATTTAATCAGAGATAAAACGGTGAACGTAAGTTTACCAATCATTTATAAGAGCCTCCGGATCTCAAGTCATCATTCTGGACACAGACAGTGTATAAAATAAAATGAATTTATTTAAAAATTTTTATATTTTGTTATTTCTTTGTAGAGCAAAAAATTATTATTATTGTTGAGCAAAGGAAAATAAATTTACCTCTGAATTTCCCAGATCTGTTAGAACACATTTCCATTAAACTAACTAAATCTTTATATTGGACTAATAAAATTTACAGGGTGAACCCGTGAGAATTTCCACCCTCTATGAGCATGGGCGGGAGTTACCCTGTTGAAAAACGCGGTCTCTTATTCCCTTCAACATTGTCACGTTCGAAGCCCACAGTCCTAGCGACCTCGGTTTCATCTTATTATTTAAAGTATGTAAAAAATTTTATAGAAATAAGTTAGATTCAATCGACTTATTTTGGTCCGTAGTTTATCCGGTTAATTTTTGTCCAGATCTATAACATTTTTTAGAAAAAAGCTTTTCAGTGTTAATACTTATTATGGACAAATAATGATCCAGTATTTATTCAAATCTTAAATATCTAGGCATACGTAGGGCTTAGTTGTTGAGATAAGTTGAGGAATTTAAATCTACTGACAGAAAAACAATGAACTAAAAGCCAAATAAAAAGTTGTAGCGGAAAACTAATTCCCAAAAAGCATCCTGTATATTTATGTACAATGTGATATGGTATTAAATCCTTACCGACACCATCTGATAATTAAATTTACAAATAAGACTCAAATTTAGAAAAAATTCAATGTGATCTACTAAAATTTTTAACCGACCACTGCAATGGTGAAAATAAATGACAATATTATAAAGTTAATTAATTTAATTTAATTACCGCTGCAAAATATATGTACAATAAGGAGGAAATGGAATATTATTTTTGAGCCTTTACAATAAATCAACATTAATAACATCAATTCAATCTGTAAAAGGATTATGTTATTATGAAATATGAATTATTGAATAAAATTAATTAAAATCATGGTTAACAATAATTCGCTTTACGCTTGGATAAATATAGCATCAACTAACTTAACACGACATTTTTACAAAACAAAAATAGTTTAAAACAAATTAGATATCCTGTTACGTTTGTATTGTTATGCCTAAGGAAAAGAGTCGGATCAGGGCTGTTCACCCCTAAAGGCGTAGTAACAAAAGGAGATTTATTATAGTGTGCGACTTTTAGGCAGTGGGTTGCGAATGACACACTAGCTAGCTTTCTATATTTTATCCGGGAAAATTGGGTGTTAGTTCGGGTGGTTGTTTTGGAGAAAACGATAACTTAGTAGTTGAAAGTTAATGACAATAATATTTAATAGCAGGTCTATATATTGTGTAACTTAGCATAAAAGATATCCAATATTTAAATTTAAGGATAACACTAATAAAGTGACATGCGTACCTACTTCTTCGCTTCGTATGCAGCAACCGCCGTTTGTGGACAAAAGGGTATGGTAATAGTACCAGGTAATAAAATATTATTAGTAAAAATTACGCTTCTCCGCTTCAATTACGCAAGTTACACAGGAAATTGCAAATGAACGTGTAAGATTTATATTATAACTATAAATATGTAATATTGTCAAATGGTAATAATAAGTAACATGACCGTGTATATTAAAAGATGGCTTATCTGTGATCCACGGCTCGTCAGAGAAGTCCAGGAATTTCCCCATCTTGACCACGACGTACCCTCTGTATGTGAGAACACTATATTCGTACAAGCTTTGCAAGGGCTGGTTAGTAAAGCCTAACCTAAAGGTAGACTAGGTATTCTGGAAGAATCGAAGTATCCAAAAGAAGCCTGTGTTCATTCAGCTAGAATCCGGGTAAAATCTGGTTAGGATCCGGGCAGAATCCGGTAGAACTCTGAAATACCATATAGGTGCGTTAAAAACATGAAACATCACTAACCTGATGAAATGATTTAATTATTTAAGGGTACTTACCTCTAGGAGAGGGTGCTGTATTGAACTTGATGACTCGTCGAAAACGGCACTGTCGTCCAGTGGTTAGAATAGTAGATATTTTAGTTTGACGGCAAGTTATGGAAAGTTGATACTATGCATGATTTCAGAAACTAGTGTGAAATTACTTACATTTTCTTCCAAGGAGGTGTTAACGCACCAAACTACTTGAAATACTTCCAAATCGAAGATATATTAAAGCTCCACAAACCCAAAAACGACACAAACAACGATTATTCTAGTAAAATTCATTATAACCCCGCAATAGAAATTTGTAATATTTTACTTAAACTCTACCAGAATGTAGTTGAACGTTAAGCAATTACCATTTTTCCTGAACAATCAATCTTTGCAGGAAGGCGCGCGACACCTATCCGTATCGTATCTTGTGGGCCTGAATGAAATGTGATACACATTACTACACACCACGACTTAAGCCAAATTTACAACGTAACAATCCTTTACTTGGTAAAAATTTTATTAAAATTTGTAATGAAATGGAAATAAATATCGCTAAAAATTGTTTACTAATTATTATTTTCTAACTTCTACAAATACTTATCACAAACAAGTATAACATATATATCTTTAAACAATTATCGATTATCACTCCAAAATTTTAAAACATCCATGGACACGTGTTTCTGCATCTCTGCGTCATCAGCATAGCTCTTTGTATGCCCCAAAAAAAAAATAGAATAAAATAACACAAGGCACAATATTTAGCAATGTTATAAGATTATATAGTGAAATATTGTGTGAATTAAATGAGCTCCTTCATTAACAATGCGCTCTTGCAAAAGATGAACTAAATTGGACATCACTTGTTGAAGCATGTAACGGTCCACTTTTTTGGCCTAATCAAAAGCCCTATCTATAATGAGTAAACCACTTGCGGTCACATTATGTCATGATTATTTAATTTAAAAATCTTATAATACGGCCCTGCGAGCGTAAATTATTATATTTGAAAAAGATTCACAGGCTGGACGCAAGTCGAAACACTCAATAAAAATGAATATGCCGAATAATATGGAAAATAAATATATTCTCTGATGTTGTTAGAAAGAGAGTCTTGTATTTTTTATGTGCATCATTTACATTTAAATCTGGAGTGTGCGTGACTTTGTCTGTTTCCGCGAAAGTTTGCGTAACCTGTAGCCCTGTGGACAAAAACACGGGAGTGCAAGGGAGTGCGCGGAGTTAGCAACGGATCGATCGAGGATCGATGAGACAGTTCGCCTGGGGCGATGGAGTGGTACGGACGTATGGATTCCGCCTAGAGCGAAGACGTGGAGTTCGCCTGGGGCGATGGAGTAGTAAGGACATATAGAATCCGCTTCGAGCGGTGGTAGCGAGCGAACTTATGTGAGTGCTGCCAAAGACAATTAGTGGCGGCATATTAAGTAATATGGTATAGTTATAGTACATTTAGTTACCGCGGTGTATTTTGTCTTATGGAATGCGGTGTTTGAACAAGTTATGGTGTTTTTTATTTGGATCCCATTGGAGGATTACCTTTGGTATAGAGAAGATGCTATTGAGCAGTTAAGTGACCGCGGTGTATTTGGTCTTATGGAATGCGGTGTTTTGAGCAAATTATATTATGGTGTTTTTTGGACGAGTCCAGTAGTACCTTAGCAATTACCGAAAGTAAGTGATTAACTTATTGCCAACCCCTTTTCTGACAATTAATATATACTGTGCATTGAGTGAACTCCAGTTTGAACCTGGGTTATTTCGGTTAAATACCGTTACGTTTATTTGACATTTGATGTCGTATGTTGTTTTATTTGTTTTGTAACCAAGTGGTTAACAATTATTGTCTTTTGGCTAACTGTAAATACCGTTATGTTTATTTGACATTTGATGTCGTATGTTGTTTATTTGTTTTGTAACCAAGTGGTTAACAATTATTGTCTTTTGGCTAACTGTAATATTTGATTAACCCTAATTTTTTATTATAGCTAATGCTGTGCCTTTTTTTATGAGTGCACTGACTTGTGGTCGGACATTCATTTTAATAACTGTGCATTCTGTTTTGTAGCCGAATTTATATTCATTTTTTTCCAGTTTTTATTGAATAGATATGTATTTTGTTTAATGTAGTTTTTTTTGATTAATTACCTGTTCTTGAAATGTAAAAAACTGGTGGTGCCCAACTAAACTAAAACCCTGTGTATATAAATATACATCTAATATACATCTCTTGCTTGCTAGCTGCGTAAGTTTTAAAATAACTGGTTTGCTTTTTTTATAAAACTAAATTTGGAAATAAATGTAAAAAGGGGGTCGTTATAAGCATAGCCACCGAAATAGCTTCCATTTCAGCTCAATTGTTCCTTTTTATGTTCCTCTAAAGGACGCGGTTTCTGCTTGTATACTTTTCCCTTTAAATAGTCCCAAAGAAAATAGTCTGAAGCAGTAGTATCCAGTGACTTAGAGAGCCCATGAAATTCGCTGTTACGAGATATCAAATGTTTTGGAAGAAATTGTTCAAATATTGCAGTGCAAATTCTAGCAGAGCCATCCTGTTGAAACCAAAACCATTCCATCTCCTCGTCCTCCAATTCAGGAAGAAAATAATTCTCAGCATATTTGCATATCACGAAAATTTCGCCCGAAATCGCATTGTACTCGAACTAAAGTTAATTTATTAAAATTCTCGACACAATAAACATGTTGATTTAAAAACCATCGTTCCATTTTGACAACTATCAACTACTGTCAAAAAAATATTTCCAAAGCTTACTCTTTTAATTCATCACTACCAGATCAATTAAAACTTTTTGCCATATCTTTTTTAATATCAAAATAAAATAGTTCATGCGTTTTGACATTTCCTGTTGGCCATTTTGTTAGTATTAAAAGGATGTTGGTAAAGTGGAGACAGTTATCGAGGTGAATTATTTTGCTACACAATGTCAAGTACTTCGAGTTTAAATCACCATTTTAAAATTTAGATGTCTGAATTGTACAACTTGAATTGTGTTTTGTGACTTGAGGTACAGATTTCACGTGAAGTGTTTGGCCTCTCAAAGGAAGGATTTGGATGGAGAGATACATCAGCAACTTTTTCACAAAAATGCATGTTCCAGGGAGTTAGCTGAAAATTGACAATGATAGTTTCCTGGGAAACGCCAAATTGATCTTGCACTTCAATATAGTGACAATTCGATATCCACAAACACAACTGAACTGAAAATCTGTAGGGTGATAATTGTTTATGAAAAAAATTCTAGGTATGTGACGTTCAAATTAATACAAAATAATTGTTTGATTTCATTTTAAATATTAGTAGACAGACATTTAAAATTTTTCAGTGGTTTTTTAAATACAAATAAAACTGTATTCATATGCCTTTGTATTTTTTATGATATGCATACATCGCTGATAGAATAATGTTCTCATTATTATTCTCCACATTATTTATGTGAGAAACAATAAAACTGGTCATAAAAAAAGTTATGAAACAGGCGGTAGACGGCAAAGAAATTTGAAATTTATTAAAACTTGGAATTATCTACATAAAGAGGAGATATTTTTATTATTTCCATTCTGTTAGGGTGAATATTAACAAAATTGTGAAATAAATTCAGTAATATGATTAATAAAAATGAATAGCGGAAGGCAATAAAAAATTTAAGAATGTGTTTTTATTTTTTTTATTGTTTTGAATCGCTGGAAAAAACTAGGAGTTCAAGGTCATTTGATTTTATTGTTTATCAGGGATAACATGTAAACCAATAAGTCATTTTCTAGCCTATGAAATAGCTTTCGGCACATTAATTTCATCCAAATGTTGCTAAATGGTAAAAGTAAAGTAGTCTAATTCCGAAAAACTATTTACCAAAGCTTGAAGTAATTAAGCCAAAATAGTCTAACCATATAAGGATGACATATCGGAGCCTCTATCTGTCACAGTAGGAGTCCCTCAAGGGTCCATATTAGGGCCTTTATTATTTACTTTGTATACAAGTAACTTTTTGCCACTATTTAAAGTATTGCTCCGCCCATATGTACGCTGATGATACTCAGATTTATTATAGCTTCCCCCCCGTCTGACCTGGATAATGCCTTACAAAATATAAATTCTGATTTAAATATCGTTGCCGACGTATCAACAAAGCATCACTTGCATCTGAACCCTAATGAAACGGTGGCAATGCTTTTCGGTACCCGAGGTATATGTAACAGACTGGAAAATTCAATAAATGTTAAAATAGATAATACAAATATCCCACTTGCGAACAGCCATCGTAATTTAGGCCTAATAATGGACAATACATTCAGATACAAAACCCATATCGCGAACTGTCTTAAACAAGCATATTATAAATTTAGATTACTGTACCCTCACAGGTCTTATTTATCGCAAAAAAATCAAAACTATGCTCTGTGAGGCGCTGGTCCTATCTCATTTTAATTATGGTTCACAAGTTTTCTCACATTGCTTGGACAGTGAAAGTGTATATAAAATTCAAAAAGTGCAAAACTCGTGCCTTAGATACATATTTGGTATCAGAAAATATCAGCATATGTCTCATAAATTAAATCAACTAAACTGGCTTAACATGAAAAATAGGTTTTACTTAAATACAGCATGTCTCTTATCATAAAATCATAAAAACTCAAAAAACCATCTTATCTCTTTAAAAAGGTGCTATTTCGTGGAAACGCTCACATCATTAATATCAGAAATAAACATACTCTAATACCCCCAGCTCACACTACTGCTCAATTTGAGCGGTCATTTAGCCACTCGATCTGTCGGATATATAATGACATACCTCCTGACATAAAGTCTCTCCCAACCCTATCTGTCTTTAAAAAATAAAATGAAGGCAAGAGTGCTTTACCAGCAAATCACTTAAGGTGTACATTCATATAATTCTTTATTGTAGCATACTACACATTTTCCTTATTCTTGTTTATTTTTTGTTTCCTTATTGCTTGTAATCAATATGTTTATCATTTAAGTTCTTGTACTATTTTTATATTTGGTTTTATAGAGTTAAGTGTAAGAGCAAAGAGTATCTATTATATGTAGATACTCTACTGAAATTCGCTCATTTATTGTCGTACTCAACAATAAATAAAGACGTTATTATTATTATTATTATTATATTGCGGATTCATTGTCATTTCTGGCAAGTAATTACAGTTCCCAAGGACCCCTTCTGGGGGCAACTTGAGTTCCTCTCTATTGCATTTGGTTGAGAAACGCACGGGTCAGGCTGCATGTGTCAATCAAAACTGCCTTTTGCATCGTAGTATAGGCGTTTCCTTTTATTTCTAAAGCGACTAGAGCAGGCTTAAGTGTGACTGGTATCTCTCCTGTGGCCCCAATCACTATTGGTATTATGTTCACTTCTTCCTGTCGCCACATAGCCTTTACCTCTTCTGCCAGGGGTAAGTACTTTGAGATTTTTTCCCTGTATTTCTTCTCTATGTTTTCAGGCAGTGGAATTGTTATGTCAATAAGGTAGGTTTGCTGCGTTTGTCTGTTTGTGAACACTATGTCGGGCCTGTTATTTGGTATGTGCCTGTCTGTGTGGATAGTTCTGTTCCAGTAAAGGATATGATTGTCAGTTTCAATTACAAATGCAGGTTGGTAAGTGTAATAAGGCACAGGGCAATAGTTGCAATTTACTTGGCTTAACAGAGCCTGATGCACAATTTTGGCAACGTTATCATGCCGTCCCGTATACGCAGTTGGAGCTAGTGTCGGGCATCCACTGATGATGTGCTCTATAGATTCAGCTGTGGTCGAGCAGGCACGACATCTATCAGAAGTGACTGTGGGGTCCCGCACTACATATTTCATGTAGTTTCGGGTCGCAACTACTCGATCTTGTATTGCCACTACGAAACCCTCGGTTTCCGCGAAGATGTTGCCATATTTAAGCCAGCTGAACGATGCGTTACGGTCAATGTGATCTGCAGCAAGGGTGTTAGGGTACTTCCCATGTAGTGGCTTTGCTAACCACTGCTCAATTTCTTGCCGATATATCTGGTGACGTGTTTGCTGATTCGCAAGGGGCAGATTAAGCCTTGTGGGTGTAAGATTATTGTCGACTGATATTATTGCATTATGAAGGCGGCTAGTTTCGGCTCTCCCATGGAAATATTTGTGCAAGTTACGAGTTTGCCTCTCGTGCATGGTAACTAATTTTAATACGCCTCTACCTTCTTGCGACCGCGGTAAGTGGAAACGTACCACAGAACTTTATTATTATTATTATTATTTTGTTTTTATCAGAACCTTTTCGACGTAGTTGATGCATGAAGAAACTCTATAACATCACATTGTCTTATTCAGAATATTTCTGTACTCCAGACTTTTTCCAAAAAAATCATGTATTTAATTTAGATTTGGAGTTGTGGCGAACCATTCTCTTCCAATTTAATAAAATTCACAAGTATTAAACCATTATTGTTTATCAGTATCAAAACATGCCAGAGTAATTGACTAATCAATCACAGCCCACAGACACTGAACCATATTCAAGGTTCAATATCAAGACTCAATATTATTTTTCCTATATTATGTATATCAATTCCTGAGTGTTTTACACTACAAACAGTTGGTGGTTTTGTATGCAAATGAAACAAGTACCTTAATTACTAGATACGACGATATATGACAATATTGTATTTATATTTAACATCATTTACTGGTGTCACAGAAATTGCATTGTATTTGAACTCAGCCAGTCTAGCTGTAAGGATAATGACAATGAATGCATATAAATAATGACAATGATTGCATATGAAATTGATTACAAGAAATCAAGTAATATGCTAGCAACAAAAATGAATGTCAATGTTAAGACAGATGTTGCGACTGTCATGGTAATGGACATAATTATCAACAATGCCTCCGTTGTGCGTAACCTGTCAGATCTTCTCTTACCTGTACTAACTTTGTGATCTTAGGGGAAACTTACAAATATAGAAGAAACTTTGAAAATTCTATCACAGGAATGCCTCTCTCAATTTGGGTCTATCAGCAACTGCCTGGTTTAATTCTACATATAGTGAGAGTTTCAATTAAATAATCTGCGTTATTAAAAATACCAAGAGCGTTAATATTTTTTTGTTCCTTTTGACAGAAGGCACGACTGCAACATACAGCTTTATGACTATTATATTTCTAAAATATCTGATGTGGCCAGCATACAACTTTCTTATACCAGCATATATCATCCTAATCTAAGAAAATCATTCTATTTAATTATTTACTTACCTCGATTAAATTTTAATAGCGTACCTAAAAATGTTTCATTACAATTTTTACATTAATAATAATTCATGTCATATATTTTAATTATGGCTACTTATTGACATAGACATTTTTGTAACTACATTAGACATTTCAAATGTCAAACTGTTAAATTTATTCTAACCCCATTTTATGAGGTCAAATGTGTAAAAAATATCAGTTTACATCAGCTTTATTTAAGTACTTGGAAATAGCTATTTGTGTATTAAGAGCGCAAAGTGATATATTGTCGCTCTGAGCGAGAAGTTTGACGACAGACGCGTAGCGGAGCGCGGCTATGTGGCAATGTCACTTTGCGCTCGAATTACACAGGATTTTTTCTACAACCGGTGTTTTTATAAAAATGTTTGGTAAAAATTAATAATTATTGATAACCTCAAATTTGACAGTTCAGATTTCAAAACGTGAGCATCAATTTGCGCTACACATGTTTTTATAGAAATGTTTGTTAAAATGGTATTTACTGCAAAATAAAATAAAAAATTACTTTAGTACCTATTAATTATTTATTTAAAGACTGTCATCTTATGATTTATATCTATGTATAACAAAATCTAAATGTTTTTGGAATTTTTTTAACACTTCCTCCTTCCTTAGTGATGCAAGGCGAAGAATTAAAGGGTATTAAATGTCTGTGTTTGATGACATATATGTAATACTTTGAAACGATTGTATTCAGTCTTCTTCTGGGAAAATAATTATATTTGGTCGACATTTGTAGTAGACTTCTTTGAATCTTCTTAAACAAACTATTCTTTAATATGTTTTGGTCGTAGTTTTCAATTAGGGCGGTTAAGTATTGTAAACTGGAATGGCGTATTTGAACATGGCACAATTCTTTACAGGTATCACATAAATTGTACTTTTCAAAACTTTTCATTATCTGATAATTATTATAAGAATAAGATTATTTGACACAAACAGCTGTTTTAAGAATGTTTTGACACATCAAATAATTATTTGTTTGTTTTTGCTAACAGCAGTGGCAAGCATGGCCTCCTATGTCCAAAACATAATATTCGTCTGTGCTATGCGAAAGCTTTATAAGTTCATTGAATTGGTAAAAATAGCTATTTCTACCACCTTTACTAGCACAAAATTGTTAAAAAAATAAAAGATGAGTTACTACCAACCAATTTTTGAACTGTTCTCCGTAATTAAAGTTGGTAGTTTGTATTTTATTTAACGCAATAATTTGGGCACCAGTGTGATTTATAGATACTACGAATTATTTACTAAATATAAATTTCTACGCTCTTTAGTATCATGTAAGCTTCCGAAATCGATAGATTACTATAAAAATAGCTAATTTTTTATTACTTTGTGTAACTAAAGTTGGCAAATTGTGACTTATGTATATGTATGTAGACGTTTCTTTATTATGGTTTCCATGGTAACTACGCGTTTACTTTGTCGCTTGGCGAGCGACAAAGTAAAAAAACGCTCGCTCCTCGGAAAAGTGCAACTTTGCGCTTTCTTTTGGAAGCGCAAAGTTGCACTTTTCGCGCAGTTGTAGAAAAATATATTTTATCATGAAAAGGAAACAAAAATCAAAAACTTAATGCCGTCGGAACAAATTAATTACTTCACATCATCAGACACAGGAATTTTTTTTTTTTTTGTCTGATGATGTGAAGTAATTAATTTGTTCACGAAACCGGTCACATTAATAAAGGAATTTTATGAGAATTTTTCTGTTTCCTTTATCATGAATAATTACTCATATGGGATCAACCTATCTACGATATATTTTATTGGCTTAATATAGTAGACATGATTCATAATCTTTCATCAAGAATATGTTTTTTTATAAAGGCAAATACAGAAAAGTTTTGATCCCGTGGACCACCATTTAGCTGGCAAATTTTGCTCATCACCGAATTTATCATTGTCTTTGGCCTTTAGAACATGTGTACCAAATTTGAAAGCTTTATCTCAAAAACTGTGGCTGCTATCGAGACACTATAAATAGGCTGAAAGATTTTTTTATATAAAGTTATGTTTTTTTCATTACAATTCGTCGAGATTCGTCAAGAAATGCAATAAATTTTTTTATTTTTTTTCCCGAAATTGTACCTTTTTTCTTCTTTCATTCATTGTGTCTCTTCTGGTGGTACCACATTCATCAAATTTAATGTGTCACCTAAAATGTTGTTGAAAATCTGAACTGCCAAATTTGGGAAGTCTCCCATTAGTATTTTCTGAGTTATTGTGGATAAACACATAGATACACAGATCCACACCCACACAGACACACACACATACACACACACACACACGCACCGACATACATCATTTGGAAAATAGTCAGAATGGATTCAAAACGTATATATCAATCAAAATATCGAGGTCGAAAAAAAATCACGATTACTATACTTCCTTAAATTAGGTATATGAAAGTAAAAACTGTTTTCAAGGTAAAAAATTCATTATGTCGAATATTAGTTTATATTTACTAAATACAAAGGCGACTTAATTAAATAAATATTAACAAGATTTCTCTGTGTGGTGTCTCATAGTTACAATGTAACGACTACTAAGATAAGGATTCATTTATTATTACAAAGGTGTCCATTTAACTTAGAGACAGGTAAAACGTTCGTGGGAGACAAAGGACTCTCTGTAAGGTGTGTAAATACTTAAGATAAGGAGATAAATCCTTGATAAATGTTTTAGTGAACAGATTGTACCCTGATAAATACTTTCAACTGTTTAACAGGATATCTCTTATTCACGCATTTGATGTATAATCCATTAAGGGGGAAATATCACTAGATTTATGCGTACAATCAATTTCTTTGAGTAACTTCTGTAGTAATAATTTTTTTCCAAACTTTACTGGAACCGAGCAATCTTTTAATTAATTTGCCAGACAATATACACGGAATTCCGTAGGTTTGATTTTGATTCAAAATATAGTAAGAGTAAAATGACACATTTGATGGATTCATCGACGAATTTAAATGTGTAATTAATGTTGCAGTTAACTCATTTTTGATACAAACAAATAAGGCACAGGACATTGTTGCAACAAAATAATTAATAATTACAAATTCACGCTGATAACTAGCTCATAAACAGAATATTATTAATGACTGTTTCAAATACAAACTTAGCAGACGTTGTCAAGTGAGAAGTTTCTTGATATTAGGAAACAGTAATTTCGAACATGTGCAAAGTAAAGATAAATTTGGCAAACTGAGTTAACCGTACGTACTTATCGGCACAAGATAAGAAACTAAATTAGGATTATTGAAATTCTTGCTAATAATTTATGCATGAGTAAAGTTGATTTTGGAAATGTAACAGCAGATTAAGTTAAAATAATATAACAGACATTTTGGGTAAAATTATGTGAAGGTTGTATATTTATAGAAACGTTCGTACTCTCAAATAAATGAATAAGGTTTAAATAAATTAACAAGCAAATGTATCATGAGAGAAAATGAACAAATACATACAGGATGTCCAAAAACCATATAAACAATAAATATATCATAAACAGTAATTAGTGTAAAATTTGAAACAAGGATTTGATTAAATAAGTTGCTCTTGTAAAAGAATTGTGTGCTTTATATATGGTTCCGCGTATAAAAGTAATAACTACAATCTCATTCACAACAGAGTTATTAACAATTAGCAGTGAAAGACCAAAAGCACCCTCAGATGCTTTAAAATTAAAACGTCGCAAATAAGGTGCCGTCTTAATGTTGTTTCCATGTACATACTTACTGATAATAACTCAGATAACGAGTATGAGGATAAACAGGAACCGAAAATACTTAATATAGTTGAAATGGACGACGATTATATCTACAGAGTTACTACTTGCTTTAATGTCTGGACAACGATCAGCAAAGTTGTGGAATTCATTGTGCAATCATGCTTCCAATCTCGCCGATCTTCATTTATTCTTATTAGGCAAACATTACAAAATTAATCTTGTTATCATATGAAGCCCCAATGATTGATTGTTCTGAAAATAATCTCAAAGCAAAGAAGGTTTAGTGCCATATCCCAAAAAAAAAAAAAAATTATGTAGCTACGGACACGTGTCTTGGAGTTTCTGCCCTCATCAGCGTAGCGTAGCTAAGGAATTGGATCTAGAATGTGATAGATCAGGAACAATAAGGCTAGAAAGTACAGTACACGGTACTCAAATAGTGCCTTCATGTTTCCATGTGCCACAAATGGTACCTATGAGCACAGTCGACACACAGAGCTCTATGTGTACTGCTCGTTTCCACCTGACACATACAAACAAAACAAGACAGATTTATTGGGGTTCAAAATAAAGCAAAGAAGGTTAGTGCCATATCCCCCAAAAAAAAATAATTATGCAGCTACGAACACGTTTTTCGGAGTTATTGCCCCTCATCAGCATATCGTAGCTAAGTAATTGGATCTAGAATGTGATAGATCAGGAACAAGAACTAAAATAAGGCTGGAAAGTTGCAAAACGTTGCAATAACTGTCAACAAGTGAACAAATCGAAAATTCTTCTACATATAAATTTTTATTTTCAACTTCAGCTTTCAGAGTCCTCTCAACGCCCAAACCAAAACCTCGACAAAGTGAAGGTCGAGTTTTAACTTAGCAGATCTCAAGATATAACATAGCAAACGTTTGAAGACAAATGATAGTTAGATATTATTAGTGTCAACATACTTCGTCTTTTATGATTGAGAACAAAAGTGTGTACATTATATAAAGCGTAACCTTCATCTTTCAACCTCCTTTTTGAAGAGAGGCGCAAATATGCACACGATTGTTTTTTTGTAGGTCTCTTAGAGAACAGAACTGTTACATCAAACTAAAAGCTCTACAGCGACAAACGGCGATGACAGTTGAATCTTTGAGCAAAGTTTTGAAACTCGCAAATTGAACATAACTGTGTTTGTTTTTTATTCAAGAAACCAGTATGCAATTTACAAATATCTATAGCCACTTTAAAACTAGAGGAAATGCCCTTTCTAAGGATATGTAACACTTTACACTTTAGTTGTGTTTCGTTTACCAAAATAAGCCTCATGATAGCCTTTATATGAATCTCATCGATATCCGAAGTGAGCAGTCCTAATTATTTGACTGAACTATGAAAATTTGATTCATTGACTAGCTATTAGAAAATTAGAATTAGGGATCGCAGTTCAGATTTTCACTTTGAGTATTTTTGAGAAGATGCACAGTGGTCCAGAACTCCGTTTTAAATGTTCAAAAATAATAAGACAAAAAAAATTATAGCAAAAATTCACCCTCACCCCCTTGTAACTACCGCAAAAATTCATGATATTTAGATAAAAATTTGACAACATATGTAACATATGAAATTAGTGAAAAACAAATATACAGCTTTCAACAGTATACTACATGGTTATTATAATTCTAGTTTCAAATTTATTACTAAAAACCTTGACTCCAAAAATAATAAAAACTGGATCACTAGAGGCATTAAAATATCATCTGTACATCTCAAAGAACTGGTTAAAATGCAAAACAATAATCACATCTATAATACAACAAAAAAATTTATGTATAAGGAAGTAATAAAACAGGCAAAAAGATGTATTTTGATAACATTATTATAAACTCTGCAAACAAATCTAGAACCGTATGGAAGATAATATATAATAATTGTAAAAAAAATAATTCAAATATTCACACAAACCTAGAAATGGATATAAATAATGAATCAATCACAGATAAAGAAACAATTTCCAATGAATTCGATAAATTTTTTTATAAACTTGCTGAAATCGTTAATTACGCCGTGTGATAAAAATAGTACTAATATCCCAATAAATGTTTCACATCCTACTTTAGAAGAATCGATATATTTAAATCCCGTCATTATTTCCGAAACAATCGATGTGATAAACAACTTAAAACTAACAAATTTGATTGGTCCAGATGATTATTCAATAAAAATAATTAAAAAGTATGCAAAACAGCTTGCTGAACCGCTAACACATATTATTAATTAATGTTTTAGGATTGGTGTTTTCCCCAGCCTACTAAAACTTTCAAAAGTTATGAATTTATTTAAAAGTGGAGACAATAAACAAATTTCCAACTACTATCGTCCTATATCAATTTTATCTGTGTTCTCTAAAATATTTGAACAATTACTAGCTAAACGCATAATAGATTTCTTAGAGACTAGACATATATTTTTCTTATACCGACATAGTTTTAGAGAAAATAGATCAACAATATCAGCACTCACAAATATTTTAGATATTGTGTATAAAAATCTGGACCGAAGAAACAAAGTTATTGCCTTATTTATAAATCTCTTGAAAGCATTCGACTGTGTAGACCATGACATTCTATTACAAAAAATAGAGTGTTACGGCCTACAAGGCTTGTGCAGTAAACTTTTAAATTCATATTTAGCCAACCGAAAACAATTTGTAGACTTTTTTGGTGTACGATCTAAAGAACTGCCGAATGATATTGGAGTTCCTCAAGGGAATGTTTTGGGTCCTCTTCTATTTATTCTATATACAAACGATTTGGATAATTACCTATGAATGTTCCTTTGTGCTTTTGCAGATGATATTTTAATCATCGCTTGTGGGAAATATTTAAATGACGCAATAGATATATTAAGCACGAACCTACTATCAATTTCGGAATATTTCAAAAATAAAAAATCAGTATTAAACCAAAGTAAAAAATTTATTTTGGAATTTCACCCTATTGGTGCACATTATATACATAAAAAATAATGAAAAATCAGTTCAGCAAATCACATCATACAAATTATTAGGAATTAATATCGATTTACCTCTAGATTGGAAAACTCATGTAACGTACGTATGTAATAAATGTGCGAAGTAGTTGTTTTGCATTGAAACGGTCACTCAGCATTATAAATTTAAGCACTGTAAAAATTTTATTTCTCAAATCTTGAATCACGTTTTCGGTATGGAATTACTATGTGGGGTAACTCAATATGGGCAAATAGAGTCTTGGGCTACAAAAAAGAGCCATACGTTGTATGGTTGGATTACAGTATAGGGTATCATGCAAAGTAACATTTATACAACAAAAAATTCTTACTTCACCGTACTTACACATTTTTGAAATTTTGAAATTAGTAAAAAATAATTTAACCAACTTAAATTAATGCATATCACAATTTTCAAACTCGTCATGTCTCCGATTTACAGCAGACTTGAACTATACCATTCTAACCCATATTATATGGGTCCTGTTTTTTTATAATAAACTGGGTACTAATTTAAAAAAATATCACAAGTACAAAATTATTTTTGACGAAGTTGAAATTATTGCTTGTCTCAAATTGCTTTTATTATGTAGATGAATTTTTAATGTTTAATTAATGCATATTGTTTACTGTGCCAACATTTTTGTTTTCTGTTATCATTTTTACCGTTTTTTCTTTTTTCTTGACTTGACCTATATCATGTATATTAGTTTATATTGGATAAATAAATATGTTCTATTCTATTCTATTCTATTCTATTCTATTCTATTCTATTCTATTCTATTCTATTCTATTCTATTCTATTCTGTTCTATTCTATTCTATTCTATTCTATTCTATTCTATTCTATTCTATTCTATTCTAATAAATGGTCCGAATTTAATTGTTGCAACTTAATACGTTTCGAATTTATTGGCAAATAACTATGTTGTGTTTGCCCCCTTTAAGAGGTTGTAGCTCCCTTATGAACTGTTTTAAGACATATGCTTATATACAAAACTCAACTTATTTTTTTCTAGTTCTATCACCTCCTTGAATGAATGTACTTAATTATGGGAACACCTGTATAATAAGGAGTACACGAGAGTGTCATAAATCCGATTTTAGTTTATCGGTCACATCATTTAGGAAATACCCATTTAATGATTGGCTGCATATACCTGCCGCTTCTGATAATATAGATGATTATTTTTAATCTTGGTGGCTATTTGAATTTAGATTAAGTCACTATCATTATTGAAGCATGGGACCTAGGCGATACCTTAAGGCATAACTATCAACACTAAATGAAGAAGTTTTGCAGAGAAACCATTGTAATTGAAATTAGCGAAAATAGTTCCAAACATTGGGGGCAAACAGTGTTATTTTTTAGACAATTTGAAAAATATTTATAACATCTTTTTTTTCAGTATTGGGTGAAAATTATGCCACCATATTTCAAATTTCATAAAAAAATTTTGCTTTTTTAACACGCTTTTATTAGCTTCACTTGTTTGTTTGTTTGTTTGTTTGTTTGTTTGTTTATTTGTAACCGACTCTTTGGACTCGATTTTGAGCCACTTTAAACGGACAGATTTAATTGAAACTTTGTACACTTACGAAGAATCGGTAACAATTCAATAATTTGATAAGTTTATATCATTATCCTGATTAGGATAGCCAGTCCTTTCCTCACATATCCTCTGTGAGAGAGCAAGAGGCTTAATATTGTAAGTATATTCCGTGATTCTCAGTTCGGTCGTTGGCCGAGCGGGCAAGTCTTAGTCAAAACGACCGACTCCTCGGGCGTGGCCCTGAATAAATTGTACCCTCTGGTGAATAGGAGATCTCTCCTAGACACCAGAAATAAATTGCTAATATACAAAACAGTCATTCGACCCATATTAACTTATGGTTGCGTCGTCTGGAACAGGATGTCGGACACCCAGTTCGGCCGCCTCCAGACGACGCAAAACAAACTGCTCCGCCTCCTCACTAACTCTAACAGATACGTAAATATCCAACAACTGCACGAGACCGCCAACATACAATACATTAGAGAGTACATAACACAGACGGCTATGAAATTTTTTAGACAGAATATACAGAAATCTACGCTCACTGCACACATCACAGACATTCGACATTACCACCAGTACAGACATACACACAGATTACTTCACGAAAACTTACCCATCTTTTTTGAATAACCTTATTTATAGACACACAATGACAGACATCCACATTCTACCCTTTTTCATATTTATTATTACCCACTCCTAACCGTAACTTCCTCCGATGACCGCCCCTTTCGCCTCTTCACCCCATCTTTTACAGACAATCTAAATTTCAATTCTCTTAAGCAGGTTTTTTCTTTAGCTTTTTCCTGCATGACCAGACTACAACGACATTTATAGTATTGCCCTCATTTTTAATTTCCGTTATGTCTTGTACAAATCATTTATAGTATACGTTGTTACAGGAAAACGTCAACTTACCAGCAACAACAAAAGAGGCGCATTTCAGCCGTCTTGGGCCAGAATATCGGCCAGCTGCCTAGGTCCCCCTTTGCCTAAGAGGGGAAAACTTGCCTGCTGCTTGTCGCCTGAAATTTATTTCAGGCGAGTCTTTTTCTGTAAAGCCAACCGGCTAATACCATCTTGTGTTTATATATGTAAATATTATTTATTGTATTGCACGAGGTGGGCGTGCCTTAATTAAGTTTTTAAAATGTAATTAATGTTAAATAAATGTATTAAATTGGAATTGGAAATTGGACTCCTCGGGCGTGAGTTCAAATGGCTGAAATAAAAAAATGTTTTTTTTTTCAGAAATATCTGTTGGATCGTAATATGTCATAATATCAGCATCAATAAACAATATAAATATAGTTTAAAATAAATATAGTTTAAAAAAAACTAAAAAACACGCTTTTAAAGCACATCAAACTAAAAAGTGAAAAATAATTATTAATATAAACTGAAAACAATAATGAACGAAAAATACTAGTATTATTGTGAAAAAGGCGTGGGTTGCTCGATATACGAAAAATATGGCACAAAGCGCCCCACGCTTTTTTCACAATAATACTAGTATTTTTCGTTCATTATTGTTTTCAGTTTATATTAATAATTATTTTTCACTTTTTAGTTTGATGTGCTTTAAAAGCGTGTTTTTTAGTTTTTTAAACTATATTTATTTTTAACTTTTTAGTTTGATGTGCTATGAAAGCGTGTTTTTTAGTTGTTTTAAACTATATTTATAATGCTTATTGATGCTGATATTATAACATATTACGATCCAACAGATATTTCTGAAAAAAAAAAATATTTTTTTTATTTCAGCCGTGGGGTTCCAACTCACGCCGGAGGAGTCTGTCGTTTCGCGTCTACTGCCTTAACCCACTCGACCACCGAGCTAATTAACAATTACGGAATCTACTTACATATTAAGCCTTTGCTTTCACGCAGGGATACGTGAGGAAAGGATTGGCGATCCTAATCAGGATAATGATATAAACTTATCAAATTATTGTATTGTTACCGGTTCTTCGTAAGTGTACAAAGTTTCAATTAAATCTGTCCGTTTAAAGTGGGTCAAAATCGAGTCCAAAGAGTCGGTTACAAACAAACAAACAAACAAGCAAGCAAGCATGCAAGCAAACATACAGGTGAAGCTAATAAAAGCGTGTTAAAAACTACAAAACACGCTTTCATAGCACATCAAACTAAAAAGTGAAAAATAAATATAGTTTAAAAAAACTAAAAAAACACGCTTTTAAAGCACATCAAACTAAAAAGTGAAAAATAATTATTAATGTAAACTGAAAACAATAATGAACGAAAAATACTAGTATTATTGTGAAAAAAGCGTGGGGCGCTTTGTGCCATATTTTTCGTATATCGAGCAACCCACGCTTTTTTCACAATAATACTAGTATTTTTCGTTCATTATTGTTTTCAGTTTATATTAATAATTATTTTTCACTTTTTAGTTTGATGTGCTTTAAAAAAGCGTGTTTTTTAGTTTTTTTTAAACTATATTTATTTATAGTGACACTGTTATTATTATGTAACATAAGGATAAATATGAAGATATTACTAATGTAATCATTATCAGAGACAAAGTTTGTAACACCTTATATCTTATTGTTCCATAAGAATTTTTCTGTTATTTTTAATTTTTTTCCTTCGGAATCCAATTTTTCGCACCTGTTTTCTAAGGCTTTGCAAACTTCCCCGATAATTGCATAATGCACTGTCAAATTTTATGTTATACAGTGAAATAATTTAAAAATATAATTTTTGCAGAAACTACTGCCTTCCATTTTGATGCACCCTGTATGTGACACCTAATAAAAAACAGTTAGAGTCTTCTCCTTGTATTTAATCATGTACATGTAACTTTTTTGGAACACTAAAATCGATTGATTCATGTGGAATACAGTAGGGTTTACATTTTGACTAGACACCCTGTATAAACATTTCCAATAATTTTTGGCACTAATTGTGTTCTATTAATATTCAGGAACCAAAATAATACGAACACTACACATTTAAGGTAGAAATTTTTAAGTATTGGAGAAAAATTAGGTTTGGGCACGTTTTTCCTGTTTTCGACCATAGTGCGATAGTGTCATCCGGGCCCCATAGCACTGTCAAATCAGCCAGGAGTTAAGCTCATGAAACACTGACACTGCTAACCTGTAAATTTTGCAGAACTCACACTTTGTATTGAGGTAGCGATACTTAACGTGCCCACATCGCAAATGTACGGAACCCGCAGTTTTGCATTGATGGCGCGATACTATATTTACTTCATCGACGGCGTCTGGTCTTAATGGAAGGGCTCGCCACCGTCCGTCACACCACCCAACTAATTCTTATTGTTTGTTAACATGTAACTTCCCTTTTGTCAGAAATAAATGCGTTGTCTGCAGACGAATCTATTAAAATAAATTCCGAAATTAGTAACATTTAAATACAAAAGAAAAAAGTTCGTGTTTTCCTATTTTTGTGATACTAATTGTGATATATGTTCACTTTTCTTTTGAAAGGACACTTCAAAAGTTAACAAAAAACTCCATCTCAAATTCTATAAGGGCAAATTATTCTAATAACAATTTATCTACCACTATTGTAAAAAGACGTCTTGATAATAAACGATTTAATGCCAAAGCGGACTATGTGAAGAGAATATATTATGGAACAAAAAATAGCACAAGTTCTGCATGAATAAATGGGCAAAGATGCCTATATTGATTCTTAATAAATCTCTTAAGTTTAGGAGAAAATGGGTCAAAGAAAGTTTACCGTTATAGATATACTAATTTGAATAAAATACACATACAGTATGTTTTCACGCACAACAAATCATTGTTTCTAGCACTCAGCCTAAGTACAGTGTGTATCAGTAGATTTTGAACCACCCCTGTATCATTTATTTCTGGAGATAGAAAAAGCATTCAAATATGAAATTTGTAGGAATTTTCCTGAACCGCTGGAATCTGTCTTCAGATGAAAAAAGTTGTCATTTTAAAAAAATACAAACTTTAATTTTTTAACCGGAATATCCTGTACATTTTGTTTCTGTCGAAACATATCTTCAATACGAGTTCAGCGATATAAACATGTTACATGTTCCATTCAACCGTTTTTACGTTATCTTCATTTTAATTTAAAAACATTCGTATTTAAAAATCAGTGTTGCCGTGTAAAACTCAATTTTTGTTTCTTAGTAAATATATCAAAGAAGAGTTTTTAACAAGAACCTTTAAAGTGTTACATATCTTCCACCATTTTGATAGCATTTTGAAATGTTCTTTAAAATTTATTTATTGTGTTTGAAATAAAATGTGGATTTTCGGTATTTAAAGCTAATAGTTCTTATTGAATTCTGTTTCGCAGAATGTCGATATTTTCGAGCCTGCCATAATAAATCTTATCTCCATAAAAATAGATCCATTGGATTTAGATCGGGGCTGTTCGCTGACCATCGAACAGGACCATTTTTCCCAATCCACAAATTGTATTTATTATTTAAAAAAATCTGTAACGCTTCGAACATGATGGTAGGTGCCCCATCTTGTTGCCGTATTATATTTTCTTGATTTGTTACATTTTGTCCGATATTTTCAATTTCGTTGGTTAGAAGATTTCGTTATCTTTCACCTATCAAATTCCCTCAAATATAACTGATCCTAAGACTTTATTCCGCAATAAACCACACCGAGCATTAAGTAATCTTCCCTGAATTTTGTCATCTTGATACTGGTGGGGATTTACGACAGATCACTACACTTATTTTCACGATAGAACATTGCAGCAGTGCTGAATGATGCTTCATCATAAATAATTCTTCAGCATAGCCTTCGTTGTTTCTCAAATATTCTAATACTTCGCCATAAAACTGATATCGTTACTTATTATTCTGATCAATGAGATCTTGAATAGGTCTGATTTTATATGCAAAATATTAGTTTTTCTTCAAAACACTATGAATTTTCTTCGTAACATTCCAAAATATCTATCTGCATCGGTTATACAACGATAATGATTCTCTATAAAAAGAATATTAAGCTTGCACAATAATAAGCCTATCTTATGAAGATAAAATAACCAATATTTACTAAATAAAATTACTTTAATAATTTCGTTGTCAAAGAAATATAGTAATTACAACATGAACAAAACTCACCTGTTTAATTACATCGTGTTAATAAGATATGGGTAATTAAACCGCCCTCCTATTCACGTTGAACCCGGATTCCTGTTTGAAACAAAGTTCGAAGCCACGGTAAATACATTTTACGTCAGGTTAATACAAGATTCAGTACCAATTTATTAGTTTTCGTTAATACGTAATGTCATATAGTTATTACCAGAAATTATGTTATACTATGTAGTGGTGTTACATACAAGCTTAAACAAAACACCAGTATTGCTTTAACGGAATAGAAATACGTCCTAATTTTCCACTTTATCAGACTTTCTGTTGGGGTTTAATTAAAAATATCTGCTTATTAGAAAAGCAGATGCGGTTAAAAAACAATTTAGAAGAGAAAACATGGAGAAATTAATTGGTATGAAGTTTAAATGTATGTCTGGCTGGGAATGTATTAAATGCAGTTGATTTTAATTGGTTCCATATGAATAAAAGTTCGTGATTAAGTCGGATGGGATGAGAATGTAAGTCTCTTGTAATCGGATACAATAATTATGTGTCAGAAACTTGTGCGAACTTTTAGTAAAACATTGAAATTGTTACAGTGTGGAGTGCACGGACTTGAAATTTTGACTCTGTTGTATAACTAAGAGCAAATATGTGTTTTACCAACTTACTAGCAAACAATATCAACTGAACAGTTTATAAACAATAATCATAACAAACACGTTATTTCTAGTGCAAAATAGGGAAGCTCCTCATTTATTTCTTTAAAACAAATTTTTATCTTTCTTCACGTATAAAGTGACGTCATCGCCATTTTTTAAATGACAACCCCCGCTATTTTTAGAAATCTCCTTGAAATTTTGCATGTAGCAATATACGGTTGTATGATGTCTAGTTGCCACTGGACATAACAAATAAGGAATAGTTGGCTGTTAATACGATATGTCAAATTTGACAGAAAATTTTTCCAATTTTGCAAGATGTCATAGAAGCTCGTTCAGTGGTACACAGGCTAATGCAAGGCTCAACGCCCATAAGGCAGCAGCACGGAACAGAGCACCAGAGGTTATACTTAGAGTTAAAGGCGCATCCTATACTAGGAATGCCTACGGATAGCTTAGTCCCGAAGTATAACTTCAATAAAAAACTTTCAAATTATAATACCAGACAGGGAAGACTCGAAAAACGGTCCCCCAATAACAGCGCAAAAAATCAGGTATACGGACGGCTCTAAGACAGAACAAGGAGTGGGAGCTGCGATTTACGGGATAAGGCCAAAAACGGAAATCTCGTTAAGTCTAGGAAAATACGCCACAGTATTTCAGGCTGAAGTAGCCGCGATACAGTGATGTGCAAAGGAAATAATAAGGCAAGGGACTGTCAATCAGTGGATAGCCATTTTCTCCGATAGCCAAGCGGCACTAAAAGCAATCGGTTCCATGCAGGTTGATTCAAAGCTTGTGTGGGACTGTGTGAATGCCCTAAAAGACCTAGGAAGTCAAAATAAACTGACCATGGTGTGGGTGCCAGGACACGAGGGACATAAAGGTAACGAAAAGGCGGATGAACTGGCCAGAGAAGGCTCATCCACAGCATTAGTAGGACCTGAACCCTTCTGTGGCATGGCCAAGCCAGGCATAAGAACATCCATTGAGGAATTGATGCAAAATAAGTCTCTGGAATGGTGGAGGGGCTTCCCGCAACAAAGACAGGCCAAAGAGTTCATTAAAGAAAGATCGGCTAAATTTACGAAAGATCTACTATGCCAAAATAGAAAGGCCATTAGGATAATAGTAGGTCTTTTAACAGGACACTGTCGACTCAATAGATATATGAGTTTGATGGGTCTGGTACAGGATGCAACATGCAGATTCTGCCAAGAGGAAGAGGAATCCTCAGTACATGTGCTGTGCCACTGTGAAGGCCTCGCTAGACTTAGGTTCCAACTACTTGGGGAACAAAAACCAAGAGCTGACAGCTACACTAAGAGCCCCTTATCAAGGCTGTGGAGTCTGATACAAAGGACAAAGCTGGATAAGGAGCTCTAAGGAAATGAATAGGAGCTCCACAATAGACCCACAGGGGGTCGCGGTGGTCAAGGCCAACCAGCCAGCTCCTCCCTTATAATCTAATCTAAGATGTCATACAGACTCGAATACGCAAGTCTATCTATGGATCTCTGATGCCGAAACTCGAAATTGTTAACGTTTTTAGATATCAAAATGTGGGACGTTCGATTATTTACCGAATAGAAGAATGTGACGACGGTATAGCATGCATAAACTTACAAAAATGATCGACCCCAACTTTATATCCCAAGTGAAATTAACAGACTAATTAATTCAAGTGTTCAAGATAGGGTTGGTTACTTATGGCATACTGACGATGACATAACAAGTTCGAAACCGGTCTATGTCTAGTGAGGAATTGACAAATGATTTTAGATAGCAAACAAGACTTACAGGTTTAATTCAATGCAGGTCGGGGTTTTTGTCCACTGAGTAGTTGTTTCCGATAAGTCATATTCAGCATATAGTTTAGACCACCAGGGTTAGAGGTCACAGCTCTCGGTACCTGCTTTGTAGGTCGCTATCAGTCACTAAGACATTAATGATGTCTGACGGGTAGTAGCACTGACCACCAGAGGGATACACTTATCACTCACTATGTCACTATGTCTGCTTTAGGCTAACCTGGTTTGCTATTATTATTTGGCTTTTCCATTACTTATGGCATACTGACGAAAATATAACAAGTTCGAAAGCGGTCTATGTCTAGTGAGGAATTCGCAAATGATTTTAGCTACCAAACAAGACTTGGAGATTTAATTCAATGCAGGTCGGGGCTTTTGTCCGCTGAGTAATTGTTTCCTGTAAGTTTTATTCAGGGTTGGAACGTCGCGTTGTCGCGCAATTAACTCGTCGAAATTTTGCACATGACAGTTAGCAGGGTTTTGGACAGGAATGGTTCAAAATATCGAAAAAGAAAGAAGTGTCCCATATACACAGTGGCGCGACCTGACAGAATCACCAGATACTGCAGAGCATTAAAACGTCATCCATCATCAAACAGAGTGATCATTGCGGATGACGAAAAATATTTTGTCTGCTACCTCCTTGATAAACACTTATTATGTCATTGACTGACGGGTGTTTAGTTATGTAATGGACTCTATTACATCACTTGTGGTGTAATGAACATATTACACAACTCATTTTGATTTTCAGAAATTGTAAACAAGTGAGGTAAAAATTGAGAAAAACTAGAAACAATACAATTATTTGTTATTTTAAATACCAATGACATATTTTTTGCATCTTGACAGATCTGTACCAGCTAAGTGGCTAGTTTTGCCTTATTGTTACTGTTTATTTCCAATGATGAATTGTCCGTGTAAAAATTACTTGTCGAAGTTTCGTCTTCCCCATGACAGGCCACTGCAGACTTAAGAGGCATCTATCATTGATAGGTATTGAGGAAGACCCTACATGTCCAAGATGCAGGAGTGATGAAGAGACATCTTACCACTTCCTGGGACAATGTGAAGCGTTTGGGCGTCTGAGACACAGTATCTTTGGTTCTGAGGCGCTTCTAAGGGAGGAGATGAGCTCCCTCGCAATGAGCGACATCCTGACCTTCATCAGAAGGTCGGAAAGATTCGATGAGGGAGCAAGAGAAGCACATGGCTGAGGGGACATCTGGGGGTTGGTAAAAAGGGCCCGTCTGTGGCCTACTTGCCAGGCGTCAGCCTCCCCCACCATTACCATTACCATTACCATTACCATTTATTCGTCTTCCCCAAAAATCTTCATTGCTACTTTCTTATTTTCCGTCGACGTATCGACTTGTCGGCAAATTTCCAACCTCCATAATGCTTCACACTTAGAAGGTCTGCCTTGAGTCTGCAAACATGGAAGTAGAAGAATGCTTGAAGCAGTGCGTAGTGTACAGGGTGTCCCAGCTCAGATGTCACTTGCGATTTTCTTGGTAAATATAAAGATAAATTCGTAGTTCAAAACTAGTATGACGTAGTTTTTTTCTGAGGAGTCCAATGCGCGAAGAAAGAAACAATTGAACATCAAATGAAAAAATTATGGCCGAGAAACCAATTTTTTTCAAAAAAATCAAAATAGCGGATTATTATATTTTTTGTTATAAGGTATTACCTACTGGAACAAATTTCATATACTCAATTTTTCATATCCTTTCCAGTTTGGCCGGAATGGAATTTTTCTTCTAAAAATGTTGAATCTCCCAATATATTTTGATTGCATTCAACAGAACATTCAATTATCTATCAAAAATGCATATTCATCTCTGAATTTCTCCTCATACTTACCACCACACAATTTAAGTAACATTGCAGTTAGCTGTGGTCAAGACACCTTGCGTTAGATTTCTAAATTAATTTAACACCTGTCTACTACTATGATTTGGCTCTAATAACAGTATTATTTCTAATATTTATTATAGCGTTGGTATTATTTCTATTATTTCTTTAATCTGTCATTTGAAAATATACAATTATTTGATATAAATGTTTTTAAATTGATTTCACCCTATATAGAACTCTAATATACACATTAAAACGTTGGTGTTAATTTCAAACTGCTTTGTTTACAGTCTTTCATTTCACCCTCAACGATGTTTAAATTAGTTTTCATGAAATATGATTTATAGCTATGATTTACAGCTCACATATATATAAAACGTTTAAACTTAGCTCCTTAATTACACTTAATTGGAAATTTTACACTGAATTTCATTTCAAAGTGAGCGTAGAATTTATTGGCGTCTATTTGGATGATAAGTAATAATTTTCTATTAGAACCACTATCATTTTTAAATTAAATTATCAAAATTAAGGAGGAAATGTACTAAAATTTTGATGTCATCCTCATAGATATATGTACGACATGGGTGATATGCACTTTAGAACTATGTTGAATTAATTGTTTTGTCCGTCCGGCATAATTTGTATTACAATCCTTACGGTTAATTCTCATATTGCTTAAATTCCTTCATTTTTTCCGTTTTTATTATTAACGGTTAAGAAATTTTCAGTTCAGAGTTCTTTTCGACATAATTCCTCATTCTGAACAAATTTTATCTGAAATATTTTACTTTCTCATCTATCTGTAGATAGAGAAATATCGACGTTGTGAAAAATATCAAGTTTCAGGTTATGCTGAAAATAGATATAATCGAATCGGCATGTCGTCTGTGTGTCTGTGATTCTATGTGTCCAATACTTTCTCTATCTGTAGAAATTATGAGAAAGTAATATAAATTATTTAAAGGTAATTATTTGAAGTGCCTAAAAAAGATTGGTATGACTGCCGAACACCGATCAATGAAAATTAATGCGTTTTATCCTTTTATCGTTTGTGAATTTTATATCTTTTATTGTAAAATATAATATTTCGACTACTTTCCATATCCTCTAGAAACTCGAAGGAAAAGTGATTTGTTACGTACTAATGAGGTATACATCTCTATATGCTTCACGCTTTAGAAGTTTAGAATAAACGTAAAAATATGCCGTGCTCATATCCCATATCCCCTGACACTTAAAAAAAAAATTACAGATAAAAACACTAAGAACGGATAAAAGACAGTGTTCCCTTCTAAACGTTCAAACAACATTTTATTGTGTCTTTGTGTCAGCGGCTTGAGGCATGGGATTGTTACAAATGAAACAATTGTGTCATATTGATTAAAAGTGTATTCTTTTATTCGTGTGATTAAATTGTATTGGGCATTTGAGTTTACTTCCACGCGTCGTTTTAAAATATGTACTTTCCTCGCGCACAAAGTTATTATGACGTTTAATTTACATTATTTACTTTTTTTATTAGGATAACTTGTAGAAACCAGTAGATAAGCTATGGGATTTCTGGACCAAAATCCCGTATTATTTCTTATGGGGATTCATTTTGCAGAATTTTCATTCGGGACAATGAGCGATTTTAATTTGATATAATGAGAATTCGATCTAATGAGAAAATTCTAACAAATGCGATTATGTTAAATTTTGATTTATAGATCTTTATTTTCAATATTTAAATGTTTGATAAATTTATCTTATCCAAATTTAGTTATCAAATTTTTCATTACTAAATGCAATACTTTTTAATCTATTATAAATAAATTTCGTAGTCAGATAATGAAATGCTTTGTATTTAAACAAGTGAGGTACATTCACCGCTGCGGTGAAGATGCCATATAGATTTTCAAAAGACGGACAAAGTACATCGGATCGGTTCCAGAATGATTCCAATCGATTCCTTGGGTCCGATTACCTAGAAAACGGTTCCGCTATTAAAAGTGCTTATAACGCCTTCGGGAATGATCGGAGCGGTTCGTGAATAGTCGGAATCGGTTCCTTGTGATCAATTTTATTGAGTCTTATGCTAATATGCCTATATTTGTACCAATTCGGTCAATATTTGGGGCATTTATTGCATTTCAAAAAAAAATCAAAATTCTTAATTTTTTTTGCCCCACTTCCCGTTTTCAGAACCGGCTTAAAATTAACACGCATATGTAGACCGTAAAGGTCTACTCCTGTTGCAAATTTCAAGTCGATCGGTCAATATTTTGAACAGATATCGCATTTAAAAAAAAAAAAAAGAAAAATAATTTGGCTTTTAGGCCGCTTTGCCCCACTTCACGGAACAGGCTCCAAAACAATAGGCATATGTAGCCCTCAGAGGTCTACACCTGTTCAAAATTTGAAGTCGATCGGTTAATATTTAGGACAGTTATCGCATTTCAAAGGAAGATAAAAAAATTGGTTGTTAGGCCGTTTTCGGAACCGACTCAAAATCAATAGGCATATGTAGACCATGGAGGTCTACCTCTGGTAGAAATTTGAAATCAATCGGTCAATATTTGGGATAGTTATCGCATTTCAAAGAAAAGTTTCCGGAGTTCCGGACTTCCGGACTTCCGGACTTCCGGACTTCCTAAGTTCTGGACAGACGGAAAGTTTCTGGAAATCTCGAGATTCGGATAGATCCCAAATTTGAGGTCGATCCGATCAGCCGTTCTCGAGATACGGGGGCCCAAAGTCGCCGAGCATAAATGTATATATAGATTTTTTTAAGAAAATCTATATAACAAGAATTAAACAAATTTAAATTGCTCAAATTGGTCACAAATAACTACTCTAAATTGGTGTACCTTTTTCAGCTAAATTACTTTATGTCTTAACAAATTTAAACAATCTTAATCTAATACAAATGGTTTATAAACAATAAACTTAACTTTATCTTCACCCAGATTCCAACTTCTCTGTGTAGGTATGTACAAATATAATGCTATTATGCATCCTGAATCCTTTTAAATTTCAACTGTCAAATTACTTTTGCCTTTTTACCTCCTATATCTGCTGGTTGTCTGGAAACTGATCTGCTTTGCAATTCTCTCCTATTTAATAACAATTTCGTCTCTTGTTTGCTAAAAAAATTATACTATTATTTTCTTCCACGCTTTTTTTCATATGAAATTTGTTCTTTTCTGCTTCCTGTAAGTTACTTTTGTAATATTCTTCAAATAAAATGTAAATTTCTATGATTTTGATTATAAATTTCGAATTTTTTCAGAAGCTGAAATTAAACGTGTGCCTGCTTTGAAATCAGAAAATGTAACTCTTTTTTTTTTATTTACTTTTTCCCGGACAACTCCTCCCGGTACCCAAATTTCTATAGTGATGTCAACGTCATCTTTACAAATTTTGATTCCATTTTTTTTTTTTTTTTCTTGATATGGCATGAACCACTTTTCTCCTTTCTAATCATCTTCTCTATACTTTAACCTACACATCCATATACCCTTCATCCTATTTCATTACGCTGTGAAGTTCGCTCGTCCTTTTCACCTTTTCACTCATTTTTCATGATATAACTAAACTTAAATCTAATTACAATGTTTTTTTTTTTCACATGTTCATTAGAATATTTAAGCTTCCTTTAGCTTCATTACCTTAAACACGTCTATTATTTATACAAATTCAAAACCATTTCATTATCTTTCACTTTATTCAAAACTATTTCTTTTTCAGATAAGAAAACAATTCAAATACCTTTAAACATTTTTTTAACATTTAACTTGATATACATAGTGTATCCATGTATCTGCAACATAAAGAAAAACAACAACCTATTAAGTTTATTTAACTTTGTACGCCTGAACGTACATCTTTAGTCATGTCACAACTTCTGTATTTTGCTTTTGTGTGTTATTATATGTGTTTTGTAAATCTGTTATTTATTTCAATTTTAATTTACTATAACGTGTCCAAATACTATATTCTAAAACAGTACATTGTTCAAAATAGATTTTTTATGTTCCTCGACCCGTTTGTTTACATTTCGACTAGTTTGTCCAATATATATAGCATCACAGTCAGAACATTTTATCTCATATACTCCAAATATTAATCAATTATTATAATTATTCTTATTTATTTTTAACTTTCACTTGATTATGGTAATTTTTTAAAATAGTATTGAAGCGTGCATTTTATTAAAATATTGTAAAAAATGTTACCGTTTTAAAAAGAATTTAAATTATAAATAATGAATGCCAATAGTAAATCAATAACATAATCATTTTCTTCGCAACTAATTAAGTGGAATATAAATCTTAATAAAAATGACCAAAAAAATGCGCAATTAGTGAAAATAGAAAATACCTATATGTATATAATATATAGTTCAAAAAAACCTAAATACGCGGCAATTTTAAATGAATCCAAACTTTTAAATTTTTTTTTTTTTAAGTTAATTTTTTTTTTAATCCTGCCACTTATGAATGAATACTGATTACATAAAAAGAAATCCAACTTTTAATATACAGCCCTATTGTGCGATCTTAAATAGACTTAATTTTTGTTTATTTAGAATTTAAATTACTATTTATATTATAAATAAAAATAGTGAGGTATGTTAACATATTTATAGTAATAAAATGCCTACAGAAATATTTTTCTTTTCTATTTGCTTATATCATTACTAAAAACTTAGAAAAAAGGGACATTTGTAGAATGCATTTCTTTACTCACGTGGCAACACTGCTCCCAGATAATTCTCTCAGTAGTTCTCCATAGAATTTAAACATCCGCAGAAACTTACAAAGAACTGATCAACTGATCACAATTCTTGCACACTAATACTCATCCACTTGCATCCGCGCCATTTTCATAGACCATTAAATTTGTATAAATCATTAAAAAAAAGGTAAATGTAGAAGGAAATTATTTCTAAATAAAATTATTTGTACTGTGTAATATCCAAGCGCTATACATTTAATTAATAATTCATTTTAAAGTTCATAAACAGATAATTAAATTTATATTTAAATTTATAAAAGGATAAACCCGGGAGAGCTGAAATCCCCGGAGAGATTGCTAAATTTCGTAAACTCATTATTTGCATTAGATGTTCAGTGTTTTTACCATACAACTAGATGTTTTTAAGCAAGATATTGAAAAAAGTTACTCCTGGTGAAAAACAAATAATTTATTTTTAACTGTACAAAGTGATCGATGAATTAAGGAAAAGAAATACGTTTTTCTCAAAACAGGTAAGTAGAAATTTAAAACTGCATTATTAAGTCACATGCCTAAACTATAAATATTTGTAATAATGACCAAGGGCCGGAATTGTTTTCCATTTTTCAGAGCCGACACTTATAAAAGAAGTATAAATATTAACAAGCACACCACATAAAAATTCTTATGGTGTATTTATTTGCACACCTGTAACATATACAATCAATATAACCAGAGAGGTCAAGGACTCTGTGGTTGCCCACGTATAACTACATGCAGCCTGGCAGTTTATCCGGTGGTATCTCCAGTTCAGTAATGTTAACAACATGAAAGCGTGCGAGTGCATGATGGTGTTTAAATTCATCCATCGAAAAAAATATTGCCAGTACAGTAACAAAAGAAGTTTTCGTTTATGATTTGTGTGCCATGTTCTGTGCATGTAGTTTTCTTTTAACTAGTAGCATACATTGCGTAAAATATTTTATACACACCAAGTGTGTATAAAATTGAACAAATTTTTTCCAGTAACACCTTGTTTTTGACACATTGCTGAAAAGCTTATTAAATTCTCAGTCGCATTGTTAGATAAATAAAAGCCATTTGCCTTAATTAAATACTTATTAGCAAAGGTTTGAAACATTCCCACAAATTTTTAAGTGTCATTTTTCAATAGCAAATTATATTGACTATATTTAAAATGAAATATTAATATAAATGTCACATTATTTTGTTAACAGTTTAATTCATAAATTATAACTTTATTTTAATAATGCATAATGATAATAATATAGTGGATAATATGCTACTTATATGCATAAGCAGAAAGAAATGCGATGGGATGCGACACAATGTTTCCAAGATAAATGAATTTCTTGTCAGAGAAAAGCAAAGAAAGAAGTAAAAGTTTGCACTGATAAAAGGGTAGCAGATAAGGTAAAATCCAAGGCATAAGTCACAATTGAAAGTTTTTTTTCAAAAAACAACCAGAATCTAAAATGTTGCATTTCTAGAATATTAAAAAATTTTGCCAAGCCGACAACTTTTGGGTTATCTAAATTTAAAGTTAATATTTTTAAAAGTACTTACTTTTTAATAATTTGCAATAAGTTTTATGATTATATAATATTTAGTTGTGTAGAAAAAAATATATTTGACATTGGTTGTTCTTGCTTAAAATAAATAAATAAAAGTCACGCATATCTTTAAATACCTTATTTTATAATCAAAAGTACCTAAATTTATTAAATTCTTATCTACTCGCAACCATCACAGTTATCTTCTTCGTCAAAATCAATATTGGTGGTAGATTCTGTGACGTAAAACTTTTGGTAAAACGGGAACGTGGCCTCTGCGGTTAATCTGCTATCAGTTTATTGTAAGGAGTCAGCCAAACTTACCTTTTTATAGTTGGCCGATCTCTCAGATAATAAATCATACGTACCGAATTGTTACTTATAAAAAAGGATCTTACTGCATATTTTTTTTTATAATATCCTGCAAGTTCCGTTAGACATGCGTCAAGAGAACTGAATATATCATGTAGTGAGATAGACAAGATTTTGGCAAAAAAATAAGTATCAGGACTATAAAACACATAATTTACGGAATTTGCCGATGCTGGATTATAACAGCAGACTTTTTTATTAAGACAGTCGGTTTTTAAGTGATGGAATATTAAATTGATTGCATATAAACCCTCATAGTGTAAACCAAATTTAACGTCAAGGACATTTTGGTATAAATGTTTGGTGCGGGATAGTAAGAAGACATTTGGTTGAACCTTACTTTTATGAGGGTACGTTGACACGTCAAAGATATCTCAATTTAATACAAAATGAGTTGCCAATTTTATTAGGGATTGTGCCGCCGAAAATCATAAGAAGAAATTTCTGAATCCAATAATATACAATGCTGGTATTGCACAAAATTATTAGAATAACTTTTTTTAAGGCATAGTTGTCCAATATTATGGCCTCTTAAATCACCCCATTTAACTCCAATAGGTTTTTTGTGGGAAACTTTACAAAATTTAGTCTATAAAACCAAATCTAATAACATCAAATTTTAAGAAAAGCAACTTCAAATGAAATAAGGAAGTGGTTTTCTCTATGTGTGGACCTCTACGTTTTCTTATATCTGTGAAATTATATTGATCTAAAATTGTTTTTCCATTAATCTTCACTTCATATTGTCTGAAAAAGAGAATTATTATAGTACCTATTAGCAACTTAAATTTGGTTTCGAGTTTAAATTAAGTTATCTACCATATACATTTTTGTTTTTTTGTGTAAATAAAAATTGTTTATGTATTTAGTCAAAGTAAACATGTTAAGAAAAACATGTTAAACGAACCCCAAGGTTTAAAACATGTTAAACGAACCCAAGGGCTCAAGAATTTTCTTTACGAATGTTAGTTAGCTTTAGAAGGCAATGTAGTTAGTGTTATTTTCGGTACATTTTCTTATTCTGAACAATTTTTTGATTTCATACAATTTTTTTTGCTCCCTTCCGTTGAGACATGTCCTTTCCTGGTGCACCAATTCCACTGATATTCAATACTGTTCGTCCTTGGACCACCCGAATATTATATGTAAAGGGTCAGATCTCCATGTTGAGACGTGTTCGAGTAAATACGCTCAAAAGAGTGACCAGCGACATACAGACACACAAACACACATACATACAGGCTCACAGACACAAAGACGACGTACCAATTTGGATAAATTTTCTATTTTCGGGTCTCAAATCATTCAATTTCATCATAATCTGGAACTTGAATTTGTTCACGAACTAAATACTTTCAATGTCTTCAATTTAATTTAATCTTTATATAGATTAGAGTGTATTTTTGTATCGCCGTTTGAAGAGTCATCAGTACAGTATAAGTAAACCTAAATATGTATAAACTTATGTAAAACGTGCAGAAACTATTCTAATTATGCTGCTGTTACGTACACTATAGTGTTTTGTCTCTAATGATAACAAATTCAGATAAGATATGGGATAGTTTGTTATTTAATTGTTTGACATTTATAACTAAAATATATTACCTTTGAGTCCGATTTATTTTCATTATTTCCTTTTATTTTGTTTAACTTGAAAGGTCAAACGGAAACTCCCATTTTTCCATTATTCTCTCATCATGGAACACAGTTAAAATTGTAGAAACAGATAAATGCAAGCGAGCACTAAATAATCGAAAAAGCATACACCAAACCAGACCGCATAAAAGTCATCTCCGTGATTGTATATGGCAACATAGTGTCGTATTTCTTCCTGACCGCTGAGTCGAAAATATTACAAGCTATTGCTCTATTTTACTTTTTTTTATCCCTAAAAAAAGTGTCGAGCGGTCGGGGTTGCCAAGCTTGGGAAAGTTGTGATATTTATTAGCCAGTTCCGAGTGGTATTATGTTTATTTATTTTCTAGTCTTTGGCTCTAAATTTTAAAATTCTTAAAAGTTAAGGCGATTAAAACTGACGCTACCGCTAATAACGCAGAACTTTATGGTATGCATATTAACTTATCTCATTATGACTTCAACTTTGATACTTTTCTACCATCCAACATCTTTTTCTACTGAGAAGATAGTAACTTTGAAGCTAAGAGGCAGGTTTCTTTAATTAATTTATTATTGGAGTAACAACTTGCATAGGGGTAAAAAATCACCAATTTAGACGTTCAAAATATCAAAACAAAGAAGGTTTAGTGCCATATCCCAAAAAAAACATTTATGCAGCTACGGACACGTGTTTCGGAGTTATTGCCCCTCATCAGCGTAGCGTAGCTCAAGAATTGGATCTAGGATGGGATAGAACAGGAACAAGAACTAAAATAAGGCTGGAAAGTACAGTACACAGTACTTTATGTTCCCATGTGCCCATCCTAGATTCAATATCTTAGCTACGCTACGCTGATGAGGGGCAATAACTCCGAGACACGTGTCCGTAGCTGCATAATTGTTTTTTGGGGATATGGCACTAAACCTTTGTTTTATTTTGAACCCCAATAAATCTATCTTGTTCTGTTTGTATGTGCCATATCCAAAATATCGTCCAGTGGTTATAAAAAAATTATAGTTATTTATTTATTACCATACACTCAACAAGTAAACTCAATGGACTAATACACCAATTTTCATTAACTACGTTATCAGATAGTAGTTGATAAGAGGTGTATATGGAATTTTTTGTGAATTTTTTTTCTTAACTGTTTATCCGTAAAAAAATAATAAAGCTGAGAAATTTGCCACTCTGACGTCAATTTACCCTTGACGTTACGAAATGAAGCCGGCAACAATGCATTGTCCCGTTCCTAAATCTTCAGTTCTGTATACAATTGACAGTTGTCACTTTTTGTCAAGTACGGGTTATGGTAATTAGTAATTTTTTCGATTCTTTCCTGTTAAAATTAATGTTTCCTGTATTAATCGAGACATGGATACAAAATCATGTTTTGTGCCTTGTTGTTCAAATACTTAGAAAAATTCATTAAAGTTATTTTTGTCAGTTCCTAGAGAGGAAAATCTCCGAAGTCGATGGCTAAAAGCAGTTAATATTGAGAGAACAACAAAAACAAGCAGACTATCCTGCTTTGAGGACCATTTTGAAGTAAGTATCAACAAAATGTCTATTTATTCAGTCTGGCTTTACACCTACGTATCTACATAAATATAAACAAAACAACAAAAATCACAATACACTAAAATATTCATAATACATATGTCTGTATATTTGTTACTTAATAACAGGTAGTATCAGTATGATACATAGGTACATACCTCTTCGTTTTTCCATGTTTTATTTCAGCACTAATATAGTCCTGGTTCGTATTTATAAATGAACACACCATCTCAAAGTCTACATGGAGTAGATTGTCAGAATAGGCTTTGACGAATCCTTCTTCCATCGTAACAAAAAAACCTGCGGCTTGAAACAGTTTTTACTCAAGAAATTGGTAAAACTAAGTATTAAAAATAATTGAGATTCTGTTCAGCAAATTTTGACAAATAGTTGAAATAGTTCAATGTCACAGAACATAACAGGAATATATCGCGGCGTTGTAGATTATTGTAATCAATTAAAATTTAATAATTTGAAACCCAATTATTCGCCATATTTGCCATTTCTTTTGCCATCAATAAAAAGTAAACTCATAAACATTTCAAACAGATTATGTTTATTATAGGATAATTGTAATTAAACGGCAATTTAATGCAGGTAAAATCACCGGGGATAATGACGTCACGACCACCAATTTATTTAATTTTTACCTAATCCAGGTATTAACAAATTAGCGTAATAATTATTTTGGCATTATTTAGGCCTCACCGATCGGACCATATATTAAAAGATAACAAAAATCCTAAGTGTATTAGTCCATTATAAAGCAGTGTAAACTTACGAGAAAAAAATAATTAAAAACTAAAATTTTACACTATATAAAACAAATGAATATTATTACAAATAATACACAGAGAAAAATGGTCCAAATAAACTTTTTTATTTGACACTTTTTTTATTAGTTGCAAATGGTTTTTTTTTTGAGTAATAATAGAGTCCACTAATAACGCCAAATAAAAACTTTCATTTAACACATGTTTTCTAGTACAAATAACAGTGATATTATGATTAAAAAAACTGTATTAATGGTTAAGATATGATCATTAATGACAAATATACATACGTTTCTATTTATTCTATTACTAATAACGGAGGTTGTGGTATTAATATATTGATTTTTAAAGTAAATAGTCAGTATCTAAGCGCAAATGACTAGTTTATTAGAATTCACATTGATATTCATGTGGTTATGTCGCGACCGAAAAGCGTTTCCCGCTATACTTGGTGGGGTGTAGGGAGTGCGCGTCGGTCCTCGACTCCTCATTTTACTCCGATGTTCGGTGCAGTGCTGTGTTGTATGGCGTAGTCAGAATAAAAAATTTAGTTTATGGTTGCAGTGCGCGATTAAATTATAAATACAGTGTATGCCTGTTTAGAATTTAGATTAGATGTCATTGAATAATTTCTATTGAAATAGTGTCGCACTATTAATTTTTAAGTATAGAAATTACAAAATGGCGTTTACATGGACGCATGCCGGCTGACCTAAAATTGTATCTCATATACTATGTGACGTTACGGCACTTCAGTGCGATCCTGAATGGATTGTTATGGCGTTATATATTGTTATTAGTTATTAAAAAAAGTAGAAATGCATGTTAATATTGTTAAGTACAGGGTTATCCCACCCCTATATTTTGTTTATTTTTCGAGATAAAAGTAGTAGTGAATCAAATGAGCTACCTTAAGTACAGTTTGTCTCATAAAAACGGGACAAACCATTTTTTAAATAGAATACCCTACATTTATAAAATTTTTGAAATCTGTGTTTTTTTTGTGATTTCACATATATGTATATGTTGTATCTTATCTTTTACTGTTTTTTATCTATTGCAAATTTTATACCATTAGTGTTCTTATCAAGTTAGCCATGAATGAAAAACAATTATTAATTTGACACTTATGCCTCACAGAATAATTTAGCAAAGTCAAGAAGCAAACTATGTAATAACTGTAAACTACTATTATACTTACTACAGAATAGAGAGTTACCTGTTGAGGCGTTCTTGTTATTTTTTATAAATTGTGACAACATATCATATCACTTTGACAAAGTATATATTTTCACAAATATGACACACAAAACCACACAGTTTTCTTTTTAAATTTATTAAATAATAATTCTGTAAGACATAAGTGTCAAATTAATTATTTGTCATCCACGGCTAATCTGATAAGCATGTTGATGCTGGTAGTATAAAATTTGCAATAAATTAAACAAAAAAATGATAAGATGCAACATATCTATATATTTGATATCACAAAAAACACAGATTTCAAGAATTTTAAAAAATACAGGGTATTCCATTTTAAAATGCAAGTTTGGTTTGTCCCGCTTTTGTGAAACAAGCTGTATATTTTTTGTAGAGGCTCCAAAAGAGATCATTTGATTCACTATAACTTTTAATTGAAACTTTTTGATCTAACTTGAAAAATAAACAAAATATAGGGGTGGACCTTTTCGTTGGATAACCCTGTATACAGAATCGCACTGATGTATCAAGATTATAGGTTATAGTGGTGTATGAATTTATAGTTTTAAAAAGAATTTTTAAGTTGTGATGTTTTTCTATGTACTTACCTAGAGTATTTTTGGATTTTAAAATTTTATTGTTTTTCTAATGGATACAATGATTTTTATTTTTAAAAATAAATACGTTTTATTAAATGCTGTTTTTATTTGTTACAAATATATCTTGTTTTACTAAAAAAAAATTTGAGAAAAAACAATATTTTTCTTCTAAATAAACATATGTTTATAATAAATAATAAATCTACTTGTCATAACTAACGAATATAATAAATAGTAAACATTAAAAAATAGTACCAATATAATTGCTGCTAATAAATTGGGCATTAGTGGCTGCTATCCAATAACATTAGTTACGAAAACACAGTATTTTTAATGTTATTGGTTTACTTATTTAGCAGAAACAAAAATGTAGTAATTACAAGTATATACAATTATATCACTAATAACTTGAATATTAGAGACAAACATTTAGTTCATTATTCGTTAATATTTTGTTGATTAAACAGTTTATTTGCCAGTAATATCTAATTTTGATCACGCTTTGTATATTTGTCCCAAATATACATTAGCAGAAACCTGTTTTTATTAACCACTAAATAGATTTGATTCTTGTCCCATATTTAGTTAAATTTTTTATTAAGGAGCCACAAATATATATTTACCAGTAATAAACATTTTTCTCTATGTAGGAATTAACAACAAAAAAATAAATTCAGAGATTCAGTTATTGCATCATTCATAGAAGTTAATGTGCAGTGAAATATATCAAACCTTCCATATTTTTATTATAGTTGTTACGCATTGTAAATAGAGAAGAAAAAAATAGGATATTTAGGGATATTTGAGAATATCAATTCCATATACTGAGATAGAAAGTCTATTTAAGAGCACTAGTTGTGAAACCCAACAATTAGGTATACACTATCAAATTTAAACCATAATAATTTTTTAAATCGTCTTTGTACACTTTCGTCATTTCTTCACTCTTCTTCATTTATCCATATTCTCCCATTCACCTTTGCGGGTGTGTACGTGTGTTAAACACACCGGTTGTCAACATTTAAGGTAACGATAATAATAATAATATTTGCTGCTTGATTATGTTTACACCAAACTAATAACCTAATGAAACCTGGTAGCAGTATCAACTGAGCAGGTTGAACACCCATAAGTCTGAATCTACTTTCAGGTCTACTACCATTTCCAATTGTTTGTGACATATTTTTCGTGTCCCGGGATGTATCAATGGAAAATGTCCCTCGATTCATTCGGGAAATTCATGCAAAATATTGCCCGTACTATAGTGGCCTTCGCTTATCTTTTATAACATCATGCAGATGAGGTGTGTTGTGCTAATAGTCTCAATGTTACACACGGATTTTGGCTTTAAGTTTTTTGTCTGCCTTCTTGTCTGAATACTGGTGTTATTTTCTTACTACTGGCGAATCAAAAACAGATATGTATGTTCACCACTGCATTCTCAACAAGGCAGATAAAAATAAAAGTCTAACCTTTATATGTTTGCTTTAATCACGTTTTTACCAGCCATAAACATTACAGAATGTATAATTATAGGATCGCTAACTCTTTTTGGGCTAAAATTTCTTTTGAAATAAAATTATACTGCATTTTGCAGACCTAGATATAAGCTTATTTCAGACTATTTACAATTTATATGCTTTGTCATAGTTACAAACTGCCACCAAAGGACACATCTCTTGACTTGAATCGCCAATAGACACATCATTTTACATCACAATTTCACTTATTCAAAGGTATAACATTGAACTATCATGTCCGTTGGCACGTTCTTATCAATTGATACCTTTGAGTATATTATTGTGAATAGTCAAAGGTAATGGTTACATAGAAGCTGACACTTACTTCGATATCACGAAATTCTCATAAACGATGTTAACAAACCGAATCATCAAACATTTATTTATATCAATAGATTTTACAAATAATTATGTTTGTAAAATTTTTATGCAAAAGATAGTTATTGGCTATTCTTGAAATTAAATTTGTTAATTAATACTATGTGTATTTAATGGGGAGTGACCTAGGTATTTAGAGAAAATCAATTTTTAATTTAGTAAAAAATTATATTTTCTGGTTGCCTCATATATTTCTATCCAAACAGCACCAATCTTTTCATACGTTACTAAATATTCAAGACACTGAATTAACCATACAACCAAGAAAATCGAGATTTATATTATTGTGGCATTCGAACAACTTTAACATATAATGTTAGATCAAATTGAATATTATAACTCAAAACATTTATCTAAAGATGACTCAAAGAATATTGGCAATATGTTTATATATGTATATTTTTAATTTATCACCAGAGCTTGTATTAATAATAAGAACTTACAATTATACTAATACCAAACATGATTTTTAAAGCTATTTGAATAGTAAGGGTACTGTAATCATTCCCAAGTTATTAAATTCTCTAAATTCGAGGGTTTTAATGGGTTCTTGGTTTTTCTTCATTTTTGGGTACATGATAATATGATATATAAAGCTTTACCGTTTATAAAATCTAATTCGGTAGATGTCGACGACATTAATTTATAAGTACATATCATAAGTTATATTATACACGTAATAAATTTTGTTATTGAAAATTCATATTTCCTATTGAAAAACCTTCTGTATAATACCAGTCCAAAAAATTAACTCACCTACAAAACATACAGGGCAATTCAGAAATAAACCGAAGGAAAACAACCCCTAATAAGGCTCAATATACTAACGACACTAGATTTCGAAATGCAAATCTTAAAATTTGAAGGAAAAACCATAGCCGCCGTAACCACCATATGGTTCATTAAAACAAATTTTTATGATATAAATAATTCAACTTATTAAAATCAATGACAAAACCTTTTCATGCTGCAAATAGTCATATATATGTAATTATTTAATTGCATAATTAGGTGTATTTCTTCTCAGTGATCGATACATTGTCGATATTGTTACGTGTTTGCTATCCACACAAACACCTATACTCGTAGATTCGTTGATTGAAAGTCCAGGTAACACTTATTCACTACTTTATTTGTTAAATAACAATTAACAACAATAGACTAATTACTGTCTTAACTATAATTACACTTGAACACTTATAAGTCTCTTTCTTATTACTTCTTTACTCGCTCACGTTCAACTTAAGATTAAGACTCGGCCCACGGTGCATCTTATTTATACATCCATTCTCTCGGTCTAGAGCACTCCAGAATATTCCCGGCCGATCGTGTACAATTCCAGCCTAATCTAACCAGTCTGCACAGTCCAGTGGCGTAACACTGCCCCCTCCTTAAGCCTGAACGTCCCGATCAGGCAATTCATTATTCCCTGAATACTTGGCTAGTCTCTCTATATGCACCACCTTCATTTTAGATTTTGGATTTTGCTGAATTCTATATACAACGTCGTTTAGTCTGGTTACGACAGTGTAAGGACCTTCCCAGGGCGGGTGAAGCATCGGGGACCTGCCTTTCTTCCGTTGTGGGTTATATAGCCAAACCAAATCTCCCACCTGGTACCCTCCTGAATTAGCCTTAAGATCATAACGAGGCTTCATACGGTCACTTGCTATGGCAATTCGCTCAAAAGGAGCCCTGGTGTTATATTGCTTATTTCTTATTTGTGGCCCCATTCTTGCCACGCAAACTTCACATTGGCGGCACCAAGCCTCCACATCTTGACGACTGTTGACCCAGTAGAAACGTTCTCTTACTTTAGTCAGGGTTTTGTTGATGCTAAAATGTCCGCCAGACGTTCCATTATGCACTTGCTGAAGTACATTTGCTACATGACACCTCGGGATTAACAATTTCAAAGTAACTTTCCTCCCATCTGGACTTTCCCACGCTCTCTTTAGCAGTCCATCCTCTACTATAAGGGAGTCCCATTGTGCCCATAGAGCCTTCAGCCCCACTGATTTATTTGAAATGTCCTTCCAATCAGGTCGGGTTCCTCTCTCTTTCCATTTCAGAACAGGACCAGTTTCCTTATCGTTTAACTGCGCTTCCCTTAACGACTCTTTTGTCCAATAATCCGGAACATCAATCTTAACAGTTTTCATTATTTGTACCTTGCCCTGTTTTTCCTCACGGTGGCAAGGCTTGCAGTTTTCCTGACACGGTCTTTTGGAAAGGCCATGTGCCACATTCTGCGAAGTACGAGCTCGCCAGTTTTCCTGCAGCTTCTCCGTTACTGCGACCCCCTCAGGCCTGCGCTGACGACAATTACTCTGAATATGGCCCACTCTGCCACACTTATAACAGCGCATGCCTCTTCTATTCTGTCTCCCACTACTTTGCTGTTGGTTCTGTCTCGGATCTTGAATGTTGAGCTCATGACAGTTCCTCTTAATATGGCCCACTTTGCCACACCTATAACAACGGATGCTTCCATTCGGCCTCCCACTATTTTGTTGTTGGTCTTGTCTTTGCTGGGAGTTCGATTTTGTGAGTAGTTGGGTGATCATTTTGTGTAGATCAGATATCAGGTTTTGTGTTGTGTTGTCTGGCTTGTCTTCCTCCACACTCACAGCTCGTACTCTCTGATTTGATAGTGTGGTATCCTTATAGGCAGCCTCAATCTCCAGTGCATGTACTAAAGCCTCACTACTAAGTTTATGCCTGGCCAACTTAAGAATTCGCCTAACTTCCTGGTCCCTTACTCCATCAATAAATGTACCAACTGCTAACTGTTGTTGAAATTCCATTGGTGCATCAGGATAGGCTAGATGGGCTAATCTTTCTACCGCAGCTTCGAACTCCTGGAGGCTTTCTCCACCTCGTTGTCTGCGTGATTTGAGCTGAGCCTGATATACTTGGGCGAGATGTTGGTCACCATATCTTAGTTCTAACGCTGCCTCCAAAATACTAAAGTTTTGTTGCTGTGCGGCAGGAATTGTTTGGAGCAGGTCTAATGCTTGGCCCCTTAGTGCTAATACCAATGCTGTTGCCTTTTCCTCATCGTTCCAGTTATTTGAACGTGCAGCTGCCTCAAACTGTCTCTTATAAGTTGACCATGAACTTTGACCGTCGAAGGAAGGTGGTTGTAACCTAGCACCAGACGACAGTACTAACTGGCCACCCTTCTCTCTTAATTGTTGTTTGAGTCGGGCTACTTCTTCCTTAACTTCAGTTATTTCTCCTCTAACTTCACTAACTTCTTCTTTAACTTCCATGACTTCAGCCTGTACATCTTCCTTCAATTGTTCAGTGACCGAGAGTATGACTTGATGCTGTCCCTCCATAATTTGTCTTAATTCTTCCTGGCGTTCCTTTCTTTGCTCTTCTTTTTCTTCCTGTCGTCTTCTCTCTTGTTCTTCTTTTTCTTCTTGTCGTCTTCTCTCTTGTTCTTCTTTTTCTTCTTGTCGTCTTCTCTCTTGTTCTTCCATAATTTTTTCTTTGTTCTTGCATTTGTTGCACCAATGCTGCAAGTAAGTCTTGTGTTTGTTTCTCCGCCATGCTTCTTGTTGTTGGCATTAATTCACGACACGTAAATCAATTCAAAATAAAGTTTACTACACTATAAAATCCGTAAAATGTTGATATCACGTCTATTTTAATAATGGAATGTTCCAGAAAAATCGCGAAACAGCACTAGAAAGTCTTATTTAGAGTCTATACTTCTTTTGTGTTGATAAAATTCACTTATCTCCACTAATTGTCCAATGGAATGTTCGAGAATTTTCACGAAATATCACTAATAAGTCTTGTTTTGAGTCTATAACACGTTCCCGTTAACACAATTCACGTATCTTCTGTAGTTTCCAAATCGAATGTTCTAGAATTGTCACTAAAAGTCACTTATAGTCTCGTTTTTGAGTCTACAACACGTTCCTGTCGACACAATTCACGTATCTCCTGTAGTTTCCAAATAGAATGTTCTGGAATTTTCCCGAAATTGCACTAGTAGCCCTTTTTCTCAGTCTACAACACGTTATTACTAGCGGCACTCGTGTATTTGCAGTTATTTCTAAATCGAATGTTCTAGAAACTTCTCGAAAATTCACTTTAAAGTCACTATTCAGTCCAGAAATAGTCCTCCAAACACTGTCCAGTAGCTTAATTCTCCGTGTTACCACTAATTTCTGAGAAGAACACTGTAGAACCTTTTCGAATATTCCAGAAATTTCTCTTCCAATCCACTTCCGACACCAAATTGTTACGTGTTTGCTATCCACACAAACACCTATACTCGTAGATTCGTTGATTGAAAGTCCAGGTAACACTTATTCACTACTTTATTTGTTAAATAACAATTAACAACAATAGACTAATTACTGTCTTAACTATAATTACACTTGAACACTTATAAGTCTCTTTCTTATTACTTCTTTACTCGCTCACGTTCAACTTAAGATTAAGACTCGGCCCACGGTGCATCTTATTTATACATCCATTCTCTCGGTCTAGAGCACTCCAGAATATTCCCGGCCGATCGTGTACAATTCCAGCCTAATCTAACCAGTCTGCACAGTCCAGTGGCGTAACAATATTATTGGTTTGTTCGTCTTGTGTTGACAATAATTTGGAGTTAAACGTGAGTGAAATGTAACAAAATGGTTCCCTGCACGTCGCTATCTCAATCACGAAACATTTTGCAATGTCGTGCAACATCTACGAGTTTTCGGAATATTTGCAACTCGAGCACATTTACGGGGACATCGCCGGAATGGCATAATGGTGCGAATTGAGGAAAATGTGTTGAATGTCATCGAGGAAAATTCCTCTGTAAGCAACAGTAGGCGTATGTTGTAATTGCAAACATTACAGGCCACAGTATGGTGAATATTACGAAAACAGAGCCTCCGGTCATGCACAATCTGTGCATGCCCTGCATTCGGAATATGCCCCAAGGCACCTATAATATTGTTGGTGGCCTATATGGGGGTATATAAAACAACTGGTTTATTCAACACCAATCAATACAATCGAAGAACTACAAGCGAGAATATAAAATGCTGCGGATAGCAATCGACAAAATGTTGTAATTCTCCAATTTTTTTTTTATGTTCCATAGTAAATTATTTGCCAGATAAAAAGTGTTGAAATATCACGCTACACTAATTAAGAGACTAGAGTGTTGAAAAACCCCACAATCCTTTTAGTATAAAGTAGTGTCAAATATGATTAATTAACCCACTAACCATCGGGCATTTCTACGAGATAGTAATAATAATAATAATGATCAGTACCATTTAATACATGGGTAAAGTTTAGCCTAATGCTACTCTTACAGTTAACCTAATTTGCTTTAATGCCGTATTTAACAAAAACAACATGAATTTATTTAGTGCACAATCAATAAAGACCAGAACTGTAGTACCACTCCAGTAACGATACTTTAACTAATTTTTTTTAAGACATTGATAATGTTAGGTTTATACTTATCATCTAAAATAGTTAAATCAAATTTTATTGGATAAAGCAAAAATCTAATAGCAAAATACATTTATTCAAAATAAGCAAGATTTACGACTTTCTTCTCTGGGCGCGGAAGCAGAGTAATTAACCAGATAAATCAAATAAAACTTAAGAGTAAATTAATCAAAAGAACAAAGACATATACGGCAATGGCCAGTTCAAATCATACAAAAATATTAAACCAACTTAATTGTTATTGGGCGCCACCATCTCTTTTTTTAAGTTTAAAATATACAATAATTCTCCGTAACTAACAAACAACTGGCTACTTGTAAAAAATTGAAAATAGGTAGTTATTTAAACAGTCAATTATAATATTTAACCACAAATGCATGTAAAGTACGTTAAACGAATTCAGTTTAAAGGCGCGGGGCGGATTTACAAATCTTATAAAAATTCATTGTTCACACGTGAGGCACTCAAAGTCTGACAAGCTAATGGGTAGTGCCTAGGTACCTAGGGGTTCGAAGTTAATTTTGCAGAACTTATATATCTTTTGTCGTCGAGACGTCAATATAATGAGACATTCTTATTCATTCCTCCATAGCACAGCTTATAACCTTGGCCTTACAACACTTCAACCACATTGGCCGTTTCCATAAATCAGCATCACCTTTTGTGCGCTTTACTAACTCACAAAGTTAACGATTCAAAAACACCATCTAAGATCATCAGCATTTTACACACAGCGACTTTAATTTTGCTCATTCGATGGCCTGCCTTGTTCTCTCGGTGCCGCTAGCCGGCCTCGTTTTGACATTCTCCCGCTTAAAAGCACACACCCAATTTTTCTTCTATGCGCGCGACGGAGCCTAGTTGTAGCCAATCCTATCCGACCGCACAGTAGCGTCGCAATAAATAGTACAATAAGATTTACTAAAGTTATTTTATTCGATTTTGGAATTTAGCTTATAATTCAACTGATATCCATTAGTTTACGAGGAATGTAGTCCCAAATATTAATCTAAAGAAACAGGCCGTTACAAATTTACACACTTTTAAGTCGAAAGATGGAAGGAAATATTTTTTTGCCTTGGTGTACTCTTAACAGAATGTTTTGTCCAAAAATGATAAGATGACAATCTGATAGAAAAAATCGACAGGAAAGATGATAAGAAAATTGTTATGTTAGTGGGCCATCACTGTTTTATAATTCTTTAAGATTTTGGAAGGAAAGAATGTTAGTACAACGAGTGACAATAAAAAATACTCATCTATGGCCAGTTATTCGATAATATTTTGTTGCTTTGTAGGCATGGATTACGTAAAGTACGATCGCTTACTTATCGGAGAAGTAAAGCGGTTATTTACTAGAGGCGTTAATAACTGGCGGTTTTCAAGATATTTTCTTTACTTTCTTGAAAGTTACCAAAAATATGAGAACACCGTTTGTCAGATTTTAGGTTTTTTCTTCGGTTTCGAAAACATTTGAAAAACTATTTAATAACACCTCGAACTAAAATTTTACATTTATATTTATATTTGTTTATAGTATAACATTAATATTTATTTATAGTATATCTAATATTGTTAGTATAGTGTATATAGTATTTATAGCAAATATTACCAGCAGTATGCGGCCACCCTTTTTCAATTTTCATATCTTTTAATTTGATATCATACAATTACCTAAACTATGCATAACTAAGATGTCGCATAATTTTAAAGTCAAATTTAAAAAGGATATAATCTGAACTAATTTTTGTAGATGGTGCTCTCATCGTAAACCGTAATGTACCTCCAAACAGCTTATTGAAATAACGACATGGTTCATTTAAGTGTCGATAAAGGGCAAGTCTTGTGACTTTGCTTGAACATAAAGGCCCTGTTTATGACGCCATCGAGGTCGCCTGCCTCCTCTCGATAGCTACGCAAATTGTTATCAATATTACGAGAGGCTGATAAGATTGCAAATTGTCGCGTCAGGTTTTTTAGATTATTGGGAACAAGACGGGATGCTTTCGATAAGATTTTAGGCAGACTGAAGCAATTTTATTCCTGAAAATTATTACAGAGGAACTAATGTATTTTCAGATGTGTCATCCTCTTGTTCGAGCATATAATTTTTTGAAGTAAGGGATAATTTTTACCTGCGGCATTTAATTTGAAATTTTAATATTAATAAGTAATCTAAATGTCTTTAGACGAAATTACAGGAATAGGTGCCTTTCTTTTAAATGGAATGCTATGTATATCAGTACCTTTTTTAAAGCCTCTTTTCTAGACTCTATTCATTTCTATATTATTATTGACTATCTCCTAGCCACTAATTAATGTTTTTGATCATTTATACTTTCTAGAAATGTACAGGGTGGCCAAAATTATTTTTCAATTAAGAACTTTTTAAATTAAATTTTCTCAATTTGTTCACCCTGTATATTTTTCAACAATGTGATGTAGAAATGAAAAAGAAAATTTTTCGTAAGTACTTCCCTATGACTAATTGCAACCATTTTCGATGATTGTCACACGTCATATATATATATATATATATATATATATATATATATATATATATATATATATATATATATATATATATATATATATATATGATTAAATATGATTTGAAGGAAACAACTACTCAGCGGGCAAATACCACGACCTGCATTGAATTACACCTTCAAATCATGATATGTTTATATATATATATATATATATATATATATATATATATATATATATATATATATATATATATATATATATATATATATATATATATATATATATATATATATATATATATATATATATATATATATATCTATATATCGACGCTTAAGAAACAATACCTCTTATCTCCAAATTAGCAGTTTTACAGGAGACGAACAAAAATAAGTTTTCTTATTAATAGATATGAAACCTACATGTTATTTTTATCATGGAAGTAGAGTTTTTGGTATCAATATTAATCTTGGAGATACAAGATATTGGGAACTGTTGGGCATAGGAGTAGACATTAATTTAAAATTCTAAACCGAGTTTTGACAAAAATGGAGATACGAGGTATTGTTTCTTAAGCGTCGATATATATATATTTATATATATATATATATATATATATATATATATATATATATATATATATATATATATATATATATATATATATATATATATATATATATATATATATATATGTTTATATATATATATATATATATATATATATATATATATATATATATATATATATATATATATACAAACAAAGAACTTTAGTGTTTATTGGTAATGACTAATAACACGAAGGAGATTCTTTCTTATCGCTAAAGTATACAAAACACACGAGAAGGGATAAAAACCATCACAAATAAAAGAGAAAAAACCGATTATTTGCAATAATGGCAAGGATTGATTATTTGTTTAATATTTTGTCAATAATACATTTTAAATTATAGTTATTTTTTACCTAATCTATTAATAAGATTAAAATAACATGCAAGTTCTCAATATCTTTCGTTGAATTAATTGACTTAATCTTTTTTTATATTGACCATTTCTTGAAATTTTCTTTTTTCAAGATTATGCTGCTTACCTACTATTGTTGTTATTCAAAATTAAATTTCTGATTTAAACATTTACAGTGTTCCACTAATGATGTTGTATTTATTTTATTTTTGTTTTTTACGCAAAAGAAGGTTTAGTGCCATATCCCCAAAAAAGAAAAAACAACTATGCAGCGACTTTAAAAAGTTAACAACGCACCCCCCAAATAATTACATAAATTGTGTAACACTGGTAAAGGTATTTGTAATGTAAAAGTACCTGCTATTATTAGCTAAGGAATTGGATCTACGATGACTGTGCTCATCGAGGCCCCATATGTGGCACATGGGAACATAAGGCACTAATTGAGTACTGTGTACTGTACTTTCCAGCCTTATTTTAGTCCTTGTTCCTGATCTATCTCATCGTAGATCCAATTTCTTAGCTACGCTACGCTGATGAGGGGCAATAACTCCGAAACACGTGTCCGTAGCTGCATAGTTGTTTTTTTTTGGGATATGGCACTAAACCTTCTTTTGCTTTATTTTGAACCCCAATAAATCTATCTTGTTTTATTTTTAACGTCTCTTATGTGCTCTTTCTTTCTGGTTTTTAAGTATCTACCTGTTTGGCCTATATAACTTTTTACACGGTATTTTGTAAATGACATTTGACTGTAACATATGGTAATTTATAATAGATTTTTGTATCTGAAGATGAAGATCTAGTTGACAAACTGTAATTATTGTTATTTATTATTCTGTTAATTAATGAAATTGAGTATTGATTTTTTATTAGATATTTTTTTATTAGTTGTAAATTTTTACTGTGGAATTGTGGGCTTGATAAATGATTTGCTCTATATTTTAAGTTGTTGATGATGATTAATTTTTTTTTTATGGAATGTTGAGAACTAAAATTTAAAAATCTTTCTGAGAAAGTGGGTTTGTTATTACTCGTAGACTGCTACGGTTGATTTCAATAAAAACTGGTACACTTTCTTTTAGCTATGTAAATCATTCGTTCTTTGATTGATATTAATTATCTTACAAATGTCACTTTGACGTTAATCCGGGGTAAATCACCTCTTCTCCACCCCCCTCTCGATATGCCTGGCCAGCCCTATTTACAGACATATGCACACAACTAAACTATTAAGATTTTCGATTACAAGAGTTGTACCAGTTTTTTTTTAAATCAAGTGTACTACATGTTATATAAATAAATAAACATAAAATACTTCTTAATACCCAGTGATTTTATCTGTTTGCTTCTTGTTTTATATTCATTTATATGGTGACCAGGAAAAACTCATAATTAGTGCAAATATTGCTATTTTTCAAGACCACCACTGCACATATAGTTTTACTAAGTGTGATATTATGGTGTTAAAATTAAATTTTAGATGCCTTAAAAAATTATATTTAAATATTTTTAATTATTGTTAATATGTTGTTATTTTTAATATATATTTATTTATATGTGCATGTTTATTGTGTATTTATTCAGATGCATCTATCAGTTTATTTATTTATTTTTTTTATTGTTTGTTTCACATATTATGTACAAATTTTTTAATTTACAGTTTTGATAATTCTACAATTACATCACAATTTTATGTTTTAGTGCCCTGAGGATGGTAATGAAATTTCGCGAAACGTTGACAAGTTGATGAGGTAGTTTTTCTCAAAACTTCCCTTACCCAACAAAACTTTTTTCAACTTTTAATATCAATGTTTCACTTTAACTTTCCCGAATGACTTCATTTCGATTGAAGAAAAGTAATTTATTTTTTCCTAAGGATTTGGCGGAAATGGAAGTTGATCATAATGACTGTTTTGTTTGAATTGTCAATAATCAATTTCTTGTATGAAAATCTTTTTTTAAATCCCACACATAAAGTAAGAAATACTATTAAAGGCTTAGATGAGTATTTATCAAACGAGATTCCTTGTGACAAACAGATCTTAGAAACCCATCAAATATTTCTGATCATAACGCACGCCTCTTGAAATCGATTTTCGAGGTAACAGAATTATTACATTAAATTGGGAATGCACTCATAAAGAAAATACCTGGAATGCAATTTTATCAAATAGGAAAAAACTGAAGATATTACATACAAATTTTATTATTTACTGGTTTTTCTCTAGTACAAAGGTCGAGCGTTCCCATACTAAGAGAATATTATTTCAGTTAAATATCTTATACCAAAAGTAGTACGTGACTACTCACTTGCTACATTGAATATTAAAATGCCTCTTGGGTAATAGTATAGGGGTGTACTGAAAATAGTGTATAACTGTAACTTCATATTTATCTCGTTATTTTCTTCACAAAGTGTACACACTATTTTTTCTTCGGCCGTTTAAATGGTTTAAAAGAGAAGTATTTGAAAATATGAATTTTCGACGTTTCAATAAATTAATTCATATACTTCAAAATTTTATTCTGATTTCTAAGACTTCTAGACTATTAAAGAAGTTGTGTTTTAGTCCGTCACTATGATAGCAATACAATAGCTATTTGTATAACGAGGAAGGAAATTGTAACATTTTATCCCGCAAAACGGAGGGCAGTAATCATCCAAGGAATGAAATGACATTCTCCTTCCATGTTATACATACGATTTTTAATAATAAGAAGTTTGGAGAATACGAGAAGAGGAAAACTGCAAGGGTGAACGAAGGAGACGGAGTTGATGTTGTTTGCGTATAAGTGTTAGAAATATAAGGAACTTGGTATGTGATAAACTCTATTTAAAATCAATGTCAGAACATTAGTAAATTTAAGGAATCAGATTGGTACTTATTATTATAAAAGTTAAAATGATTATATGATCATTTGGTATATGATAAACTCTATTTAAAACCAATGTCAGAACATTAGTAAATTTAAGGAGCCAGATTGTTAATTATTTTGTAAAAAGTTGGAAATCATTATATGATCATTTGGTATTAATCTTGGCCTCAATTTAATTTATAATGCCCTAGAACCTGCTCTTTTGAGATAAGTGTTTCATGTTCAAAGTACTTCAATCTAAAATCCAAGTTAATGTATTAATTTGGTTGGCGCTCAGCATACCTAAATTGTGAAATTGAGTAAATTAAAGGTAAAATAAATTATAGGATTAAAATAGCACAATATATATATATATATATATATATATATATATATATATATATATATATATATATATATATATATATATATATATATATATATATATATATATATATATATATATATATATATATATATATATATATATATATATATATATATATATATATATATATATATATATATATATATATATATATATTATCACATTTAGCAATGTTATTAATTAATTTAAAAAGTTTAATAAATATAGTAGCATGCATACATTTAAAAATGAACAATTTCAGAAAATAATTTTAATTTAGTTTTTAACATATGTGTAGTAGTATTAAGTATTTATTGTTCATATCAAAAATGTAGTTAGGTATAAGGTATTTGCAAAGCCAAATTGGCCATAAAAATTAATGAAAAAAAAAAAAACAAGAAAAAAGGTGTCAAGTCGAAGTCCTGGATCTTCACTGGCAGAGCTGACGAGAGACCTATTGTGTATTTCCTGCCATCGAAAAGGTGTCACCAATGTAGTCCCATATAAAAATTTCACTTCAATTAACTCCAGTAGTATTAAAAGTTGCATAATTTCAGGGGGAAAGATTTCACCTATAAAAGAGACAATTGTTATAGTATAAACTTTTAAAAGGGGAAATTTATGAAAATCTAGTGTAGAGTCAATGTAACTGAACTTTATACAAAAGTTAAATAAGCAACAATCAATAAACAGGGGAAAATATTGTAAATTATCTTAAAACTTTCATAACGAAACATAAAAAGTGCATGGTCTGTAAAAGTGAATATAAACTGAAATAAAACTTACCAAACAGGGGTGCAGTAATGTGTTTAGATCAATGCCATAATAATTTCTCCAATATTGGGGTTGAAACATAAACATTTCTTGATTTTTGTATGTGTGACAGCATAGTTGAAATATATAATTTCATCAAAAATTAAACAGGAAATCCATCGATGTCCAAAGACATGCCAATAGGACAAAGAAGAAACTCAGTGCTTCGTGTGTGAGTGGGGGTAGCTCAAGACACAGTGAAAGTGTGGTAAAAGGGGTGAAACCAATTTCGACAGCCTACAAAATGTAGAAACAAAAATATTAGTTTTGAGTAAAGATATGTTAACCTAGATATGAAAAGATTTGTTATCAGTAGTTATTTAGTTCTAGTTATATAAAAAGGAGTTTGTTTAAAATGATAGGGCATTTGTTAAGAAAATTTTGAAAATGAGATGTGAAAGATAAAAATTTTTATACTGAACGTAACACATGCAAATTTACAGAAAATTCTCAGGAAAGTATCAAGAAAAGAATATTGTTTTAAAAAAAGCAACAAAAAAAGTAGTATAAAAGTTTTTATTTTCAAAATTAAAAATATTTGACATTAAAAAATAATTTGTGACAACTAGTCAATTTTGAAATTTGGTGATTTTACTATATACAAAATTAAAGTAAGCAGAGAAAACAATGGATAGTGGGTTGTTATTGATAAAAAAGGAGGAGAGTTTTAAAAATTGGAAAGGAATCGAATGAAAGAAAATAGAAGAAAGATTAATAAAATCAAGGTTAGGAGTAATTTATAGTAAATAGAAGGTTGTAAAATCAGATTTCAAGCCAAGAAAATAAAGAAACCGTTAAAAAAATTTGTAAGTACTTACGTGTTATAAGAAATCCAATTAGACAAAACACAAAATTAAAGTAAATAAACTACACAAGCATATCAGGAAATTGGAGGGGCCATATCCAAACGTTAAAGCGTGGTAACTGCTGAGAAGTGAGAACCAAGAAACGACAGTTCGGCCAACCGCAAGGATAAAAATATAAGGTAAAATCTCGAGATTTTAAAATTTGTTGGGGTAATTTAAGTTAAAAATTGTAAGTATATTTGTAAAAAAATTTTAAAATATTTCATTAAAAACAATCTCCTTTATTGTTTTCTGAAAGTGTTTAGTTTTTTTATGTGTACTGGTTTTGTGAATTTAAGTTTTGAAATTGTACTATAGAGGGAACAAAATTGAACCTGCATCCTGAGAGAGAGTAAAGGAGAATAAAAGTAAGTGGAAACTTGTAAATTGAAATATGAGCTAGTCTGGGTATACAAGGGCATAAATATAAAATAAATACAAATTTAAAATAAAGGCGCCAAGTTTCATAGATTTTAATAAAACACAAAATTTTCAATTCTATAACTGTTTAATAAAAAACAATTCAAAATTTTTACAAAATATATAAATAAATAAAAATACAATAAACCTTATTATCACAATAATATATATATAATATATATATATATATATATATATATATATATATATATATATATATATATATATATATATATATATATATATATATATATATATATATATATATATATATATATACAAACAAAGAACTTTAGTGTTTATTGGTAATGACTAATGACACGAAGGAGATTCTTTCTCATCGCTAAAGTATACAAAACACACGAGAAGAGATAAAAACCATCACAAATAGAAGAGAAAAAAACCGATTATTTGCAATAATGGCAAGGATTGATTATTTGTTTAATATTTTGTCAATAATACATTTTAAATTATAGTTACTTTTTACCTAATCTATTAATAAGATTAAAATAACATGCATTTAAGTTCTCAATGTCTTTCGTTGAATTAACTGACTTAATCTTTTTTTATATTGACTATTTCTTGAAATTTTCTTTTTTTTTTTTGCTGCTTACCTACTGTTGTTGTTTTTCAATATTAAATTCCTGATTTAAACATTTACAGTATTCCACTAATGATGTATTTATTTTATTTTTATTTTTAACATTTCTTATGTTCTCTTTCTTACTGGTTTTTAAGTATCTACCTGTTTGGCCAATATAACTTTTTCACAATCTTTGCACGGTATTTTGTAAATGACATTTGACTGTAATTCTTCTGGTGTTTTCACTTTTAAATTTGTAAAGTGACTTTTTTTATTGTATTTTCACTCTTGAAAGCAATATTAATTGTATCTGAAGATAGTACCTTGTTTGCTCTCAGATAAATTTTTAACAAATGTTATATTTATAATGGATTTTTGTATCTGAAGATGAAGATCTAGTTGATAAACTGTAATTATTGTTATTTATTATTCTGTTAATTAATGAAATTGAGTATTGATTTTTTATTAGATAATTTTTTATTAGTTGTAAATTTTTACTGTGGAATTGTGGGCTTGATAAATAAATTGCTCTATATTTTAAGTTGTTGATGATGAAAATTCAGTTTCTTCATACTTATTTTGCAATATTTTAATTAAAAAAAATTGAAAACTCCATTGCTGCACTAGTGCAGTAAAGCCGCACACTACCTAACTTAAATGAGTGACATAAAGTGGCTAGTTCATAACGACCGGCCGTAGAAAAAATAAATACAGCTGAAGTGGGACATATAAAATTAATTACGTTTTTTATTGCTCAGTTGTAAAAATCAATAAAACTGTGTAATTTGATATATTATGCACTTAGCCTATACTTTTGGCTTAACCGGAAGTATATACGTCCTCGCTCTTATTTATTTTGCAACAGTGTAAAATAAGGTTAATAATAAAGGTTCCAATAATACAAGTAAAGTTTAATATTAAACTAAGGCAGATAAAATTTTTTTACTGATATATTTATTTCTTTGCTTACTTATTTAAACGCAAAAATTGTTTCAGATACGTAGAAATAAGCGATTGTGATGTCATTCCTTCTAAACCGGAAGTATGAAATTATCGTAACATATTGAATTACTTTTACATATATATATCCTAATACTTTTGAGTGACTGATTAAAAACAAAACTTTTGCTTTAGTTGATGCTCGCTTGTTTTGTTTGCATATTCAGATCCGCGTTTTAATTATTTCTAGTGCAAAAAGGAAGCTGAGAAATTAAATAAGCCACCTAGAATGATCTCACAGTACGTACTGAATTTAATCTAAGGCACATTGTTTAAAACACTGGCGACTCCGCCATATTTAAAATTTCTAAAATTTATTTCATTTCTTCTGAAAAAAAATATAAATTGTTACCCATATTTTACTTGTAATTAATTTCATTATTCCTTTACATCGATAACTTAAAAAGTAGTCTAATTTCGGATTTCAAGGCACCACCGCAGATGTCGCTGTTTCGAAGGAAGGTTTTTTATATTTTACAAATACCTAACTTTTAATGAAAAAAGGTATTTAGAATTATATGTAAATTAAGTTCATGGCACCATTTTTTATTCAATAATGATATTTTCTAGCCAGAAACATGCAGAACAATGTTTATAGTAGGTTGTAATAAGAATCTCTGTTTTGAGCAAAATATCGGTTAAAATACTAACATTCTCATAATGACAAAATGTCTGACTGAATATAGTAATTAAATTGTATTCCCATTTGCCCGTAAAAAGCAGATATATATTAAATATATTATGTATACAAATGTTTCTTATAGCATCTTTTCCTCGGTTTTTATATTCTTAGATTATATAAGCAAATAATGATACAACTAATATCAGATGATTTTACTGAGAGATAGATATTTAAAAATTGTTATAATTTTCTAAAAATCTTTCATTACAAAAACCGCCTTGAAATCTCAAAGGCACTGGTAATGGAAAACTGGGGTTACTTAATTGCCTTTATAAATGGCTCCCCTCTGCTATCTCTGTAATTATACATTTTCCATTATTGCTTCCAAAGGTATAGTTAATAAGAGCCTTCAATCAGAGGTCTAATTGATATACTCCATCGAGCTATTAATTACTTGCAAATCGACTGATGACCCAGACACTCAGCGTTATACGTATTTTAATAAGAAATAAGATTTTTGTCCACTAAAAGAATACTGCATGCCGCATCAAAAATCAATTAAAATATAACAATCCAAAATGAAAAACATAATATAATATATAAACATAATAATATAAACATAATAAATCTAATATAGAAATACAGTGGCTGCTTCTAGCCACTATATTATTCAGATCTGTGATAGAATTAATTATAAAAACATAAACAATATTACTAGAGGAGTCATATTGGATGTATGCATCAACTTATTGATGTTAGGGGGAGCTTCTTTGTAAATTTTGGATTTGAGATAACCCCATAAGAGAAATCCGTGGGTGTTAAGTCTGGGCTTCTCAGAGGCCAATTAATATTCTTTCATTTGGAGATTACGTTTTCTGGAAACATTGTACCTACTTCTATAGAGGCATTGGCAATGTGTGCGACACCAGATTTAGTCATTGAAACTGTATGATACTTGCAATTGAGGTCTTTAAAAAATTCTCTAGCATTTCTGTATATCTGACACGGATACTGTTCTTCCCCGAGACAAAATATATGAAGCTACTCCTGTTTACTTCATCTACCTAATACCAAGAAATACGGTCAATAAACTCGTAAACACTTCCACATCATTTTTATTAAATGCGCCAATTTTTTTAAATGATAACACAATATTCACTTTGACATTATGAAGTTTTCGATTTGTCTAATTTTAAGAGGAAACAAGTTGAAAGAGCACAACCTATTTTTCGAACAAAATACTTTTGAAAACAAATTCTGCTTTAGTCGTAAAATGTAATTCATTCATATCTGACTAGAGAATTATGGAAACTAAGTTAGAACGATTTCTGAAAAATATAATTTTCCATAAAACGCCAATAACTGTTGTTCGATATTTGGTCCAATAAGCTGTTAAAAACAATATGCAAATAGTACGACCATAACAGTAAACACAAATAAAAGTAATAATAAATAAATTAAACTAACAAACCAAAACTTTCGAGCCGAACCCCGTCGGTGAAACTTTTGTATACCCCTAGACATATTTAATGGCTTTAACCCACCTTTTCCTTCTGCTCATCGTATTCCAATTTCACCGAGTCTGTTTGGTTTTTAATGCCTACATTTAAACTTTCTTGGGAATATAGTTAAATAATCAAATTAGAACTTCACTCGGAATAAATTTAAATCTTAAAGTTCGCTCCTTTTTACACATTTATATCTTGAAATCAGAAGGCTAGTTTTCACTCTATACTATCAGGATGCAGTCTGATGGCTAATTACCTTCAATGTAGTACATGTCTCTACCGCTTCATAAAAGAGGCACGATATTAACGGACTCTATGTGTATTTTCTTTTTATTCTTTAGGTAAATATCGATTTGAGCGAGTGCTCCAAGCCCTCGGTTATTGAACAATCGATTAGATTTCGAACATCTGAATAATTGTACCATTCAAATTCCCCTCTATAAATGCAAGATCAGCTATGCCATTCCATAAAGTATGTCGAAATATTTAGTTTTTAGGTCATTGAGGCATAGTTTCATAGACTTTCCATAAATGATAAACTCTGTTAAGTACCACCTATCTTTAAGCCTTCCTAATTAATTTACGTTGCACCAATCAAAACAATCAAACATAGATTTTCCTTAGCAAAGTTGACCGCTTTTGTTTGGACATCACTGGAACTCTCGTTTAGGAGGGTAATGTGCTGTGTTTTATTTGCAACGTTTTTGCTTCTGGATATTTTAGAAAAGTGCATAAGAATTATCTTCCTACATTGCGAAATACTAGAAAAATTTACTCTCATGAAAAGGAGCTACCCTTTGTAGGTAGATTATTCGACTTGAAATAACTTTTTCTTCGCAACATTGAAATCCTGCTGTTAAGTCTAAAACACCCTGTATAATTGACTTAACTTTAACTACTCAAAATCATAGTTTGGCAGATACTTGAAATAACTAAATTATAAAAATGGTAAATAATTTTTTTGGTAAGTTGTTACAGCACAGAATGCGAAAACTCATAATGAAGTTAAGTTGTTTTGGTTAGTAGGTAAAACTTTTACCAGAGATATTGAGTCCGTTGTCGAGAACGAGAAATGCCGGATTGACTGGAACTACTCGTTCCCGACTGTCAGGGCTAATCCAAGCCAACAAGCTTGACATAGTCCTCCTCGACCATCAACTCAAGGTGATGTATGTCATCGAGTTCTCGGCACCTGCGGAGAAAAACAACACCTTGAAGGAGGAGGAGAAACAGACCAAATATCGCGATCTACGGTACGAACTCCAAATGCTGTACCCAGGCTACTCGGTAAAAATGGTCGTCCTTATAACCGGTGTACTCGGAGGGATAAAGCCTACGCTGTTCTCGGAACTGAAGATTATACCGGTCTGCCAAAAATCAGTCGAGTGGCTGGCAGGCCAAATGCAGAAGGCGGTCATTCTGGGTTCTCTTCGTCTGCTTAGGGCACACGATTCTGGTATCTACAGTCACTAACCCTGCGGGATGTGGGGAGTGGCTGTAGTTGATGCGCCGGCGCGACTCCCGTGAGGCGTCGGAGGCCACGGGCGGACTGACCGGCATCGGAAAACCAAAAAAAGAAAAATAATAATAAACCCCAGCATGGTGTCTTCTATAAGAACATAGAAACACTGCGGGATGTGGAGAGTGGCTGAGGTTAATGTGCTCGCGCGACTCCCGTGGGGCGTCAGAGGCCACGGGAGGACTGTCCAGCGTCGGGCAACCGAAAAAAAATAATAATAATAATAATAATAAATTTTTGTGACCGACACTATTTGTATGTGTATAGGTCCAAAATAATAAAACAATGAAGTAAGTGCTGCTATTTTAATAAATCTATTTTCTCATTTTCAAAAGCTCACTGTAAATGCAGGAAATTGCTTCTATTAAAAAAATAGTAAATTAATAAATCGTGTAATTTCAAAGATGCAAAACTATTTACATAGAACATTTGTTACTTTTGTCAAAAAAATCATGTGGAGGTAAGTATGGTGATCTCAAGAGCCATTGTATTAGACCATTGGTATCAATCCATTTCCTTGAAATTGATTTTTTTAAGTATTTAGAACACGATAAGCAATTCGGCTTCTATGAGCTGGAGCACTTTATTGGAACCATAAATCCCTACAAATTTGTTGCAGACTCTTTTCTAGCTTTGTCGAGTGGTAACGACCCTTGTCTTTCACCTATAATTTCCTGATATTTGGATTTAAATAAATGTCACTACTTGAGTTTACAGATTAGTTTAAATTATATGCATTTTGTTACTCATTTTACTTGTAATTGGTGCACTGTAAATTAGCAAGCAGGTAATAATATTTCGAATTTTACGTGCCGCAAGCATATGTATGTACAATTTAATTTGTACTTAATGTAATTTTTATTCACTTGAATTTTCCGATGGTTTGGATCCTTTCCTGTACAACATTAGTTTACAAATTAGAATTTGCATCAACTAACCATTTGGATTGTAAAGTAATTTAGCTCTTTTAAATATAAACGTATAATTTGTCGCACTGTATCACATGTATGCATTGCACAGTTGCTAGTTTTGCACCGTGTACGATGTTTCTGACAATTAATTTGAGCGCCAGAATTAAAGCTTTATTGCTGTGTTTGTGAATCCTTTCATTATATCGGTCTCTGGATACAATTTAAAATTGGGTTTGCAACAAAATTCGGGAGATAAAAAAAAAGGAAATGCACTGGCATATTTCAATTCTAGTTTACTTTGTAAATAGAAGGTAACATTATTCCCATTGTACTAGGTGAGTTATAAAGAACCGGATTTTTTCAGTTGCTGACTGAAAGATGGTTAAACTATTTAAACATATGTGTATATTTAAATAGCATATTTTAACCAATGAATGCGACCCCCTGGTGCTTCCACTACGGAAGCGACCATCCTGCTTTATGTACAAATTGCTGTTTATTGACTCCTGTGATATTTTTATTACATAATTTAGTGTTTTTTAATTCTTCACATTTTAAATAAGTTATTTCGTTTTCGTAAATCCTTTGTTGAAGATATGACCATAAAAATAATCACACGGATTTAAATCGGACCTATTTGGTGGCATGTAACAGTATAATTAAATTTTTAATGAGAATATACCATATCTAGAATATGTTTCTATTAAAGAATTACTAATATCGGTAATAATCATGCATGCTTCATATGTGTGTTCCAAGATTAGAAATTGCTACAGATCTTTATATAAAACTGAAACAAAACGGATCAGAAGTTCATTTGGTAAATCAGCATGAACTAACAAATACAAATTAAATTATTCATAGCCTTTAAAGTATTAAACCTTAACAGACAAAGAAGCGTAATAGTTTTTTTATATATATTTTTATAAAACAACACTTTTCTTTGAAACCGCTTATAAATAAAAAGAATGAAAAATAGTGAAAATTGTTCTGATGGCCGTTGTATCTTCTATAAAGGAAATGTATAGAAGATATATTAAGCTATTTGTCATAAATAATAGTATGGTGAACGCAAGCATTTTTAAGATATATTATGTTCCCTTGGGACAAATTCTAGTAAGAGAATGCGAGAAAATATTTCAATATGTGGTTTAGCATCAAATTATGATACAAACATGAAAATCTGCTCGTTTGTTAGAAAGTTGTATAGCATAAAATACAGTTATATATTCAGGAAAATTAAATTAAAATATACTCAGTATTTGTCAGACATTAATTTATCTCATATGCAAGGGTAAAACTAGGAGCGTTGGGTAAATGTTATACAAATAAATAATTTAGTTGGAAATTTACGGTACAAGCTCGATGTCCTGGCGAATTCTGGGTGGGAACATGTCCTGTTGACAATAATGTATTATTCAGTCTAAACATAAATGTTTTAATGTTTTAGCTGTAACATCTCATGTGTCATCTGCTTAATTAAGTAAGATCGTTATATCAAAACAGGAATAATTTTTAATGTTTTTTTTTAATACATAAGATTGTTACGTGTTTGCTATCCCCGCAAACTCCTATACTCGTAGATTCGTTGATTGAAAGTCCAGGTAACACTTAGTCACTATTTTATTAACTAAGGTAACACTTAGTCACTATTTTATTAACTAATTAATAAAGAATATCAATAGATTAATGACTATAATCACAATTAAACATTTTAAGTCTCTATCTTATTTATTCTTTACTCGTTCAGTTTCAACTCCAGACTGAGCTCGGCCTACCGTGCATCTTTTTATACAATTCCAGTCTCATCAATTCCGTCAAAACAGTCCAGTGACGTAACAATATATATATACTATATATATATATATATATATATATATATATATATATATATATATATATATATATATATATATATATATATATATATATATATATATATATATATATATATATATATATATATATATATATGCATTTAGTACTCATACACCTCCAAATGCTACATGATTAGATCCAGTTCGCCTCCGATTTGACGAGTTCGCCTCCGATTTCGGAGGCGAACACGTTTTACGTGTTATTTTACCCCTATATGCCTTATTGAAACACCCGCCATCATTTAACAAGTTTTTGTCTAGAGACGAAAATGACCTATATACATCTACACATATATCCTTTAGTTGAATGAACTGCGTATCAGGTGGCGCTGCTGTCTTATATAGGTTTATATATGTGAGTACCGACCGCCTCCTTCCATTTGAAGTGCGAGTTCGCCTCAGCTTATTGGCAACAATGTTAGAAGCGATAACGATACAATTTTATTTAGTTTTTATTTTTCATTCATTCAAAGCAATTAGCAGGTATAGACGAGGAAATCCAGCATTTCACTTCCGAAATTTTTGAAGTAAGACGGATCGAGATGGGGTTTTTTTTCATTCGATTCAGGAAGGCATTTATAAAATTTGTTATCACTTTTTATCATATATAAATGGGTTATTGCATTTGTGCATCGAAAAATGCATTTCAGAAGTGCATTTTTTGAAGTGATTATAATAAAACATTCATAACTTGGTAAATAATGAATAAAATGAACCAAATTTTAATAGGGTTTTTAGGGTCGCTGAACACAAATATGCCAATATATACAGGGTGATTCACGTAGGCCGTTCATTAGAAGTTTTTCAACTTGCAGTTGGATTACAAACTTGAAACTTGGTATGCAGTCATAATCGATCATGCCGGTTCTACCTTCAGCTATACAGGGTGTGCCAAAAGTAGGTACCAACTTTCTTATTTTAAATGGAAACCTACATTTTTTTACATGGTTCAATTGGCCTTCCAATTCTGAGTTTAGACAACCCAAGTTATGTTAAATTATCTGTTATAGGTTTTGATAGATGTCATTTTTTTATATTTTATAATTTATATTACTTCCACGTCCAGTGGAAGTATATAATAACGCAAAAAAAAAAATTAAAATTATTTATTGTTGAAATAGGATTAGAATGTCATGAAACGTCGAGATCTTAAATTTGAGGGAAACAATTTTCTGTCTGTCTGTCTGTCGGTCGGTCCGTAATTTTTTGTACGCACGTTTACTCTGGAACTGTTTATGATATTGACTTGAAATTTGATACACTTATGTATTATAACGAGATCTGGAACTAGATTATATTTTGATCTAATTCCGTTTAAGGGTTCGAGGGTAAATGGGATAAATAGACAAAGCAAGCAAGTAAGAGTCCATAAAATTGCAATTTAGGGCATATACGAAAAGTCAAGGTCTCAAAATGTTTTTTCTGCATTAGCACCCCCCGCCCTGTTATTAAAGGGAGTAGAAAATTAAAGTGGAATTTTTCGTGTATACGAGAACCAAGGGACTCTAAAATTTTTTTTGGCATTAGCCACCCCCTCTACCACCCCCACCCTATTATTAAAGGGAGTAAAAAATTAAATTGGGATTTAGTATGTGTACAAGAACCAAAGGCCTCTAAAATTTATTTTGGCATTAGCTACCCGCTCTACCACCACCATTGCCACTCCCACTCCCACCCTTTGTCATTGAACATATTTCAAAATTTCCTTTTGTTACGTTTCTTATGAACACGATAAATAAAGAGTGGAAAAGTTCGATCGTATTGAAATTTGGACGGTAGATTAGTTTTAACTCAAGAAAAACTTGTTTTTGAAAAAAATGTATTGATAAATAAAAATGTTATAGTAGGACGTCTTATTATGTCTGGAGAAGGTTGTAACTTCTAATGTAATACTAAGACTACGGTGATTTTTAAAAACACTAAAATGCAATAAAAGAGTGCATGCGTTTTGTTAACAGAGTCACCATCATCAGGAGAAGAAATTGTTAATCTGGGATGAGAGAGCAGAAAATGTTACATCATAGAGTTGGTTATAGAGTTCTTAATAACTTTCAAAATATCCGTCTATCTGTCCATCACATTTCCTGTAGGCACATAACTTAAGAAGGAAAGTCGGGCAGTTAGTAGATGACGGAAGAATTCCAATGTTTTTAGAGAAATCATTCAATAAATATAATGCTTTTGACATAGTTCCCATAAACACCAAAATTCTGGAACGCTCCATTTGAGTATTCCATTCGACGCGTTTCGCCAACCACGTTGGCATCATCTGCAGATCATTATTAAAACTATTTCAAGATGATGCCCATGGTTGGCCAAACACCCGACGAGTAGAATATTCCAGTGTGATGTTCAAGAATTTTGGTGTTTCTGGAAACTATATCATAAGCAGTGTCCTATCAAAAGATTTAAATCTTCTCCACGATCCGGGCCTAAGGACTTCAGGACCAAGGACCTCAGAACAAAGGACTCCAGGGCTAAGGATTGCAAGATTTAATAAATAATATAATAGTATTCATAAGATTCCATAAGAAATTAAATACTGCATATTGTACTAAATAGCCTTCGTCAATGTTTGTGATTCCTATATATTTATGTCTAACAGTTTACAGAAAAACATTTTAGGATAATAATTGTTGAAAGATTTTTAAGAAAATATGAATTAAGTTTCTTTGTTATAAGTATGTTTAATAAAAATGAATAAACATGTTGCTGTTTCTTTATTTTCAGAAAAGATAGAAGTAGAATTCGGAGCCAGTTTAACAATAGCGGGCTATAAAGTTACCGCTTCTGGTCCATGATGGAGGTTTCCTCAGGCGATAAAGTTACGTTTGACGCCCAAAAAACTTGTCAATAAAGTATACATTCCCCTGATCCTGTAAGGTTTTTAGCCACTGTTGTTATATAATAACTATGGCTGTTGCTATGATAGAATATCTGCTATTGGATGTAGCCTAGCAACAAGGACTGTGGTTATTAAACCACCATGGTTAAATGTTACAGAATCGGTCCCTTTAACGTCAGGTCATAGATAAAATATTTAGATACTTTTGATAAATGAAACCAAAAGTCTCAAAGTAGAATTTTTAAAAGTTCCTATGCAACGATCTCAATTTTAGTTTAATTAAATGGAATGGGTAAATTTAAAACTTTTCTTAGTTTTACAGTACATTGTTTTTACTTAAAGATTCTACCACAGACTTTAACTAACTTTAACTTATGATTCTATAAATTTTTCAGTGTTTTTATATTTTGAAATTTTTACCAATTTTTTTTTATGTTTTTATTAATATTTCAGAAACTATATAAGATATCGAAAATTTCGACAGAAATATTTTGTAGAGTTTTTAATTAAAGAATTTCTTTCGCTTGCATATATTTTGTGTCGGGCTTT
>JANEYF010003045.1:0-101048 GCA_029963845.1 Rhamnusium bicolor
AAACTTCTGTTTGATTTTCACAATTTAATAAACTTTTGACAATTGTTTCGCCACAAGTGGCTTCGTCAGATGGTGAGTACAAGACTAAATTCTTTATTACAAAGTGTGGGTATATATCAACTAATCTAGGGTAATAAAATGGAACAGTAATAAAATAAGGTACAAAATAATTTAGAAAATATTTAACAGTGGTGAACAGTTTAAATCTAGCTGGTCATTTAAAATGATATTACTATTTTTAATTTATTAATTTCTAATGTCTCTAATAGTGACAATTTTAAGCCTTTATTTTTATGTGCAAAATATCAAAGTTGTTATTAAAAGAATGATTTTCCTCTAGCAAATGGTTATACGTCGAATCTAATTTATTGTTATTAAAACTACGTTTATGTTCCGACAACCTTTTTCCAAAAATAATAACAATAAATTAGATTCGACGTATGCCAACCATTTGCTAGAGGAAAATCATTCTTTTAATAACAACTTTGATATTTTGCACATAGAAAATAAAGGCTTAAAATTGTCACTATTAGAGACATTAGAAATTAATAAATTAAAAAAATAGTAATATCATTTTAAATGACCAGCTAGATTTAAACTGTTCACCGCTGTTAAATATTTTCTAAATTATTTTGTACCTTATTTTATTACTGTTCCATTTTATTACCCTAGATTAGTTGATATATACCCACACTTTGTAATAAAGAATTTAGTCTTGTACTCACCATTCGACGAAGCCACTGTGTGGCGAAACAATTGTCAAAAAGTTTATTAAAATTGTGAAAATCAAACAGAAGTTTATTTTGTGTTTATTGTAAAATGGATTTTCATCAAGTAAAGGTCGAATCAATCAACTATTTAAAACGTTTGACTAATTTTTGCATGGTAGAGCAATGAACATGAAGGATTCTTGCAACATATTCATAATTACGTCCATCTTCAACAAGAGCAACAGCTTTTGTGCAATTTTCGGCACTTAAAACTATGGTAGGAGTATAGATCTTGCGTAAAAAAAATAACTGTCAAACTGACATTAGGGCAACAAAGAGCAAAGCCACCTCGTCAAAAAATAACATTTCATAACGTAAACTGTTGACGACAAGTTTATTACGCTCTTGAAAATATACCAGTGCACCTAAAGACATGAACCAAAAAAGGATGTAGGAAAGGAATGGTTATTAACAAACATTGGTATTTTGAAAGAATTTGCAAACGAAATTATTCCACAGGGTGTTTTGAAATTAGGGTTACACAACAACCTTTTAATTAACCCTGTATAATAACTAATACGCCAGCATTTAAAAAGACTGGATAAGCAAGTTGAAATTAGTCATATTATCTACAGTTTGCTAAAAAAATTATCAAAATTGAACTAAAAGTAAAAAAATTAGAGACCTCAAATCTTACCAAATATTAACTTGTTGCGTTTTTTTGCATGTGAGTATTTATCTTCATTTTCTGGAAAACCATCTGCCACAATTATAGGGGAATCTTCCTGAAAGGATTCGAAATAGGATGTGGTTTCAGCAAGATGGTGCTCCACCACATTATTTAAATGCAGTTAGAGACCAATTAAATAATACCTACCCACTTCAACGGATTGGAAGAAATGGACCCACTAAATCTTACAAAAATGAGCTTTTTTATGGGGAGACGTGAAGGAAACTGTTTATAAAGACACACCAACAACAGTACAAAATATGAAGGGAAGGATAATAACTGCTTTTAGATCTATCACACTGGTAATTTTAGGAACAGTAGAAACCTCATTTCAAAAGCGCATTAGAGACATGTGTCAATCAAAATGGGCAACATGTGGAGCACTTATTATAATTTTTTCTAATGAATCATTTGAAGATCTCTCTATTTTTTAAGTTTATTCTTGAATTTTGTACTTATTGCTCAATAAAACGAAAATGGTTGCAATTAGCCATAAGGAAGTTTACAGAAATGTTCGTATTTCATTTCTATATCACATCGTTGAAAAATATACAGGGTGTTCTATTTGAAAAAATTGAGAAAATTCAATTTAAAAAGTTCATAATTGAAAAATAATTTTTTGGCCACCCTGTACATTTTTAGAAAGTAAAAATGATTCAAAAACATTAATTAGATGTCTCGTAAGTAGTATTCACATAAAACCCATAATTGTGACTTTGGTGATTTTTTCAATATGCATCTGCAGATGGCATTATTTCAACAAAAAAAATTCATTATATTCAAGTGGTTGGGAGAAAGTCAATAATAATATAGGAATGAATAGAGTGTAGAAAGGGGTTTCAAAAAGTGTACTGATATACATAGCATTCTATTTTAAAAAAATGCACTTGATCTTGTAATTTCGTTTTGGCTAGCCCTGTATATTCGAAAATAATTTTAGGTTATACACTTTTTATCTAATTTACATGTATATATTTTTTTAATTTCTAGCTATCGTAGAACTCGAGATGTCGAAGTTCGACGCACTATTGCCCCACCCTGTATATAAATAAAACAGTCAGCAAGCGTTTATCGGATTCAAATAATGCAAGCAGTTTCTGTGGTTCCTGTTGTAATTTTTTCAAATAAATTTCAGATATTAGCAATGAAGGCTCCAATGTATGATTGTAACTAACATTAATATAAATCAATTTGTTTGTGTACACGCCTATTTTTTTGGTACACATCTTACACCTATGTTCAATGAAACGTCTCATACGAATTAAATTATTATTATTACTGATCTCATATTTATTATTGTAATTTTTGCCAGTTAAATAATTAAAACGTTGATTGAATCTGTGGACCATTATTTATAGATAGGTATAATATAATGATTTGACTTTTCAATCAGTATTTTCGTGTTCTTTTCGAAAAATCTGCAACATATCGCGTTCTAACAGGACGACCTTTTCTGGAAAAACCGAATGCTTTTTCATATTTTCAAAAAATATTTGCAAAATATCAATACTTTTCTTGATACCTCTATCTTCGCCACTGGAAATTTTAGGTGATAATTTTCAGTATCGAATTATTAAATACCAAGTCTTTCACCGCGGTATCATAAATGTAATGTGAACGATTAATTTGTAGTTAAAGCAAAAAATATTTTTGCTTTAACTACAATTCAAAATCCTGTAACTCAAAAACGACGTGGTCTACGAACCATATTTACAGAACAATTTATTCTCAAAATGAGACCTTCTAACAGCTTACGTTCTGTTAATAAAAAGTAAGGCACCCTGTATATAATGGGAAGATATAAAAGTAAATAGTAATGTATTGATGATTATAAATTTATATGATTTATGTTTTGTATTGCTATTTATTTCTTGTAAAATGGTTATTTTCAGTCATACGTTTCTACTGGCAATTTTGAATTAACTGAAATCAATGAAATTACCTTCGGTAGCGATAAATTTATCAGACAGGAAGAAGTATACAGATGACGTATTGCATCGCATCAAATCGAATGATAACTCCCTGAAGAATTTTCTTGGAGCAGTAATAGGAATCATTTATTTTTCAATCAAGATGTGGACTGTGACCATTCAAGCTTGGAAACATGTTTGTGGAACCAATAGTACAATGATTTATCCAATCAGGCCACTGCTTATCGAAGCAGACAAGTCCGGGCGCGGGTCCGGACTCCGGACTCACTCGAGTGTGAAATGAGTCAAGCTCCGGTTATCGGCCGGTCCGGCTCAGATGCGTTACATGCAGGATTACTCCACATAACGTCGGATTACACGGTCACTAACAAACTAAAGAATATTAATCTAGGATGGAATATGCTTCTCTGGCGCTAAAATTCCAAGGACTATTCCGATATTTACCAATTCAAAATATTTGCCTACAAACTGTTCTTAATATATACGCAACAAGCTGAAACTATTCATACAATTTTTTCATACAGTAAAACTTCTTTACAGGATGTTTTGTTAAATTTTGAACACTTGTCTTAAAAACTACGATATCATTTAAATCAAAAAAATTTTGGGTATTGTTTTTCCGAATTTCAGGATGACGTAAACAGCAGTGGCGGTTCGTGGGTCAAGAGATAGGGAGGTCAATTAGAAAAGTTTACTGTATTACCTACCTTTTAAAGTGGTTTTTGAGATGCAAAGTGGTCAATTACTTTTTCATTAAAGTCTTTTATCTTCTTTATTAATGCCCTTTCTATGGTAAGCATAGCTAAAGAAGATAACCTTTCCTGACCCATGGTATTTCTTAAAAATGTCTTTATTCTTTTTAAGGTGGAAAAACAACGTTCACTTTCGACGGTAGTCATAGGGAGAGTACACAAGATTTTTAACAGTTTGACACTTTCAGAAAAAGTATTGCACAAATTATTGTTAATAAAAAGCTGTAACAAAGCAACCGCACCTTCACTATTGGAAAAATCTGCGTGAAATAACTGAGACACTGCTAAATGATTACTGAAGCCAAACCTGTTTTTGATCTCAGATGTAATTGTATCACAAACTTCTAATGAAATTCTCCTTTTTGATTCTTCCGTTTTACATCTCTGGGCAGACTGCATGGATGTCTCCTCTAAATAGTTATTCAAAATTTTATTTCTGATGTCTTCAATTTTACTCTTAAAAACGCCAATACACTTATTTACTGTTATGACATCGATATTACATTTTTGTAATTGATTGAACAATATATCACAATGAGGCATAACTAAATGAAAAAAACTTAACCAGTAAAGAAAATGTTCATTTTGTAAGTAGTTTTTTAAACCAATAGCTTAGTTTAGAGTGTTGTTTTCTGATTCATTATCAATGATTTTTTCTAAACAATGTAATAATTCTGTTCGATAAGTATAACCAGTCTCTATGCACTTTGTATTAAAATTCCATCGTGTTGAAGCCTCTTTAGGTAATCTCACCTTAACAACATTATCTAACACGGCTGTTCTTTTTGGCGATTTTCCAAAGAATGAAGAAAAGCTATGTAAATTAGCAAAAAAAAAATTTTATGCTTTTATCCTGACTTAATGCTTTTGTAAAATTAAATTTAGTTGATGAGCGTAACAATGAATAAAATTTGCCGAAGGATAACTTTTTTTAATTTTGGCTTGTACACCTCTAAAACATTCTAACTCTTTTAAAATTACATCTGTCAAATGCTGCGATGTCGTTCCTTGAGGCTGAACTGAAATTCGAGTATCCAGAAGCCGCAGTAAGCAGTTATCGGTTAGAACCTGAAGATGGCAGATGAGATTCTGCCGAAACGTCGTTCAGACAACCACGGTCCCTCTCGGGGCCTATCACCTACGCGGGAGTATACCCGGAAAACGAATTTAACATTCACCACCCGCGAAAACCTGAAAAACAACAATATATATATATATATATATATATATATATATATATATATATATATATATATATATATATATATATATATATATATATATATATATATATATATATATATATATATATATATATATATATATATATATATATATATATATATATATATATATATATATATACATATATATATATATATATATATATATATATATATATATATATATATATATATATATATATATATATATATATATATATATATATATATATATATATATATATATATATATATATATATATACATATATATATATATACATATATATATATATATATATATATATATATATATATATATATATATATATATATTATATTTTTAAACTTGAACAGAAAATGAATAGCTCAATTTTTTTATTTGTATGTGGGAGGTCATTGACCAAATGACCCTATAGAAGAACCGCCAGTTGTAAACAGGATATTAATTATCTTGTTGACTTTTACAGATATCTGAAAAACCTGAAAAACTATTTTTTTGTTTACGTTTTACTTATTCCCCAACAAACATTTTCTATAAAATTAGCTAAAACTCGACTTGGTAAAAGACGAGTTTACTTATTGAGGTAATTACGACGTAAAATTGATTGCAAAAAAACATCCTACTGAAATTTACCAATTTGTCTTACTTTAAATTTAAATTTACGTAAATAATACCACCTCATACACTATTTTGCTTAAAAGTAATTTTAACCAAAGCAACAAAGGAATAACAATTAAAAAATATACCATAAATTACCTTAAAAGGTAAATTTCTATTAAAGTCGAAATAAATAGTATAATTAGGTAATATTTATCTTTTTTGGTGTCTAGAAATCGTCATAATGGTAGAATATCCTAACTAGGTAGATTTTGTTCGAAATTCTACGTAATTTATACCTATATTGCAACCTATTTGGTCGTGTTTATTACGCTTCTTTAAAGTAATACTAGGTCGACAATGCCGATAAATTCTACCTAGCTTATCTACAAGATTTCAACCATTTGGTTAATTATCCTTTACAGTACATTTTCAGAGATAGTTAACTTTAGTCACTTTGAGGTCGAATTAACGTAAGACGCCATGTTCTTAGCACGAGTCAAAGCTGAAATTTTCAAAATGAACTTGTATGGAGACGAACTGAGGAAAAGGTTAAAAATAACAAAATTATACTTGTTTAAGTCATATGCAACAAGTATAACATATTCTTGGTTCAAACTATTATTCGATATAATTTTTTTTACTTGATAATAGGAATTTTTTTATTAATAAATATTTTGGAGGCGCATGGTTACTTTTCGAAGTACAAGTGCTAAATATGCACGAACAAATTTTCGACGGATTAAATTCTACAACCGGGAACTTCAAATACTACGCAATTAAATTGGATTTATTTTCAATGCACACACTCATTTATTTTCTATCTTACTATGAATTAGGTGTCTTTTCAATTTTGTAGGTGACTGCCAACAATGTTGCTACTAGTTGCAGGGAAAAATACCAAATATATAAAATTCTTCTTCTTTTTTACTTGGAATCATTTACCATTTGCACATAAATTTGCAGATTCTACCTAAAAGTAGTCAACACGATGTCGAATTGACATCTAAATGAAGTCAAATGTACCTAATTTTACCTATCTTAATCAGTTTAACTAAATTTCGACGTCGTCTTATTCTCCACTTATGTTGACTCCATGTCACGTCAACAGACATTTTACTTATATTAGTCTAGTTCATAAGTTAAAAACGGTGTTAATTAGTGATAAAGGTCGTAAAAATATGGGCGATAGCTCATTGGATTCGAAATGACGTCTAGTAAAATGTATAAAAATTGTTTATCAGCACATAAAGATGTGCAAAAGTTATTAACGAATTAAGATAAAAAAAGGCATTTAGTTTTTCGCAAATAATTCAGAAACTATTAATAATTAAGAAATTTAAAAAAATAGATTCTTAAAGAGGATGAAATTTCCGATGAAAAAATCCTAACACCCGGAACTGTACCTCCATTATTAATAACTTTAATTTAATGGTGAAAATAGTGCTCCGTGCGGCGAGCGCGACGCTGCCGCAGACCTCGGAATCCGAGCGTAGCAACAAAGAAAAAATTTTTAGCTATAAAATATTAATTAAAAAATTTCAAAAAATTATCGGATCATCTAGACATCCCAAGGAACAATATCCACATTTTTTTTTTCATCCATTTTTCATAAAATGCGCTTATTGTTAATTAACAAATTTTTTTGGAGTTTATGTTTATAATCAGATAATTGATAAACTAAAGACGTGAAAATTATAACCAATGCTGGATACATTGTGACAAGTATACTTTATGAAATAATTACATCACGATATTTTTAATTGTTATAGTTCATTAGTTATTAATCTTTTACGTTAACAAAAAACTAATAAACGATAAAAAAGGTGAAAACATTTTTTTTATCAATATTTGTTATTATCACTGTTTTTGTATATCAAAACACTATTAGATTTTATAATTTTTAAATTTTTAGTGGTATTTGTTTTTAAAATTTTTTTATAAACAAATGGATTAGTTGCATACACAATATTTCTTAACAATTTTTTTTGTTACTACTTAATCATTTTTTAACTTTTTTTCATTTTTTTTTAGATAATAGATTAACAAAAAAGATTTTTTTTCTTAATTTATCATTTGCAATTTTCTACAAAGAAAAAAATTTTTTTTTCGTTTAAAATTTATTTGTTTATTTACTAAACAATTTCTAACAAACAATGGTCGAATGTATTAATATTTTTTTTTATAGAAAAAAAATACTAAAAACAACCATATAATTACCCAATACAAAAAAAAAATTTTCGATTTTTTATAGAATTTTCAATTTTGCTACTCTGCAGAAATTAAAGTGCCTCCTTCTTTTGTTAAGTTATTAACCTCTATATGTTTTAAACTATTAGAGATACGACAATGGATATTCAAGTCGTTTTTATAAAGGATTAATTAATCTTTAAAATGAGTTAACCACCCAGTTTGCAACTACTGTTAATCAGCTATTATACGCATTCGTTTATAAAAAATTATGGTTTTCTTTGTCATTTTCGAATCTCTTATGACTTATAAGTTATTAAATATTGTAATACAGTAACAGACCTTCAAGACAATTTTGTTCAGTGTTTAAAATATAGATGAACCGACCAGTTCTGGAATTCCTCCTTTAAAAAAAAAAAAAAGAAAACGTTTTGTATAAATAATGACTATATATTGATTACACCATTATTATTCTTATAATTTATGAAAATATAATTGTTCTGAAATAAAATTTCTGTTTACTTAATGATAACATTTCATCCTTATATTATTTTGGATATTTTTTAAATAAACAAAGCATGTAGTTTAAATTAATTATTAATAGAATAAATAAAAATATAGTTACTGTATAATGGAATAGGAATTTGAAGAATATTAATACAAATACGTTTATAGTTTAAACTATAAGAGATATGGATATGATCAAAAGCTTATTCGGTAGATATTTAATCATAAATTTAATAAAATCTAATAGTGTTTTGATATACAAAAACAGTGATAATAACAAATATTGATAAAAAAGTTTTTTCACTTTTTTTATCGTTTATTAGTTTTTTGTTAACGTAAAAGATTAATAACTAATGAACTATAACAATTAAAAATATCGTGATGAGATTATTTCATAAAGTATGCTTGTCGCAATATATCCAGCATCGGTTATAATTTTCACGTCTTTAGTTTAACAATTATCTGATTATAAACATAAACGTGAACTCAAAAAAATTTGTTAATTAATAATAAGCGCATTTTATGAAAAATCGATGAAAAAATTTTTTTAAGTGGATATTATTCCTTGGGATGTCTAGATGATCCGATAATTTTTTGAAATTTTTTAATTAATATTTTATAGCTAAAAAAAAATTTCTTTGTTGCTAAGGTCGGATTCTGAGGTCTGCGGCAGCGTCGTGCTCGCAGCGCGGAGCACTATTTTCACCATTAAATTAAAATTATTAATAATGGAGGTACAGTTCCGGGAGTTAGGACTTTTTTATCGGAAATTTCGACCTCTTTAAGAATCTTTTTTTTTATTTCTTAATTATTAATAGTTTCTGAATTATTTGCGAAAAGCTGAGTGCCTTTTTTTATCTTAATTTGTTAATAACTTTTTGCAATTTTTTATGTGCTCGTAAACAATTTTTATACATTTTCTAGACGTCATGCGTCATTCCGAATCCAATGAGCTATCGTACATATTTTTACGACCTTTATCACTAATTAACACCGTTTGTAATTTGTAAACTATACTATTTATGGCTAATTCGAATTTTGCAACTAAATTTACAATACAAAATTTAGGTAGTCTCGATGTCAAATTAAACGAAAATGTTTGTTGGGTCGACCCTTGAAGGCAACTCTTTGAGTTCTAAATCATCTTTATAAATCTAAATGCTTTCAATGTTTCGTTTTCTCAAAATTACAATCAGCTTTAATTTTTACTAAAAACGACAAGGGATTTTCCTGATAAAGAAACAGCATTGAGCTAAGTAAGTTCTGCAGTACTTTTTCCAGATATTTAAAAAAGACAATATGGTTCCTATTAAAAAAAATATGCAAAAGGTATTCTGTTGAGTAAGAATTTGACATAAACAAATTTGAAATCTTTGGGTTTGCGGTATCTGATAAAAACGGAAATAACATATTCTCTTTTCTTGGATGATTGTTTTTTTCAGATAAATTTAATATGGCGTTTATAATGGAAATGATGCTGAAATTAATTCGTTGAGGGCGAAATATCTGAAGTATATAGTTTAAAGCAACGCATTGTTTCAAGAAGAAAATAAATAATGGAGAAATAAATATAGTTTAAAAAACTAAAAAACACGCTTTTAAGCACATCAAACTAAAAAGTGAAAAATAATTATTAATATAAACTGAAAACAATAATGAAAGAAAAATACTAGTAATATTGTGAAAAAAGCGTGGGTTGCTCGATATACGAAAATATGGCGTGTTTTGTAGTTTTTTTAAACTATATTTATATTGCTTATTGATGCTGATATTATAACATATTACGATCCAACAGATATTTCTGAAAAAAAAATATATTTTTTATTTCAGCCATGGGATTTGACTCACGCCCGAGGAGTCCGTCGTTTCGCGTCGACTAAGACTTGCCCGCTCGGCCAACGACCGAACTGAGAATCACGGAATATATTTCCAATATTAAGCCTCTTGGTCTCACGCAGAGGATACGTGAGGAAAGGACTGGCGATCCTGATCAGGATAATGATATAAACTTATCAAATTATTGTATTGTTACCGGTTCTTCGTAAGTGTACAAAGTTTCAATTAAATCTGTCCGTTTAAAGTGAGTCAAAATTGAGTCCAAAGAGTCGGTTACAAAAAAACAAACAAACAAACATACAAGTGAAGCTAATAAAAGCGTGTTAAAAATAAATAATGAGAAAAAAACAAAAATTAATTTTTTCAGTTATTTCTTATGAAACGCTGTATATGCAAGTTGGAGATAAATTTATAGTATTATAAATTTGGAGAAATTCAATTACGTTACATTAAAGGGTGGATACATAAACCAACATTAATGAATGATGATAAAGTAACAGAAATAAAGCTTTTTGGTAAAACATGAGTAAATTAACAATGAGGCACGCAATGCAGATCAAATTTGACGTCAAATTGTAACTGAAAAGAAAAAATGAAAATGAACTCAAACGTATAAACACGTGTGAAAATCGTGAAGAATATGGTGAAAACAGTTGGTTAATTTCACGAAGTTTCTTTAAATTTAAATTATTTAAATTATTAACTAAGAAACTCTATTTTAAGTAGAATCCATTGCACCCACTTACATTTCAACATGTTAGCACGTTAATAGTGTACATTTGTAGTTGAGTAAGTAAATATATTAAGTCATAAATGAAACTTAAAACTGTTAAAAACTACCATAAAGCTTTTAGCATGAGGTAATATTAATATCAGAGTTGCTTGCTAACTCATGCAAGTTTTAAGTTAGATAAGTCCTCACAAGTTTTTAATGAATAACGAAACAGTTAAAGTTTTAAACTTACACTTAACTTTTCCTGTGTAAACATCCAATCCTCATTAATATCTTACCTGAAAAGAAAAAGAAACGATTTTAAGCATTACTGCGAACATAAAAAATTTCAGAATGTAGCAAATTGACACCTCAGATGCATATAAGAGTTTCTCTTTTACGTTTTACGATATTAAGTTTTACTCAAAAATTCGTTCTTTAAAAGATTGTGAACAGAACTAGACAATATTCTTGAATGTTAACACCACAACATAGAAATTAGACAAACTTCGAAACCAAAGCCGTAGTTGCACGGGCGAGGATTACACTTATGAAAATACGCGGATACATAACCATTCCCACCGACATTGCCTGTGCCGGTGGCGAGATTCGAACCCGTAAAACGATGTAGAGATTATCTAATCACACTTGTCATCGCGTGCTCTAGCCAACTATACCACCGAGCAGCAGTAAATATAAATTAAATTTAAATATAAGGGTCATTAATTTTTTAAGCACCACTTGAAGTTCAGTACTAGTCCAAGACTTTAAAAATTTCGGAAGATTATTATTAATGTTACTATCTTATATTATTGCTTTACAGATAATTAAATGTATGACAAATAAAACATTTTTTTTAGTCCCATGCCTCTTATATGGGTCAAACTGTTCGTTCGTTTGATATTAGATATAAGAACATCTACGCTCCTTTAGACTCCTAAAAACAGAATCAACTTTTCAACTCATATTTTACAGTCAGGTCATAGTTTACCAATTTTAAACAATCTTAATATATTACTTGTAAATAAAAAAGCTTTAAACTAAATTTGCTAGAATCCAAATTTTTTTTAAATCAAACAATAGTCACGGAAATTACTTACTGAACTGATCTGTTGGTTTATATCATCATATTTTTTAATGTATTTTGAGTTTTAACTCGTTTTATCCAAATGTCCGTATTTGTTAAATTTATAAAAATTAGTAACTAGCCCTCAATATTGTAATAATAAAATATCACCGATATAACCCTTATTTGTCAATCTAATTTGCACCTATAAATTGGATTTTAATAATAAATAATAAAATATCACCGACACTACCCCAATTTGTCAATCTAATTTGCACCTATAAATTGGATTTTAAAATTTCCCATCTTCATTCAGTAATAAATAGTTTTAGTATGAATATATTGCAATTGATTTTGTTTATTCATTCTGTTCAGAATCCTTCGAAAATGGCACGTTAAGTGCTGAAGCCGCAGTAACGTGGAGTTACAATAAATTAGTGATAAAAACAAAGTAAAACGTGTTTTTTGTTATATCATCATGATTGACTATCACTAAGTAACGACTTACACAAATCATTTTTTAAAAATGACCTTTACATGGCCGTAGTTTTTCATATAAATGCGATGTATCGTACTTAAGCGTCTCAAACGTCAGTTGTCCTGGATTTGAATATTGTGGAGATTGGTGAAAGTTTATTCACCAAGGCGAGTGTATGTGTTTATTGTGGCTATCCTGAGTCACGGTGTCTCTTCGGCAAATATTTACTTTATTCTTTGGCTATTTTATAACTTTCTACTTTGAAGTAAATGTATACTTAAAGTGAATTCGTTTTGATTTATGTAAAGTTTGTGCGCTTACTTTGTTTGGGTCTGACATTGTATTTTTTCCACTGAGAAATGCATCCTATGTGTCAGTATTCTTATTAACGTAGTTGCTTGTGACTAAGGATTTTAAAAAACGTTACCAAGTAAAACGTCTCAAACGTCAGTTGTGCAGGAGGAGGTCTCGAAGTGGTGCTGGATTTGAATTTTGTGGAGATTGGTAAAGTTTACTCGCCAAGGCGAGTGCATGTGTTTATTGTGGTTATCCTGAGTCACGATGTCTTTTTGGCAAATACTTACTTTATTCTTTGTCTATTTTATAAGTTTTTACTTTTGAAGTACACGTATACTTAAAGTGAATTCATTTTGATTTATGTAAAGTTTGTAAGCTTACTTTGTTTGGGTTTGACATTATATCTTTTTCACTGAGAAATGTATCCTTGATGTCAGGTATTCTTAGTAACGTAGTTGTTTGTGACTAAGGATAGCAAAAACGTTACCAAGTAGCTATGTTGATTTTAAAAGAGGTTCCTAATTTTTCATTTTATTTTTTATTTTTTATTTCATTTTATTACAATATCCAACAGACCGAGGTCCATTTACAGGATAAGGATACCACAGTATAGATACGGTATAAATAGTAAGAAAAAGAATATGTATACATATAGACACACATATATACACATACATTATTTTTGAAGTTGATTCAATTTTATTTTTGTTAATATTATGAGTTTATTGCATTTGTTTAAATGACAAAAAAGTCTACTTAGTCACATTTGAGTCCCCATAGTCACACTTATTTAAATGTCCCCAAGACTAATTAGCAAAAATTTAAAAAAGATACATCGCAGAACCAAAACAAATATAGATCTCCTAAGTCAGCCCTGTCCTTTTTTCAGAAATACCAAATCCTCCGAGGTTTAGCTACAATGTTATAATGTATTACATCCTCAGTCCGTTCCACTTTGGTAAGCTTCGTAATTGAACAGCAAACAAATGCGGTTCTAAATTCCCATTAAACAGTTTTCTAATTTTTTATATTAATAAAATATCTTGTAAACACTTATACTATTCATGGGATTTTCACAAAAAAGCCTTATCACCGCCATAAATATCCAAGTCTGGCGTTATTAAACGACAACAACGTGATACGCCACTGTACAAAATAACCTGCCTCGTATTTATGGGACCTACCCCTTTGTAAAACACGAAAATTTCTAATAAAATATCTTGATTACACTCATCGAGCTCTTATCTGACCAAATAATGCGGCTGCGAGAGGTAGTAAGAGCGAGAAATGATGATGGCGTATATCTTTATTATGGTAATAAAAGCATATATAAATGTGCCTCATATGAAGCTTTTCAAGATTTATTTGAAAATATTTATTATTTGCAGCATTCCAGATTTTGGAGTAGCGATAGTTGTGAAAACTAATGGTCAATTATTACTAGTAACTGTGAAACTAATAAAGTAAGATGTAGTCCTACTTTGTCGTTGAAATGTCTATTAGTAACACTTTTCACTGAAATAAACGTGTGATAAAAATAACACTGTAGACATTTACTATTAGACGACTGAATTTTTGCAAAAAATCACATAATACTAAGAAATAATAACAGCTAAAGGATTCAAAGACCAAATTTTGCAAATAAAATGTGCAATTAGCAGGAAAACAAGACAACTTTAATTAGCTATTTGATTATTAAAAAAAAGTGCAACAGTCTGTCTAAAAGTGTGTTGCAATATGTTGCAGCACACCTTTGATACTTTCTAATTTCTACTTGAAAAATGGCTACATTTAATATCAACTCCACGTTATTTAAGAAGTTGTAAAAATTCCAAGAGTTGTAATAGAAAAAATTATTTACTAGTTATTTAAAAACATTTTACTTATTAAGAACACATTCAAATTCATTCAATTCAAATTTATCAAGACCCTGTTAATTCTAAATTCAGTAAACACTGACAGTGCTTCCCTGCTCATCAGGTACTGCTGTAATATGAAAGACACAAAATCACGAGTAAAAGGGTACCAATTAATCACGTGGTTTTTAACCATTTATGAAGGCTCCGGATATAAATATAAAAAAATACGTATTATGTTCTGCGGTTGTTATTATCTGTCAAATGTAATGTTTGTTTAATACGTCTTGGGAGCAATTAGAATAATCTTGATAAACAAACAAATTATTTTTGTTAAATAAATCTTAACATTTCATATGGAAAACAACTTATCGTGCTTGCTATAATATGTAGGCTATTTAACTGCAAACATTTATTGATAACTTGCCATGCTTCTAAAACTGCTGCCACTAATTGAGGCCTACTCTCGTAGTTCGAGGTGACGAATGTTCTACCTCGATTTTAATGATCTCCCATACATTTTCAATGGGGCTCAGGTCAGAGAGGCTACGAGCCACTGAATTGTTGCGATCCTGTTCTCTTCTAACCAAGTTCTGGTATGCCTGGAGGTACTGCATCTGGCGTTATTTTGTTGTAATAGCCAACCTTCAGGATACAGAACATTGGCTATTTGAACAAGATTTACATTTAGAATGGTACAGTTGCGTCTCCTATCTAATGACTGTCGATAGCACACAACACCACGTTGTGAAATCCCTCCACAAACCATAATTTGTGTAGGAAATTTTGATTTTTTGCACCGTAGACCTCTCTCTGCTTAGCACCTATAGACAATTTCATCGGTGACTAAAGACATTTTCAAAATTGCTGCTGATGTAATTGCACTGTATTCACGCCGCATAAATGTTCGGCGAACAGTTTCTGCAAGCAACACATATTCACCGGCATATAGTGGATCTTTTTGCTAATTTTCTGAAATCTAGACGAGAATTTCTCCAAACTAGCTGTAACAGAGAGGATATCCTATCCTCATATCTTATGTGTTCTCCAGAAACCCGTCCATGCTCGATCTTAGTACCATTTCTTATCCGTTTTGATACATTAGGTTTCTAACAGCAGACAGAAATGGTTTCAAACTGACCTCGATATGCGCAGGCAGACAATAATCGGGGATTCTGATTACTAGTTCAGTGTTCCAGCAAGTTAACTGATTAGTTTTTAACCGATTTCAAACGGTTAGAAGTATTCGCGAATTCTCCACGGCTTTTAGTCTGGTAATGCGCAGTTCAAATATAAAATGTCGATTAAAACTATTTGAATTATAAACGTATTTGTGAATAACCTAACAATCTATAGTAGCATTCTTTAATTTGCGTAAAGATAGAAATAATTCGCTCCATCTTCTAAAACTATTATTTGTGGAAATTTAAACAAAAATGATTCAAAATGATTGCAGAAACAGAGCTACAGGTTATGTTGTTATAAGTTTCAATCAGATGTCATGCGGCGAACCGAGAACATGCGAAAAAGCAGAAGAGGCAAATATTTTGTTCCAGCAGAATAAATTGCTTGCTACTTCCTGACTAGTTTATGTTTAGACATGCGCATTCAAAAAGTTCATCAAACCGTTTGTGATTTTCTGTTGGAGCAAACCTGTTATACCGGGTGAGTCACGAATTGCGCTCGCCCCGATATCTCCTAAAATATTTGGAATAGAAAATTGAAATTTCAAAGGCTTATTATACGACTAAAATGCCATGTTTTCAATAAAAAATCAATTTTTTTGCACATCCGGTTTGACCGGAAAATGCCCACAACTTTAGATTTTTAAATGAAACACCCTATATATTTTTACATTTTTGGAATCTAGAGGAAATTTTGAATACAATACATCCATTTTGGTCACTTTTTGATAAACATTAAAAATTTTATTAAAAAAATCTATTTCTGAACCCAGAGTGCTGTGGCGCCCAAAATATATTTTAGTTTGTGTGCTACGTTACTATAAAAATAAAAAGAGCAATATGATTGCATTACTTAATTGTCTAGAGGCGTTTAAAATTTTTAAATGAGATTTTTACCCACTAACTCGGTTTTTTAAATGGGAAGTTAATCGTCCACCAACATTTTTAAATACCCCATTTTCATACGAATCTAATGATACCAAAATTTTGAAAATCCGCTCAGAAATATTTGAGATTTCAGCCAAAATACAATGCAACCAAGCTTTTAGAAACATACGGCTAATAGATTAGTGGGCTTTGGAAACTAAAATGACACATTTCTGTTTAAAAATCTGGTAACCTAATAACATAGGAAAAATCATAGTAGCCATTGAATGTAATAAAACAATATCAGCTGTCAGACAGATAAAAAACAAAGCGTTGCGGAAATCTCTTTGAGTAAAAATTAAAGAAAATGAATAATTTTAGTAGAAGTGAAAAGGTCGATATGTTACTGATATATGGAGAGTGTCACAAAAATGCAACTGCAGCTGCAGGACTGTATCAGCAACGATATCCCAACAGACGTCCTCCATGCCAGAGTGGAAAAATTAAGAAACGAACCCGATCAACAAGATGGCCATCAAACATTTATTGTAAGTGAGGACAAAGAAATTGATGTATTAGGATTTGTGATGGTACACCCAACAACATCAACAAGGGAATTGTCAACGGAATGCGACATTAGTCAGTCTTCGGTTTGCAGAATTTTAAAGAAACATATGTTTCGGTCTTATAAATACCAAATACACCAACATCTTTATGGAGATGATAAAGACAGGAGGCTAGTATATTGCAACTGGTTCTTAAATGCAGTACAACAAAACCCAGGTTTTCCTTTTCATATTTAATATTCAGATGAAAGTAGATTTACGAACCAAGGTATGTTTAACAGAAACAATACTAGGTACTGGGCTCAAGAAAATCCGAGGTTGGTAGGGCGGGGGAATATTCAGGAAAGATTTGGGTTTAACTGTTGGCTTGGAGTACTTGGAGATCGAATAATTCGACCCATATTTTTTTGATGGAACACTTACTGGCGAATGATATTTAATCTTTTTTACAAAACCAGACAGCAGAATTCCTTGACTTACTTCCTCTTGCCTATTTACAAAATCTGTTTTTCCAACAAGATGGTGCTCCCCCACATAATTCCAGAAGAGTGATGGAATATTTAAACAACTTGTATGGTGAACGCCTTATCGCAAATCAAGGTCATATCAGGTGGCCTCCTAGGTCACCTGACTTAACACCCTCGACTATTATGTATGGGGCACCCTCAAAAATAAAGTTTATAAAACTTCTTCCAAATACCCGTGAAGAGCTGCAAAATAAAGTTGTACGGGCTCTTAATGAAATAACGCTGGCTGAATTGCGTAGAGCCATTCAAGCAACTGTACGCAGAGCCGAATTGTGTATAGAAAAAAATGGTGGACATTTTGAACAATATCTATAATGTCAATTTATGGTTTAATTATATTAATTATTTTAATATGGATACCTACTGTTACCTAGTTTAAGTAATTGTTCAAACGGAATTGATTTTTATTTATTTATAGGCCCGATATTTATGTTCATTTAAATAAAACTCTGAAAACCGTACTGATGTCGCATTCTGTTGCTAATTTCCTTGTGGATGTAATTGTGTTTACCTCCACATACCTATGCTAAACTTACTTGTAACGTTCTTTGCGCTCACAATTATTAAATGTTTGATAGCTCAAGATTGCCTATAACTACACGAGTCTGTCTGGCAGCTGATATTGTTTTATTACATTCAATGGCTACTATGATTTTTCCAATGTTATTAGGTTACCAGATTTTAAACAGAAATGTGTCATTTTAGTTTCCAAAGCCCACTAATCTATTAGCCGCATATTTCTAAAAGCTTGGTTGCATTGTATTTTGGCTCAAATATTTCTGAGCGGATTTTCAAAATTTTGGTATCATTAGATTCGTATGAAAATGGGGTATTTAAAAATGTTGGTGGACGATTAACTTCCCATTTAAAAAAACCGAGTTAGTGGGTAAAAATCACATTTAAAAATTTTAAACGCCTCTAGACAATTAAGTAATGCAATCATATTGCTCTTTTTATTTTTATAGTAACGTAGCACACAAACTAAAATATATTTTGGGCACCACAGCACTCTGGATTCAGAAATAGATTTTTTAATAAAATTTTTAATGTTTATCAAAAAGTGACCAAAATGGATGTACTGTATTCAAAATTTCCTCTAGATTCCAAAAATGTAAAAATATATAGGGTGTTTCATTTAAAAATCGAAAGTTGTGGGCATTTCCGGTCAAACCGGATGTGCACCAAACTTGATTTTTTTATTGAAAAGATGGCATTTTAGTCATATAATAAGCCCTCGAAATTTCAATTTTCTATTCCAAATATTTTAGGAGATATCGGGGCGAGCGCAATTCGTGACTCACCCGGTATACCGCCGACTTACATAATCCTATCAGTCTCACCAATTCCGGCATCTCTTGAATGCCACTTTCGTACAATTGTTGAAGTACACGAATTTTTGCTACGTGTGCCATTATCTTCACTGTTTTTTTTGTGCCTTAAAATTATCACAATGACAACATCGAATTTGTTTCTTTAAATTATATCAAGTAACTGTCAGTCAAGGTTATCTATGATACAACCGATTTTAAAAAATCATAAGGCATACCATACACCCCAAAATAAAAAAGGGAAAAATTCTACATACTTTCTGGACGTACTATACAGTGTGGAAATTAAGTAACGCATAAATTCAGTAATTCCGTTGATATTAATTTTTTGAAAAAAATCTCGAAGGGGTATAGCGATTTTAACTTCAGCAAATATTTTCAGTCTACTTTCAGATTCGTATGTCATTTATTTCTTAAGTTATGACGTCATCGACTTTTTCTTTAAATGACAACCTATATTTTTTTTTATTGATTTTGGTAGTAGTTTTTATTCCGGTTCCGACCGTATAAAATTTGTCATTATTTGAAAAATATCAAGAAAAACAGTCTTAAAAGTCAAATAACAAAAAAATTCATTAAATTGGGAAAATTTATCTAGTTGCCTAAGTTTGACTGAAAGTTGTCGACGGCAGATTCTTTTTGATTTTGAAATTATACAAATAGTTGAAAAATCGAACTAATGTGATACACCGGCAACTAGATAAATTTTCCCAATTTAACGAATTTTTGTTACTTGAACTTTAGACTGTTTTTCTCGATTTTTTTCAAATAATAACATGTTGAAAATTTTATACGGTCGGAACCGGAATAAAAACTACTACCAAAATTAATAATAAAAAAAATATAGGTTATCATTTAAAAAAAAAAGTCGAGGACGTCATAACTTAAAAAAATAAATGACATAACAAACTGAAAATAGACTGAAAATATTTGCTGAAGTTAAAATCGCTATACCCCTTCGAGATTTTTTCCAAAAAAATTAATAACAACGGAATTACTGAATTTATGCGTTACTTAATTTCCACACTGTATAATACACAAAATAAATTTGATGTCAAATTTAGTAAAAAATAAACACAATAATAAGATTAATAAAACTATAAGATTAAAGTTCATCTTCTGATTCATTATCTTCTGATCCATTATCTTTATCTTCATATCTATCCTTGTTATAATAAAATTAACTTTGTATTTTTTAACAGTTCTAAATTCGACACTAAAATAGCCAATATTTCTAGCAAAGAACTCATAATTCACTGCTGGCAAATTTTTACTGCTAGCTTCAAGAAAGAACGGCTCCATCACAAACAGAAAACAATAAAACCTATTTATTCATGTTGATAAATGAATGTCAATGGCATCAATGGCTGCCAAAAACTGCTGTCTTTTTACTCTCCCAGAAATGCCAATATGAGAATGTATAATATCTTTACTTTTAAAATGCTGAAATCACAATTTATAACTAAAAGATAAATTTATAATAATGATTTACAAATAAGTAACATAATATATTTTTTCTACGATCATCTAGAAATGTAACCGTTTTTGGGCAATTTTTTGAGTGGAAAATACATACTTACTATTTTATATTTTTTACCAAACAGGTTTTACAATCCGCACCGCTATAATAATGCAATGTAACTTTGTTTCTACATCACTGTAAATATCCATAAATTTTGAAATAGTTAGAATTCAAATAATATGGAAACAAATGAGGCACTTAAATAAACACGAACAAATTTAATACGGTAAATTTAAATGAATATTCATAGTAGCATATAAACATTATTTTTATTAATGAAGTCTAATATTTTAACGAATTATCAATAATCCGCCAATAAATATTACAAAGTTGATCAATAGTGATAATTTAATTCTGAATTGTATTTTCTCCACAAAGCTGATTTGAAAATAATGATTTCAGTATTTCTATATTATATATGCATATAAATATACAGGACTGGGGTATTAATTTTAATGAAATATCATAATATGTTCACATTGCTATTGTCATTTAACTGAAATAATTGGAAATAATGAACAATCAGTAGCACAGATGTAAAATGAACGAGCATTGCATGTTTCCAGAATAACAAATAAAAACTTCTGCGGAAAACAACAGGAGTATTAAATCTCTGTTTTGTGCAACATGCATGCTGTAATGAAGTTATCTACCACGAGATTACATTAGAGTGGGTTACGCTCTACTATTCAATTTTATAATGTTTAGTTATCCCATACAATTCATTTGTAATTGAATTGCTAATTCCTTTGCCCGGAGTTACAAAGTTATGAAAGGTGTATTGATTTGTTCACAGTACCAATATCTTGCACGCTGTTGAATAAAACACACTCGGGAAAACGTGGAGACACAAACACATTCTTTTGAAAACCAATAATAAACGATCAAAATGTAAGAAGAAAGGAGAAACTAAGAAAAACTATTATGACACATCGATGGTGTAGTGCATTTTTGGGCAAAAATGAGTTAAATACACTAAACAAGAGCAAACACTTGCAATTGAAGAGTCCGGTGCAAAAAGGGGGCAGCTCCATTTTTATAAATTTTTCAGGAGACGCTAAAAACTGTTTAACTTAAAAAATATGTATTTTTTTTGTTTTTCTGCAAACACCAGGTTGTAGTTTAGTAATGAATACATAATATGTTTACATTTCACACTTTTAAATAATTTCGTTAAAATATAGCAATAGAAAAAAAATGAGGAGCTGCCTCTTTTTTGCACCGGAAAGTAATCTGAAATGTTTCAACAGCAATTAATACACTATTAAATAAGAAAACAATAATTTTTAAACATTTTTATGTAGAAATGAGTTACAAAATTAATGTACTATGTTAGAGTAATTAATATTAAACATCTGTGAAGCTGCCTTCAGACTAGTCAGGCTGTTCTTCTCCTTGCTACTTAAGCTCCTCGTTTTTAAAACATTTGAATTTGCAGTTGCAGTCATTGTCATTTTTTCTTTCTTCTTTTACATACTTGATCTTATTCTTCAAACCCATGTATGACTTTCCTTCAGCTCTCCGTTCTTTGTTCACGTTTGTTTTCCATGTACTCTCATCTTTAACTCGTTTCTTGCAAATCTTTTTTTCCTTTCTTTTCTGTTTCTTGTGAAATGTTATCACTTTTGGAGTCACTTTCGATCAATGATGAAACCTCAGCACTTGAATTAAACAGAGAAAAACGCCTAACACTAGGTCTAGGTTCATCCGAATAAAAGTCAGGGTTATTGTCAGAATCGTCAAACTGTTCACCTGGGCTACTACTGCTTGACATATTTTACTGATTTTAAACACCGAAAAGAGAATTTTAAAACTATAAAACTTTTTAAAATACTAGACTGACTTTACTTATAATAATATACCCTGAGCTATCGACTTACAGAACGCACGTTTTGTACTACGCACTATGATCCATTAGAACGGCAAATAAACAGAAAATTCATGCAGATCAAATTGGTGCTTTTTAAAATGAATTTGCAGGTGCTGCAACGAAGTAGTACAATATGAACTAGTTCGGTGCAAAACCGAGACAACTCCGGAGCTGCCTCCTTCTTGCACTGAATTAATGAAGGGGACATACATATTTCCCATATAACATCAAACAAATTAACGGAGCTGTCTTGTTCTTGCACCATTCAATAGAGCATCTTTTTAACACGCTTTTATTAGCTTCACTTGTATGTTTGCTTGCTTGCTTGCTTGTTTGCTTGTTTGTTTGTTTGTAACCGACTCTTTGGACTCGATTTTGACCCACTTTAAACGGACAGATTTAATCGAAACTTTGTACACTTACGAAGAACCGGTAACAATACAATAATTTGATAAGTTTATATCATTATCCTGATCAGGATCGCCGGTCCTTTCCTCACGTATCCTCTGCGTGAGAGCAAAGGCTTAATATGTAAGTACATTCCATGTTTGTAAGTTAGCTCGGTGGTCGAGAGGGCTAAGGCAGTCGACGCGAAACGACAGACTCCTCGGGCGTGAGTTCAAATCCCATGGCTGAAATAAAAAAAAATTTTTTTTTTAGAAATATCTGTTGGATCGTAATATGTTATAATATCAGCATCAAAAAGCAATATAAATATAGTTTAAAAAAACTAAAATACACGCTTTTAAAGCACATCAAACTAAAAAGTGAAAAATAATTATTAATATAAACTGAAAACAATAATGAACGAAAAATACTAGTATTATTGTGAAAAAAGCGTGGGGCGCTTTGTGCCATATTTTTCGTATATCGAGCAACCCACGCTTTTTTCACAATAATACTAGTATTTTTCGTTCATTATTGTTTTCAGTTTATATTAATAATTATTTTTCACTTTTTAGTTTGATGTGCTTTAAAAGCGTGTTTTTTAGTTTTTTTAAACTATATTTATTATTACCGTGCTTTACTATAAAAGTGAAATTCGTCCAAAATATGAACTGCCCCCTTATTGCACCGGACTGTGGCACTACACCATCGACATATAGATTGTTATTCAATCATACAAGATTAAAATAATAATCGGTTCTGGACAAAACTTCGACTGCTAATTTCCTGAGAGCATAAATCCTGAAATTTGAAACCCCTACAAACTTGTAATATATTCATATTTTGATATATTGTATGCGCAATTGCTACGCGCAGTTTCTGTATAGAAAGCATACATACGGCGAAAACTGTATGATAAGCAGTGAGTTGAGCCGAGTTATTGCCTATGACTAATATATGGTTTAGTGTTATTAAAAGTGTAGTTTTATTTCACAGTCAAATTACTGATGAAAAGTAAATATATCACAAAACTAAAATCCAGACGTAATAAAATCCCGAAAATTAACATACCTACAGACCAATACACCGATAAAATAAAATATCGATATCCCAATAGACCAATTTTTCCGGAAATATAAAGTGTAACATATAGATTTCTATCAATGTTTACTATAACAATTACAACAACCTATTTATAACAAAATCCCGACATACTAAAATTCTATAGGCGTACGTAAAATGATCTATGTATCTCAGAGTAGGCCTGTCCTATTCGAGAAACACTGATTCGAGTTTCGATTCGGAGAAAAATATCGATTCGAACCGATTAATCGAATCGTTTATCATAATTCGAATCGAATCGCAAATCGATCTGCAAGGGTCGGATCGAAACGAATCGATTTGCATGGAATCGAGTCCAACCAAAGTTACGATTCGACTCATAATTTAAATAGATAGGTTAGATATTTATATTGATAATTTAATTTGTTATTAATATCACGTATTTTATGGTATTTTTGTCATTACATATAAAAATTATAGGCAAATAGTTCGAGCGGTATAATACAAAGCAATTATAAAACACATTTTTTGATTATAGTCTTTTTTTTAATTAACAAATAATAAACATACATTCAACAATAAAATAAAATAATAACACTGACTAAATCTTAGCTGCTTTCTTATAGTTTCCAGGATAATAATAGATGTCATTGATATGCAAAAATATTTAAAAGCTGTCGTGTTCTGTCTCTCTTTACTAGAGGTTCCATAGCCAGATAAATAGTGAAAAACATAAATATAAAATATAAAAATAAAAACTCATGCTCGATAAATGTTTCATAATATTATAACTTATCGTAGTTACTTATTTACTTCCTTGTAAACTATTACTTTACTGAATAGTGAATTGCGATAATGCCCCCTATATTTCGACTCAGTTATCGTTCTCAGTGTTATTAATACCATACAGTGGAATACAGTGCCTGATTTCGAACCAAGAATGCCTGCCTTACTCATTTTCACCTTAATGGAATAGTAAGGATTTTTAGTAGTTTAACAGTAATGTTCGTAAAATCGTAAAAACCAAAATAAATAAATACAGTGTTCCATTAGTGCCACTGCTATTTTAAAATAAACAACAAATAAGAGCAGGAATTATACATCTTCATGAAGAATAGATTTTAAAAATATCCCTCAATGTAAAGTGTGCCTTGAAGAAGTTTTACTACACAAAGTCATGTATTTTTTAATGAATGATCACTAATTATTTACATTCGACGTTAATTTTGATGTACTGATTCAATTTCATAGGTTGATCGATTAGATATTTATTTATTTATTTATTTAGTTAATTACATCCAGCAGCCAAGTGGCCATTTATAGGAGTACATGATAAATATATAAATGTAGGTTAACTTAGAAAGAAAGTCTTAAACTAATAAATTACAAATAAAGGAATGAAAATGTAAATGAAAATAAAATGAAAATATTCTACAGTACGTTAGCATGCATTAGGTGAATGGAAATTATGAAAATTATTTTAACAAGGTATATGGTTAATTTGCAAGTAAACTGGAAATTTTGTTTTTAAATTGGATCAAACTAGCAGAAAAAAATATCGACAGTTTGCAAATCGTTATAACTTCTACACATTGAAATAATAGGGCAATGAAAGTGATGAAAGGAATTTGATACTTTAATATGAAATGTGTTATTTCCCCTTGAGCAAATACGTGGTACATTGAAAAATATGCATCTTAGCAAAGAGGGAGAGTCAATAATGTTATGTAAAATTTTATAAAGGAATAGTAAATCCCCCATCTCTCGCCTTTTTCGAAGAGAAATAAAATTAAACTCCTCCAGGAGGAGATTATAATCATAGTTTCTCTCAGGGTAAATACCGTGATTTTTATAGAACAAGAATTTCAAAAATCTTCTTTGGACATTTTCAATTAGAGCTATATACTTTCATGGTAGGGATTCCAAATAGTACTGTCATATTCCAGTTTACTCCTCACAAGGGCTATATATGGACTGCTAATTACCTTGACAGAGGAAAACTCCCTGCTATTTCTTATAACAAAACCTAACATTTTGAGTGCATCCGATACAATGTTATTGATGTGAAGCGAGAAAGAGAGTCCCTTGTCAAAAGTAACCCCAAAATCCTTTGTTTCTGAAACACGCATAAGCAAAGCACCATTGATGTGGTAATCGATTGGAATGACACTAACCTTGCGAGTAAGAGACATTATTTTGCATTATTTAATATTAAGCGATAGTTTGTTCTCAATACACCAGTCATTTAAGGAGGTCAAATCTTTTTGCAATTGAAGACAATCAGTAATGGTATTGACTTGGTTAAAAAATTTTAAGTCGTCGACGAATAATAATTTAGAAGAAATTATGTGATCACAAATATTGTTTACAAAAATGAGAAACAAAAGTGGTCGAAGGTTGGATCCCTGAGGGACTCCTGAACTAGCTACAAATGTATTAGATGTGACACCTTCATATTCTACGAAAAGCTGTCGGTTCGGTTGGTTAGATAGGACCACAACAATCGCAAAATATTATTGGAAACATCATATTCATTTAGTTTTTGGAGCAATTTTACATGTGAGACACGATCGAATGCTTTACTAAAATTTGTGTATATAACATCCACATGATGCCTACTGTCAAGAGATTCGGAAACATATTGCGTGAATGAACATAGATTAGACGTTGTGTTGCGCGCCTTCACAAAACCATGTTGCTGTTTGGAGAGTGCAGATTTCACATGTGCAGAAAGTGTATCCGATAAAATGATTTCTAACATTTTGGAAAAAACAGAAATTAGAACAATTGGTCTATAATTTGTGATATCTGCAACTGAATCAGATTTATGAACTGGACAGACACGACAAAGCTTCCATAGATTAGGAAAAGTGCATGATTTTAAGATTAAATTAAAAATAAACTTTAATGGTAATATAAAACATTGAATACAATCTTTAATCACTAGGGAAGGGATATTGTCAGGCCCACTTGATAACTTGCTTTTCAGTTTTTTAGCAGCGTTTACAATTTGGTTTTCCGAAATTTCATTTAGTGTAAATGAATTGTTTATCTTCCCTAATTCGAGCAAGTTAAGGTTATCTAGACAGCTTTGGTCATCAAGTGGAAGAAATACACTTTTAAAATGTTTAGCAAAGGCATTGACTATTAGGTTTGGTGAAGTTAAAGATATATCATTATATAGCATAGAACCTGGAATACGTGATTTTTTCTTTTCTGAGTTTACGAAGCTCCAAAAATTGTGTGGATTGTTTAGTATATTACCCTCACATCTGTTTATATAGTTTTTAAAGGCAGTACTAATTTCATTTTTAATTAATCGTCTAAGGCGTTTTACTCTCTCAAGGTAGAAAAGCAATTTACGTTTTCTGCACATTTTTAAGTAATGATTTTTAGATTTAATGTTATAAATTATTCTACTGTTAAACCAACACGGGTACTTAAAGGTTGCAGCGATTTTTAACGGAACACATAAAAGTAGAATATTATGCAGTTTATTATTAAAATAGTCACAAGATTGATTGACGTCATTATGTCAGGTAAGTTCGGACCAGTCAACTTCACTTAACATAGCCGATTCGATAGGCTGAATTCATTCGATAATCTAATTCGATTCGATATTCCGATTTAATTCGATTCGATGTTCCGAATCGATTAGATTTCAGATTCCATTTGATATTTTGGAATCAGTGAAACGATTAAAAAAATCAATTCGAATCGATATATCGATTTTTTGTCCAGGCCTATCCCAGTGTTATACTGTAGTTTAAAAAATATATATTTTTAACGAAATACTGTATGCAATACCACCGGTATCATCAAGTAGTTCATCCTAGAGATCGGGAGGTGGCAATACATTCCAGAGACGACTTTTATGTAGATATAATATTCTATTGTAAACACCTAATGAAACATTCCCTAACAATATGAAATTATGAAATAGTCTTATGTATTATGCAATGATTATGTTTTCTTTATAGAACCGGGAACAAACGAATTAAAGATTTTTAACTGGTAACTCCACGGCTTGCGGTTATAAAAAATAAATACTTACTGACCGACCGACCGTGTCATATATGCAGGAACATATTTACGCGGTGACACATCACCTAGCGTCTACTCTGGAATTGACGTCATTTATCGCTACCTCCCGATCTCTACTTATGAACCATAATAATATGCTTTAAAACAAAATAAACATAGTTTAAAAAAACTAAAAAACACGCTTTTAAAGCACATCAAACTAAAAAAGTGAAAAATAATTATTAATACAAACTGAATTATGAACGAAAAATACTAGTATTATTGTGAAAAAAGCGTGGGTTGCTCGATATACGAAAAATATGGCACAAAGCGCCCCACGCTTTTTTCACAATAATACTAGTATTTTTCGTTCATTATTGTTTTCAGTTTATATTAATAATTATTTTTCACTTTTTAGTTTGATGTGCTTTAAAAGTGTGTTTTTTTAGTTTTTTTAAACTATATTTATTTTTCACTTTTTAGTTTGATGTGCTATGAAAGCGTGTTTTGTAGTTTTTTTAAACTATATTTATATTGCTTATTGATACTGATATTATAACATATTACGATCCAACAGATATTTCTGAAAAAAAAAATATTTTTTTATTTCAGCCATGGGATTTGAACTCACGCCCGAGGAGTCCGTCGTTTCGCGTCGTCTAAGACTTGCCCGCTCGGCCAACGACCGAACTGAGAATCACGGAATATACTTACAATATTAAGCCTCTTGCTCTCACGCAGAGGATACGTGAGGAAAGGACTGGCGATCCTGATCAGGATAATGATATAAACTTATCAAATTATTGTATTGTTACCGGTTCTTCGTAAGTGTACAAAGTTTCAATTAAATCTGTCCGTTTAAAGTGGGTCAAAATCGAGTCCAAAGAGTCGGTTACAAACAAGCTCACAAACAAACATACAGGTGAAGCTAATAAAAGCGTGTTAAAAAAACAATTGAAAATTATATAAAAAAAATTACAAGGCAGGCTACTTCTTTGAAAATGGAACACCTTATGCATTCTTGTATATTTCATTAGAGCTTCTTTTTTCTTATTTCAAAAATATGTAATTCGCATACGTTTGCCGGTTTTTTAAATTAATTTAAAAGGAACAGTTGATATATAAAAAAAATCACTGTCGGCTATGAAAATACAAACGTTATTTCCCTTATGTCATCAATTAATTTAAGAAGCGCTATTTGAAAAAATCGTAGTCGTCCATGACAAAGACAAACGCTATTGTCTTGCGTTTTTCTCCAAACCGGTCCTGGAGTATGGTCCAGTTTCCTCTCCCTGGTTATAAACAATAACTGAACATGAGTCATTCGACGCATCATGCACTTTCTTATTAATGAGGGGCCAATAAAACATATTCTGAGGAAAAGTCGCCCTAATTTTGCAAACGAAATTACCTCCAGCACATGGTCTATTTTGGCTTTAAAGTTATCAGAAAACATATACAGTTCTTCGTAAACATATGGGCACATTAAGTCAAATACATTTTCATTCCACAGCGCTCCAGTTTAACTATTTCATTAGTTTTCAATATTTATTATTTAGTCAATTATTCACGTGACTAGTTCAACTTAAAAACTCCATTTTAACTTTCATATCTCACGGAGAAAAGTTCCGAGGAAAGTTTAAAATTGGACCTGCTCTCAGTTGTCTGCCATAATATATTAAGATTCAAAATGGAAACTCTACATCAAAATTCTAATAAAACTTAGTTGAAATCTATTTATCCCGATCGTCTATGTGGATTCGTGTACCAGAAAGGGTAACAGTGTGCATTGTCTCCAAAGAGTGCGTGCCTGAAATTTCTATGAAACACCTGCCCTGTGAGGCTTCCCAAGGGCTGGTAGAGAGGGCCGTTTTGTTAAATTATGTCTCTGTCAAACATAATCCTTGTGTTCCAAAGAGACGTATCAAGGACTTCTTGGATAGACTAATTTCATTTTCAGCAACGACAAAAACACGTAAATGAAATATGGCTCATACTGCGCCTTTAAGTTTGTTCACAATGAGGGCTTCACCGCCGATTATGAATTAAAAGATATTCCTCTACGCAAAGCCTGAATGAATAGCTTGTAAGATAAATAAAATTTGAATAGCAAAGTTTTAGAATTAAATCGATAAAATAAGTAACAATTTGTAATTAGATAGTTAGATAGATAGATCTTTATTAACCATTCAATGATACACTGGATGTACATTATGGTACGTCAAAACAGAATAATACAATAAAAATGGACATACAAATATAAATATTTTTTGGTCACACACAAGATATGCAAAACACTAGTAAATAACATTACTTAAATTTTTACAAAATATAAGCATTACATTACAAGAACACAAATAATAAATAACTACTTGAACATTACAAAATACGAACATTATACATTTAAAAATTCTTTTATACTATAAAAGGCAGGCTAGGAAGGCTTTTACTTGCGTTTTAAAACTGTTATATGAATTAATTTCTTTCAAATAAGTTGGCAAGTTATTGTACATGACTATGAAATTATACTGAAGTCAATTTTTAAAAAAGGTATTTTGATGCTTCAGAATTTGTAGTATATCTCCATGACGTGTTGAATACTTGTGGTATTCATTAAATTTTTTAAAATTACACATATTACTTTTTACATATGTAACGCATTTTAATAGAAACATACAGGATACTGTTAACAGGTTATTGTTTTTAAAAACATCCCTGCAAGATTCCTGATGTTAAAGATTAAATATCAAACGTAGTACTTTTTTCGAGAAACAAAAACCCTCTCTATATCAGAGGCAACTCCCCAACATGTTATGTTATTGCTAATATGACTGTATGCCAGTGAATAGTATACACTTAATAGACCGTCATGATCTATACATGACTTTAGTTGTGTAACGAAATTGCAAGCTATTTCATTCCAGTTTGTTGTGTTCCGCGAGGAATTAAGTTTCTGCTAGTCTAGTCCAGATGGCGCCACTGATTTATACTGGAAAAGTCGGTTTTGCAGATTTTTGCACTAAATATCTATCTATCTTTATTGCTCATACTCTACTCTCAAATGTCTGTCTCTTTCAAAACTATAACCGAGTTTAGGTGGGAGGACAGAACGAGGCTTCCTTCTTCTTACTAGTGCAGCATTCAGATTGAAATCATCTATAATTCTGCGGTCTGGTAAAATTTATATGTTTTCTGGTATTATCTTGTGATTTAATGCTAATCATTATTTAAAAAGTTGCTATATTGATTTAAAGTACCTTTGAGGTAATTTTCATAATAATATTGTATTGTAATTATCTTAATTTACGCCTTGGGCGAATTTGCTTTTTGGTGATCAGGTCACCTTGGTTGTTCTTTGGAATAGCCATTATTAATATTGATTAGTATCAATTTATCATGCCTTGCTGGCAATTTATCTAATATTACTTTGATATTGTAATAATTTCAGGTGTTAATTTAAACTAACTTTCGGTTATTGTAAATTTTAGATTTACTTGGCAACGTATGTCGCCATTTTGTATCGTAGTTAGTTGTTTTCTGTCTTTGCCTGTTGATGTTTTAGGTCACTTAGCCACGTTGGTAGCACTCTGAAAGTGGTGACTGGTGACATTTGAAGATTGGTACACCTGGTTGGACTAAACCTATTTATTTATAACCTTTGTGAAAATTATCTAATTTGGTGCATTTGTTTTGTGGTGGATTATTTTATACCAGTGCATATATTTATCAACCAGATCTCAGAAACGTAAGGTTTTTCTAAATTTAAAATATCGAATGCTTACTTAAACGTTTCCTTAGTATTTCTTCAGGAACGCTACTCTAGTGGAACCTTGCCTAATTCTCTGGCAAAGATACCTGCCTAGTTATCTGGCACTTGATTAACTTTTAATTATCTAAAGTAAACATATAGTCAAGTATATAGCTTTACTTAACTTTATCTGCAATTCCTTAGAACCTCTCTCGGAGGAACTAATAAATAATTTAATTTAACGTTACCTTCAAGTTGAAAACTATCATATTGTTTTATATTTAGCAAATATTTATTTAGGTTATCTTTCTAGTTGTCTGTCTGTATACAGACATTCTAAATTCTATTTTCTGGAAGCTTAACTTCTTTTAGTACAAAAATATCTTAACATTTAGTGAATACCTATTTCACTTGTTTATTATCGTAGCTACACCTAGTTTATTTGCTGGACTAGTCTTTTTTCCATTTAACGTAACTTTTATTAATACTTAAGTTAGTTGAAGTCTTCAACTTCCTAACATATTGTAGGATACCGATCCTAGTTTGTTTAGTTTGCAATTTACTCGGTAAATTTGTGTTAACTCATATTTTGGCTACGTAGCTGGACAATTTAAACGTCACAGCTTTTAATTTTGTTTTGCCTCTAATACTGATCTCATAAAACTCTCCCCTTTTTATGTAAATACCTGGACCAAGAGAAGAGGATAACTGGTGGAGCGAACTGATCATTATATACAGGGTGGAGCAGAAGAACGATATTTTACACAACTGGCATTTTTTTTTACTCAAGGGTAACTGCAGTACTGACAGTGGTGAGTCAAATTGACACCGAACCCATTAAGAGCCTAGCCGTTGGCGGATTCTTCGCTGGACTAACCCCGTGGAAGTTAAGTAAGATCTTCGTCCCCAGTAAAGTTTTATTTGGTCAGAAGAAATTTGTGTTGTGAGAGATCAGTAACTTTAATTTTTTTTCTTTTCTCGTATTCTCTCAATAGCATTTAATATCATCTTTTTTGTTTTTGGTCTTCAACCACTTAAATTTATATTGACATGTAAATATTGTACATACCTATACTAGTCTTGATTATACTTTTATTAAAATAATATCTTTTTATTCCACTTCCTTACCAACCGAATTCAAGTTTTAACGCTATCTTTACCTTTTAAAGTAAAATTTTAATTATTTGGTACTTGCAAAAGTCCTGGCGCCCAGCCTAGATTTTGGTGATAACTCAAATCAATCTAAGCCCTAATTCACGACCTGCTCACTGAGCTACCGGTCAATAAGTACAACCCCCAGCTTATTGTGTTATGCCAACAATTGGACGGGGGGTGTTGCAGTTGCAAAATAGCAAAAAAGGCACTATTTAATTTTGCGCAAACATAATCAAGATGTTTAGTCCAATTTAGTTTTTCATCCAAAGGCCTAAAAACTTAGATGTTTGAGAGAACTGAATGACAGTTTCGAAATTTTCAATAGTTTATCGTTTGTGAAAATTTAAGAAAACTGTTTTTGTATCATTCAAGATTAACCGATTTCGTTGACACCAAATATCGAGTTCTTGACAAACCACTCTGATATGTTCTGATAATAGGTCAGGATTTGCCCCAGAAATGGTGGTGTCATCAGTAAACATCATAACACTACTCCTGCTGATGAAACCTAGCTAGTCATTGATATATAGCATAAATAAGAGTGGGCCCAACACTGACCTTTGAGGGACACCAAGTGTGACATCTTTTGACTGAGATATGTAGTTTCACCCTGATCCTTCTATTAGTCATGTATGATTCAATCCAGTTTAGTAGGTTATCATGTATACCTATGGTATATAACTTTTGTACCAGCAATTTTATCTACAGTGTCTAATGCTCGGGACAGATCGAACATTAGCGATACTACATGTTTCCCCCTGATCAAGTTTGGAGTACACAAAATTTAGTAAACGATTAGAGGCTGATTATATCGATTTATTTGTCCTAAATCCATGTTGAGCAGGTGATAAAATTTCATTTGTATCTAAAAAATGAGATTGAGTTGAGAACAATTCTCTCCATGAATTTTGAGAAGGTACTCAACAATGATATCTGAAGGTAATTATCTATATTAGTTGGATCTTTTTTTATGTATGGTAAGATACTGGCTGTTTTGAAAATTTCAGCAAAAAATACCTTGCTCAATGGATTTATTGATTGGAAAAGTCAAAGGGGTAATTATTATTTTTATAATTATTCTTATCAATTTTAGTCTAAAGCCATCTAAACATGAGGAATTAGTATTTTTATACAATTTAATACTTTCATAATATTGTTACGCCACTGAACTGTGTAGACTGGTTGGATGATACTGGAATTGTACAAGAACAGCCGGGAATATTTTGGAATGTTCTAGACAGTGTGAATGGATGTATAAGTAAGACGCACGGTGGGCCGAGAGTCAGTCTTAAGTTGAACGTGAACGAGTAATCAAGAAACACGAAAGAGACTTATAAGTGTTCAATTGTGATTATAATTAAGACAGTAATTAATCTATTGTTGTTAATTGTTAATTAGTAAATAAAGTAGTGAGTAAATGTTACCGGGGCTTTCAATCAACGAATCTACGAGTATAGGTGTTTGTTTGGATAGCAAACACGTAACAATATCATCTTCTTCAATATAGTTTATAACAATAGTGCTTTGATTATTAGTAGAAACTGTACATGGTAGGGATAAATTTTCCCAAAATGTTCTGCTAGTTTAAGATTTGATATCGTGCTAAAGTATGTGGCAAATTTGTCTTTCTATAGTTTCGACATTTGAATCAATCATATCATTTTCTTTTAGTTCTATTTATTATTTGTATTTCTTTGCCTTCCAAGCTTTTTTATTTACTATATTCCAGGTTGCTTTTATTTTATTAAAATTAATTTGATTTAACTGGTTAGTTTCATCATTATTCGTATTTACCGAGAGCCAGTATAAATTTTGTAATCTGCCCCTATCAATATTCAATTCTACAGTGTACCATATTTTAGTTTTTTTTGTGATATAGAGTTTTTACATTCTTTTCGACAAGAGGACAACTCATATTTAAAGCATCGATTAACAGTGATAAAAACGCAGAGAACGCGTTATAAACAAAAGTTCTATTTTTCGACTTTTAGACACATATCAATATCTTGATTATTTGTAAAATTATGAAAAAATAACTTTTACATTCTTCAGGCTTTCCGTATAATACAGTGGCGTTGAGAAAATTTAAAAAAAAGTGCTATTTCGAGTTATGGCATAAAGTTGTATTTTTTTAAATGGGAATCATAATTGGCTATAGTTTAGTTAAAAAGGAAACTTTTTTCTATTTCAAACTGTATATCATATGTGAGGTCGCTTTTGATGTGTACGTATTTAATAGCGAAAATAATCTTTTAGTAGATTACTTTTCGCGCTTTTTTTATATTTATTCCAATTAGGCGTGTACATGACAGTGTTTATCCGTTTGTCAGTAAACTGCATATTAATAATTTTGTTTCCGTCATAATTACACCCCATTTAATCGTAAAAATGAAGATGTGTTACGAAAATTACGAGAAATATGATATGCTAGAATGCTTTATTGAAAGTAATAACAATTGTGATATTGCATCCGAAATATATTTCAATCGCTATACAGAAATAAGACAACCTAATAATGCTATTCTTAAGAGGTGAAAAAGAAAATCTCATTAATTGTGGGTCCTTCAACAAGCCAAGACCAAAAAATTTCAGCAATGAAAATGCTGAAGAAACTTCTATAATTGTAATTGGAATGGCGGTTGCAAATCCTTCAATTTCAAGTCGTCAAATTGAAGCTGATTCTGGGATTTTAAGACGTCGAGCTTTGGGTATTTTGAAGACACACAAATTCAGGCCTTTTACAATAAGGAGACAACATCACCTGCAACCAACTGATCTTCAGCGACGATTGGAGTTTTGCATATGGTATCAAAAGTCAACAAAATCCATTATTCTCTTGAAACGTAGTTTGGACAGATGAAGCCTACATTAGCAGTGTAAAAATTTTCAGCAGGCATAACGAGCACTATTGGTCTGATATGAACCCTCACCGTAGTTGACGTACGTTCTCAGAGATGCTTTGGTTTTAGTGCTTGGTGTGCTCTACGTGGCAATCGTGTTTTAACATATCACATATATCAAGAAAATCTTAATGACCAACGGTACTATGAAATCTTAAACCAGAAAATTATTGAGGAATTTATGGACAATCTACCCTTAATTGAGGCAAGAAATCAGTTCTTCCAGCAAAATGGTGCACCACCTCATAATATCAGGACCATTTAAGAATTATTAAATATCAATTTTGGAAATAACTGGATGAAAGGTAACGGACTAGTTACGTGGCCACCACGATCACCTGACTTAACGCCATTGGATTTTTCTTTTGGGGCCACATTAAATACAAAATATACAAGAAAACCAGTACCGACATAAATGAACTCAGACAAAATTTTATAGACTGTGTGAATTCCATTTCTAATCTTTATATGTATAATGCAGTTCAGAGTGTTATGAAGAGGTGTAATTTATGTATCGAATATAACGGACATCAGTTTGAACATTTACTTTAATTTGAATTTTTATTTTGTAATTGTAGATATAATTATCTGATTTTTTGGTGTTGTCTTGTTGAAGGACCCACACTTCACGAGATTTTCTTTTAACCTCTTAAAAATAGCTTTATTAGGTTGTCTTCTTTCTGGATAGCAATTGAAATATATTTCGGATGCAATATCACAATTATTGTTATTACTTTGAATAAGGCGTTCTAGCATATCATATTTTTCGTAATTTTAGTAAGACATCTTCACCTTTACGATTAAATGCGGTGTAATTATGAAAACAAAATTATTAATATGCAATTTACTGACAAACTAATAAACACTGTCATAGATGACACACGCCTACTTGGAATAAATATTTAAAAAAAACGCAAAAAGTAATCTACTAAAAGATTAATTTCGGTATTAAATTCTTACACATCAAAAGCGACCCTACATATGATACGAGTATATAGTTTGAAAAAAATTTCCTTTTTAACTAAACCATAGCCAACTACGATTCCCATTTAAAAAATTACTTTATGCCATAACTCGAAATTTCACCTTTTTTTAAATTTTCTCGGTGCCACTGTATTAAACAGAAAAAAGTGCCTCAAGAATGTAAAAGTTGTTTTTTTTATAACTTTACAAACAACCAAGATATTGATATGTGTCTAAAAGTCGAAAAATCGAACTTTTGTTTATAACTCGAAAACAAAAGACGATAGCAAATTTTTGTTTTCGCCAGTGAATTTGTCTCAAAAAATGAGATCAAGAATGTGTCCTCCATTTTTTGTATCTCTTACAATTACCGAGTTACCCTATACAAACATCGAAATTTGCTCACCCTGTACAAGAGTTGTACGTAAGTCCATAACGAGACTACGTAAGACGCGGCCTCCACTCAGTTTTTACAAAAAAAAAAAAATTTAAACTGGTTCATTTGTAGGCACCCTTACCATTTTCAGTTTTTAAGAGTACAAACAGGTAGAACAGTTTGCAGTGGTTACCTGTAGCATTACAACTAAACTGTTGTTGAAAAATATATATAAATTCCACAGCCAGCTTTTTTTAAATTTTAGTAATTACCATTGTTTTAAAGTTAAAATATAATGCTGAATAAAAAGTAATAAAGATTACAATTTTATCTTTATTAGGATTTACATGTTTCATGCGTTAAAATATACTTCCTGTGTGGCTTGTTACAAATATGGAGACCTGACATTTAATGTCGTAGTTACCCGAGATTCCAGTCAATTTAAAACTTCCATAGTATTACACATGCACAAAGTCAAGAGAAAAACAAAGAAAATGCTTTAAATGCCAAGAAAATCGCTCGAGACCGACTGTTATTTTCATGTAACAGCGCAAGCTTTGTGCGATATGTAAATGTCACAAGGGGTTCCCTCATGTTTAATGCCTTTGTAGATGCAGTAGAAACGGATTCTATGGATTAAGTGTGTTGAACAGGGATGTTTTTACTAATAGTTTAGCGAAAATAATAATCCGCAAGAAATATAAGTAATTCGCTTGGAATGAATAACAAACGAAAATTTTGCATTTTGTGTTATTAATGGAATTATCACAAATAAACTAAGCCCGGGGATAATGGTAAGTTATTCATGATAACATTTTCGTGATGAATAATAATTAATAAAAAAAATAAAGCAGATTTATATTTCACCACGCGGATTATGTTCCATATTTATTAAACAAACGAGTAAAAGCTGTAGTCTGACATTGAGTGGTTATGTGACCAACATTTTACACTAATACAGCACAACTTATCCAAATTATAAAAAATGGTAGGTTTGTAATAGTAATAATAAGCACTCTGTACGGTATTAAAATTTTGTAGATCGTCGTATTTCTGTGTATTTAGTTTAACAAATACCTTTCGGTGAAGTAGTTATAAAACAAAATACATTCAAAACGTAAAAGTTTGCACAGCTTAAAGGCCACGCATACATCCTAATTTTAACAGGTATAATTTTGGTAATGCTAGTGGATATCCAACAATAGTCACTCCACAAACTGCTGGGACATATCCGATATCTAAGTCGTGTTACGGTTACGGTGGCTACATCAAGTGAAATTATGCTTTTATTTATGCAATGTAACCGTAAAACAACTTAGAATAGATTAGATCTGAGTTAGAAAGAACGCACATAATATTCGCTGGAGATAATTTGTAGAATTTCATTCACTTAGGCACTGGTCAATGTGGCGTGTTGCGCAAAACTGATCTTTATTTAATAACATATACTAAATTTCATTGCAGCTTGAACACCAGGGGCATCCGTTACATTATGTAGTGCCATATTGATTGAAAAATGTATAAAAAATGCGAATGCAAAATACACAAACTAAGTGCAAAGAAATAAACTTTGGTTGAAAACTATAATTTGAAGTTGTACGTGTCAAATAAAAGAAAATTAGGTCATGATGTAATGCAGTCAAATAGAATTATAAGTCACATGTAGAGTTATCAAATGGCGTTGTTATTCTGGTGCGTCGGTCACGGGTCAGGTAGAGGGCATGAAGAGACTAAGCACTGTGCTCGACGTGTCAGTGTAAATCTATACACTGTACAAAGTAAAAGTACGATTTCTTCACTTTATTTCGAATATGTCGCGTAGGTATCCAACGTACGTTTATTCAAACGTATATTTTGCGATTCTCGGACTTAATATACGATGGAAGTGCAGTCATAAGTTTGGTTTGTCCATAGGTTTGTCGTAATAAGTTTTTGTCTCTCATTTATCAGATTGTAAGTGATACATAGCCAGTGCTACTCCTAGACAAAATAAGTAAAATAAAGTACCTGCTGCTTTATATTTGATTTAATTGTTGATTGTATGCAATATTCTATTTTATCTACTTCGAAAACAATCAATTCGCCAATTATTGGAAAAATATGATCCTAACTGGAAATTGCCGTCGAACTCCCAGCTGCAAAATTACTCAGTACGAACAAAAACTGAAAACGGTATAAAACAAGAAATGCGCGTTACAAAAATTATGGGTAATTGTCGACTACTGATTCCAAGAAGCACCGTGTAGGTAACGTTTGGATACGCACTTTGAGTTCAAATGGAGCGTCGTCAGCTACCTTTTTATTAGTCTATAAAACGTTGCAACAAGTCACTAGCCAAGCAATCCAACAGCTAATAACGGACACACTAAACTAATTTAAAATTTCTAAAAACCAAGTTTTAATGTTTGTAACCGATCAAGCCTCAACTATGCTTCAAGTCAGCCTTTCCCTAAGATCTGTAAATCTCAATTTCATACACATCACTTGTATACTCCATACTCTGCTTCATACAGTAGACACAATTCCAGCAAGTTATACAAGTGTAGATCTTTATTTGATTGTAAATACAAAAGCATTTTTTTCATAAATCACCGAAATATACAAGATAACTTTATAAAAATGGCGTGGCACTCTTGGACTTTTACTGCCAATTTTTGTAAGCTGGGAACTTAATTAAAAGCAGTTTTTTACTATGCAAAATATTTCGATCAAGTGAAGTACAGAAATATTGTGCATATAAAAAACGACCATAAAAACTTCACATCCACCACTCTCACATCCCAGCAATACCTACTTAGCGACATACAGAGTCGTACTTCAAATTTCTGTGTATTACAATGAACACAACAATACAACAGATTTAAAAGTAGTGTCTTAGATAAATAGATATTTGATATCAATTCTGTTTAAAAAATTTTACTCTGTTTTACTAACAATCTAACTAACATAAAATTAGCTAGTTGTTCAATTTCGCCAATAATAATTTAACATATTAAATTACTACTGTTGCCTAGCCTAGGAAAATCCCCAGTATTATTAGAACACTTCGGAATCTTAGTTAAAACAAGTATGTCTCTGTTAATTTCTTATTTTAATCATGTCAGAACATATTTTACATAAAAATAATGATGTTTTATGTATTAAGTAATACATCATAGTCCTGGAATGGGTTGGAACCTTTAATGTGAAGTTGGCATCATTTGGAGATGATTAAAACTGAACTTAAGCTAACAATCTACCCTATTTATACCTAAACTATTGTCACGGTTCGGTAAACTGTCCCACTAACCAATAAACTATTTAGGATAGGGCCCCTGTCACTATTCATACTATTTTTACACTTTGTAATTTCCAAGCTTTCAAATGCATCCAGCCGTCCAGTATTTGTTACATTCCTAATTAATCTTAAATTGCTAATATCTATTTTATGGTTGTTCTCAAAAGCATGTTGGGCAACACTAGACTTATATGTTCTACCATATTTGAGATGGGCAATATTCTCTTTAAATCTAGTTTGAATTGATCGTCTAGTCTGTCCAACAAATTTTTGATTACAGTTCTTACGGCTAATTTCGTAAATCCCCGACTCGTTCGTTTCAATTTTGTCTTTCGGTTTGCCTGAAAGTTGTTGTAGATTGTCTCCTGATGAATGAACCACTGTCATATCTACAAACAATTTCGGATTTTCTCTTGCAGTTTGAAAGGTCGAGGAATTTCGAAGCGACTTTAAATTTTCGTTTCCTAATTATTTGATCAATTAAACTTACAGAATATTCATTACTCGCAGCTATATCGTTAATCAATGCCTTTTTCAAACATCTCCTTATTGCGGGGGAAGCTTAATAGACGATAATCTAGAAAATTAAAACTCGCCATTTTGTGTTGAGCACAATGGTGAGAGTCCTTAGGAATATATCTTAGAGTACTGGTATCTTTTCTGTAAATGTCAAATTCTAACTTATTTTCACTATTTCTAATTACTAATACATCTAAAAATTGTAGTTGTCCAGAGTTTTCAGTTTCATATGTGAATTTAACTGACGCGAAACGACTGTTTAATTTAGGTACAAAGTTATCAATATCAGCAACTTTTGTATCTACACTGCAAAAAATATCATCCACATATCTAAGCCAAATCCTAGGGAAATACTCGAATTCTTCTTTTGCTTCCGTCTCGAATCTGTTCATGAAGAGACTGGAAAGAGTTACCCATTGCTGTTCCTTCATGTTGTTCGAAGAAATTATTGTTGAATCGAAAACAATTTTGTTTCATGCAAAGTTTAGTGAGTTGAGATGTAGTAAACATCTTGACTGTGATTCTTTAATTCGAGTAGATCTTTAAGGTAGTCCAAGGTTTGTGGTGTCTGAATGTAATCTTCTATTTAAAGCTGGAGTAATAAGGTTCCTGCAGAATTTAAGTACATTTCTTACTTCAGTAATCATTTTTAGTAAAAAACGTTGTTAACAATTAAATAGCGCGCAGCGACTGGATTGTATACGATGGACGTGGTTTCTATAAAATTCTGTATTTTTTGGAGGTGGTAAGGATGGAATTTTTCATACCTTATTTTACGACGGACTTGAATTAGTGAAATGTTATTTTCTCGAGAAAATTTTCTTCTCGTTTTTCTTACATTGATGGTCGGATCGGCTATTGATTGCAGAACTCGTTCTGGAAGGATTTTTAATCTTTTTAAAATATGTTTCGGAGAGATCCCATTTTTTCGACGTCTTCTATGAGGATTTGTAAACACTACACTATTTTCGGAACATCCTGTATCATATTGTTGTTCCACCAATGTTAGTTGACTTTCATTTATGGTACAATATTTGCCATCCGTAGCAACTTTGAGTCGCAGACCTTCCGAAGCTCAGAATTTAAATGACCCGATCAACCTTTATAATAATTCGAGTGAGTAAATGCAAATAGGGAGCAATTACTAAGCAGTTTCGAGACAGCACATTGCAAACAATCTCCGTGTCCTGCTACGGTGAATGCAAATGGGAAGGAGACCAGTCGACTGATTACATGCCCCCACATCATTTTGTAATCATTGATCTAGCGCCGCCTCCAATTACACACTGCCAAGTTGCCCTAATTACTGTACTTGCAAGTTCTCAGCTATGCCTAAACCGCACTGTTCTGCACCAAATAGGGCTGAACCAATTGACGCCAAGTTTGACCGAGCTTAGGTTCGAAGGGATAATGCTGGCAAATTTTAATGACTCAACTTTACTCGTATATGCAAATATATATTCTTGATATGATTTTATATTTCTCTTGATGTTTGTTTCTGTAAGTCATAGGAATAAGTTTTGTCCATTTGCCAAGTCAAGATGGCAGTAGCTACGATAATTATTATAATTTAGATACACTTTATTACTATGAGACCTAAAACTTCAAATCATATCAGATAAATAGATTTTCAGTTCGGCCTTTTCTTCTTATTATAATTGTTTCACAAACTGATATACATAAGCTATCTTTTAGGGCTTGTGCACAGGGATAACTTTTACCTAGTATGACAATCGTGTTGCTAGCGATAGTATCAGACGATTGTGTAGTTGTCGAGAGCAGACGAGTTATGATTTTTGTGGCAAATCAATAGTAAAATGATTTTGTTGAGGCCTTTCCATGCGCAACGCAGAAAAGGCAACAACGTAAGTATTGGATACATCCTCACATACATAGTTAGTCAGTAATTATTAAAAGGACAGTTTCACAAACCATGCCCCAATCTGAGACGAAATTGTGACAAGACTTTTAATTGTATCGAATCACAACCCCACAAAAAAAAAAAAAATTCTGACCTAGCAACGAGAGGAGTATATCCTTATGTATTTTTGATCGCTGATTCCGAATCTGGGGTCAAAAAACGTCGTACACCCCCCAAAAAAAAATTGTAAAGCCAAAAAACTCTCCCTGAATAGGGTATATATGAGTTAATGCTCTGAAAATTATGTTATCATTTTAATCAATCGTTTTGTTTAATATTTTCGGGAAAAATTGAATGTATTACGATAAAAATAAAGGTAAATTACAGCGTTCACCCTATCGGTATGAAACGCACCCCCATAGAGGGTGAGAACCACCCTCATCTGCCACCAAACCAATTGATAACGACAATGACTGAAAAACATTGAAAAATGTTTAAGTTTCGTTAGGTTTGCAATAAACTGACGTAGAATTCACGTAATACCCCAAAACTACCCCTATAGCGTTATGAAATGGAAAAACGATATCAAGGAAGATGGGACGAACACATGATAGCAGACTACTGTTGGTCTCTGAAAAGAGACACGAAAGAACAACACAAACGACAGTCAGTAAGAAGATCGTTTGAAAATAAAGTTAAAAGATACCATAAAAAAAAGATTAAAAAAAGAAGAATTAAAAGCTACTAACGTAAGAGTACTTCTCACCCCCTTCAGGGATGCGTTTTATAGCCAAATGGTGTTAAGATTGGTGACAAATGACTGCTAATATCCTAGCCATAAGGATCTCTGCAAATAAGAACATCCATATAATGAAATCGTTATCAAATTTTATGTTGTTTCCTTTATTTTTTCTGGAATTGAAGTTAAGGGTTGTTTTTCATAACGCTATAGGGGTAGTTTTGGGGTATTACGTGAATTCTACGTCAGTTTATTGCAAACCTAACGAAACTTAACATTTTTAGATGTTTTTCAGTCATTGTCGTTATCAATTGGTGTGATGGCAGATGAGGGTGGTTCTCACCCTCTATGGGGGTGTGTTTCATACCTATAGGGTGAACGCTGCAATTCACCTTTATTTTTATCGTAATACATTCAATTTTTCCCGAAAATATTAAACAAAACGATTCAGGGGGCGTTTTTTTGGCCCTAAAATTTTTTTTGGGGGTGTACGACTTTTTTTGACCCCGGATTCGGAATCAGCGATCAAAAATACATAAGGATATACTCGTCTCATTGCTAGGTCAGAAATTTTTTTTCTTTTGTGGGGCTGTGATATCTATCGATTCTTTTGGTGAACTGCTTATGTTTCAATAACATCTGTAATTTTTTTCTTTTCTATTCAAAACTAATGACATCAAAGAATAAATTTCCACAACTAATCGACTATACTGTGGCCCATGTGTTCCCACTTGTTGGAACTAGTGCGTTATGCAGGTCGAGCCAACCCACTAGATATACGATAGCGGTATACGCAGTTTACAGTTACCCGTCTGAATACAAAGTTCGAACAATAGTTAACCATTATGTCAGGGCGCTTACTGGGAGGAGCATACGAGATAAAGCAGATTTCAGTATCGTTAAAGTTGCGGTGGAAAGTGTTGCTCGTTCATCTAAAAGAATCTTTACGTATTAACGTTATTATATCTTAAAAATAAGTACAAGAATATTAGTCTCCCATCTTGAATTGTTGAGCGTACTACCACACGCTTGAAATGTCCAAATTCCAAATATCTAGTAATTTTAACGTTGTTGAATTGGTGGTAATGTGTCAGTCGTGTTATTTTTTGTTAATCTTGTTGGCTTTAAACAGTCAGTGAGTTTCGAAAAAGCCTTTCTTTTTTGTCACAAAATTAATGAAGAACACTTCGTATTGCCGAAGTATAGACTTTTTTGTCAAAGCACATTTGGTTTTTGGTTGCTTCGAAAATAGTTTCTGATAAAACTGTCTATTACTTATTTTGTTAATTAATATAGAAGTAATTTGTAATTTCTTTTATTAACGAATATGTGTTTGAAGGTTAACTTTAAATAATTTTTGTTCTTAATTTATTTTAGACGTTTTTGACATCGTGCGTTTTTGGTACTGTACGTTTTGGTATTTAAGTTGTGATACCTACAGTTTTTTTTGCAGTTTTTGTACAGTATAAAACTTACACCTTATTTTAGGATTGAAATTTGGATATTGGATTTTGGAAATTTGGCGAGTTAATGGTAACTGATTTTTTGGAGATTATATTATACTATATAATCTCCAAAAATCAGCTACCATTAACTCGCTGTGTCTAGTATTGAAGTCATATAAAACTATTGTATTAGAAACTTTTATATGGTATTCACTCATTGGAACAATCATGAAAAATCCTAGTGAAGTTTTACGACTCCACCGTAGTTGATTTATGTCAAATCAGCTCGAGCAGAATACTTTGGGTCCTGGAGCTGCCTGTGCTGCTATATTTTAAGATGAGTGCTATAAATTGTTTATTTGGAAAATCATTTGCTATTTTCATATTGTGTATTTTATAGTTTATAATTAAAAAGATTTTACTTTACAATTACCCTAATGGTTTACTATACATATTTTGCTTAGTTATCATTCTGAATTTTATACTATTTGCAATCAATTAATTTTTTTCGTTTATTACATCTGTAAATTTATTAATGCCTAGATAATTTTAGTACTTTTGAACTCTAGTCATCATTTTATATTTATTATATTATAAGATTTCTTTGTAGTGTTTTGCCTAATATTTTAGTAATATTATTTATTTTTTTAATTTCCTTGGCTATTTATTTATTTTTCATACAAAAAAAAGGATTTGTAAGACCTTCGGGACCATTTCTTGCTACTCGGTGTCCTTTATAGACCCCCACATCAAAATGTGCAGCAGGCAGTAAAAGTTCTAGATAACATTGTTCCATCATTATTAACATCTTGTGATAATTTAATTATTCTAGGAGATGTAAACATAAACTTGTTTAATTTAGTAAACCCCATTACGCAGTTTTTTAATTCCCATGGCTTGGTACAAATTATAAACGAGCCAACCAGGATTGCACTAAGCACATCTACTCTACTGGATCCTATTTTTATAAGTAATTCCGATGTGTAAATAAAAGTGGAACTTTAAATTCAGATTTTCTTAGTGATCACAATTTGGGCTACTGTGTTATAAACATTCCTAATTTTAATAGTCAAAAATTTATTACATGTAGAAATTTTAAACAATTTGATCAAGAACTTTTTGATAATAACTTAAACACAGTGCCATGGCATAATATATACTACATTAATAATATTGAGCAAAAAGTTTCGTTATTAACTTACTATATTACAGAACTTTTTAATGTCCATGCACCAATGAGAACAGTCAGAGTAAGTAAACCTCCAGCACCATGGTTAACACATCCATTAAAACTGATTTTAAAAGAAAGAGACAAAGCAGTATTTACTTATAATAGAAACAAGACGCAACAAAATCGTGAAAATTATAAAAATATACGTAATTTTGCCCTAGCCTCTATCCGTAGAGAAAAGGCAGCATATTTAAATTCATTGCAAAATAAAAATTCTGATCATGACCTATGGAAACGCCTAGAGCAATTAAATATTCGTCTTAAATGTGAAAATGTTGTACCTCCTAATTTGCAAAATGTTGTAGAAATCAATGATTATTTTCTTAGTGTTTTCTGTAAAAATGATAACTGTGACGTGGCAATAGGCTATTATAATAACAAAAAAATTTAGTAATAATTTATCATTCTCGTTTATCCTTGTAGATACACTGTTTATAATGCAATTAAGATTATAAAATCGAATGCTTCTGGAAATGATACAATAACATTACATATGTTAAAATTATATATACATCTTATAAATTGTCTCGAACAGGGTTACCTTCCGTTGTTTCGGAAAGATGCAATTGTTTGTCCGGTACCTAAAATTGCGAATCCTTTGTCCGTAGAGGATCTGCGTTCTATTAATTTACTGCCAGTTCTTTCAAAATTTTTGGAAAGAATTGTTTATGACTAGATAAATTCTTACCTCTTGTTGCATAACTTATATCCTTTACATCAATCGGGATTTCGTAAAGCTCATAGCACCACTACAGCTCTTTTGAATCTTAGTGACAACATGCTCCGTGCACTTGATTCTAACATGGCAGCGATTCTAGTATCACTAGATTACTCCAAGGCATTCAACACGATTGACCACGTACTTCTTTGCGCAAAACTCAATTATTATGGGTTTGATGAATCACTACGGTTTCTTAATTCTTATTGGTGTGAACGTCGTCAAAGTGTATTAGTTTCAGAAAAAATATCGGACCCTAAAATAATAATATCAGGTGTTCCCCAAGGGTCTATTCTTGAGCCACTTCTGTTTCTTGTATATACCTCAGACATATTTAACGTTGTAACTAGTTCTCATCTCCAGGCATATGCAGATGGCACCCAACCTCTTCATTGTTTTGACCCATCTGATTCTGACAAAGCTACTAATTTAATCAACCAAGATCTAGACAACATTTATAAATATTCACAACGACGTAACCTTAAAATCAACCCTAATAAATTTGTTGTCATTTTATTTTGTTTTGAAAACAAGCGGCAATATTTAAAGTCATCTATTAAAATACATATTAATCGCGAAAATTTATCTTTTTCAACACATGCTAAAGACCTGGGAGTAATAATAGATGAGTCACGTTTTGATCAGCACATAAAAATGCATTTACAAAGATTCTATTGTCGATTAAAAGTACTATATGCTAATAAACATATATTAAACTTTAAAAAACTTAAAAAACTTTGTGAAAGCCTTGTTATGCCTATTTTTTATTACTGCAACATTAAGTACTATTTCTGCTTGAATCAATTTACAAAAAAATCGACTACAAATTTTGCAAAATTGTTGCTGTCGTTTTATTTATAATTTAAGGAAATTTTATCATGTTTCTGCCAAATATGTAGATTTGCGATGGTTAAAAATGGAACAGTTAGTCAAATTTCACTTTTTAATTTTTTTGTTTCGCTTAATAAAATTTTCCATCCCCACTTATTTAAGGGATAAGCTAGTTTTTAGAGCTGCCGTTCAAATTGTAAATATCTGATACTAGAACATGCTAACCATGCCACATCATAGTACTGCATTATTTAAACGCAGCTTTTCTTGTATGTCTGTAAATTTGTATAATTCTATGGATCCCATATATAAAAACTTATCATCATTGAATGTTTTTCGTAAAACATTATTAATTTCAGTAATACATAGTGATTTTTGGGTATTTACTGCTTACAATGTATGTATATCATTATTTTCAGCGCCATAATTGGTGGTTATTTAGTATCATTTTGTACATTAATTAGTCTTAACATGAATCTCTGTGTAATTTCAAATGTATTATTATTACTATTATTATTGTTATTATTATTGTTGTTAATATTTTTTTATTCTATCTTTTTATGTATCTTACTTATTTATTTTTGTATTCTGTCTAGGTGATTTACAAGGTTAAGTGTAAAAATAGCCATGTGGCTAAACTTCGTCTTGTAAATTGCTAAAAAAAAGAATGTATGTACATTTTTTTTGTATTGTACATTTTTTTCTGAATAAAGTCGAATATTATTATTATTATTTCAGGGTATTAGATCGTAATAACGGATTTACTAAATTATCCGATTGTTTCACAATTTTAGTGTTTCTTACGAGATGCCACAGATAGCAAAACACTAAAATTATGAAAAATATCAGAACAGCACACAATCAAATATTCTCATAAATAATAAAGAGAAATAATACCAGCTCTAAAAAAATAAAATATGTAAATAAATAAATAAATAATTCAAATTAAATTCTCAAAAAGACCTCCTTCTTGAGCAAGGCAATATCTTGACCTATTGTAAAACTCCTTTCTGACATTCGTTCTGCGGTCGCCCCATCGCCATCGTCTAGGCAATAGACAGGCGGTTGTAAACTGCGCATACCACTAGTTGTGCATTTAGTGGTCTAACTCAATCTGTATAGCAAGGAACAGTGGTCCAGCGACTGCTGCCGCTATGCCCAGAAATGGAACATGTTGCATCAGGTTAGTAGTTGCTGCTAAATTGTTTATACTACTATACATAAAAAATATACTCTTATCAAATGACACAATTGGGCAGGGCGAGTCCACCTGAAAAGTTAAAATTTAGGCATAGTGTATTTTAGTTCATGTCGTGCATATACTTTGTTGTTTGGATCTTTGCGTGTGTATCAAATTAGTTACGACGTGCGTCGGCAGCAGTGCATTTATAGGATATGCAAATACAGAGATGTCTAAGAAGGCATCTGATCGATATAATTTAATAAATGGTGGAACAAAGACACGATTATGAACCTATGTCTCAGCTTCATTGATCAGCTTGTTTGTCACTTGATAATAATAATAGTAATATTTTTGCAATTATATTTTTGACATTACATTAGTAGTTGTGTGAATCACATAACTTGAAAATTACCTTTGAGCATTTACAAGTTCACAGTGTTGGTATATAAAAAATACTGTTCTTCAGTACACGCCTCTGCTCAAAAGTAAAGTTGACCTTCAATTTATTTACTTCATACAGCTTGTAATATTGACGTATGCGCAAAGATCCAAACAACAAAGTATATGTTTGGATATACGAAAATCATTCTGTATGTAGTCTATGTGGCACGTTCTAGTGCGAAATCGTTGCTGCATATTTATTCACCTAACACAGACGTCATGATTTTGGCTCTGAGAAGTTACTCAATGCTTCCGTTAAATTCAGGAATGTATGCTGGACATATAAGAGGATTTTTTTCCCATTAAGCTGTCATGGTGGAAGACATTTAGTTCGGCAAATGACATTCTAAGAGCACTAACCGAATTAGGCACTTCACCTTCTCTTTCTAATGAAAGTTTGATCCTATTAGAAAAGTTTGTTTGTCAAGTATATGTTACAAACACAAAAATCGTTGAAAGGTCAATCCCATGTGAGATGTTCACGTTGGAAATAAAATAAGAGGTCTTGCCATTGGAAAATCTCTATGATTAAAATGTAAGTAATTTGGTATTTTTTTCAAAATTATTTTAAATAAAAAAAACCTTTATTCAATATCATTTATTAATAATTATCGACACATTTAAATTCAATAATTTCTGATAGAAATCCAAACACAATTTTATCCAAAAAACCTTTTTCCCGTTTTTTCTATATATTTAACCTCATCACTACATACACCATTCGTCTTTTTTAAATATTTATTTTATTTACTTATGTTTTTTCATCTATACCTTTTATCCAAAATTTATTCGAATGTTATCATAATTTTACATAATTACATTAGTATATACAATTTTCCTATATTGTTATAATCTTGTTGCCTGATGATGTGAAACAGTTTTATTCACGATGCCGGTAGCATCAATAAGGAATTTTTTGAGAACTAAACCTCTTTTTTCATTTCTAAACACAAAAATGATAGATATTGGTGAGATGAGGCTATTTACAAAAAAGCAAGCTTGTCCTAGCTACCAAACAAGACTTGCAGGTTTAATTCAACGCGGGTCGGGGCTTTTGTCCGCTATGTAGTTGTTTCTTGTAAATCTTATACAGTATACCGGTTGGGGCAATAGTGCGTCGGACCTCGATATCTCGAGTTCTACGATAGCTAGAAATTTTTTAAAAAATTGCAAGTAAACTAGATAAAAAAAGTCTATAACTGGAAATTATTTTCGAACATACAGGGCGAGCCAAGACGAAATTACAGGACCAAGTGCCTTTTTTTAAATGGAATGCTATATATATCAGTACATTTTTTGAAGCCTCTTTCTAGGCTCTATTCATTCCAATATTATTATTGGCTATCTCCCAACCACTTTAATGTAATGAATTTTTTGTTGAAATAATGCCATCTGCAGATGGATATTTAAAAAATCACCACAGTCACAATTATGGGTTTTAAGAAAAACTTATGTGAATACCAGTTACGAGACATCTAATTAGTATTTTTGAATCATTTTCATTTCCTAAAAATGTACAGGGTGGCCTAAAATTAATATTCAATTAAGAACTTTTTAAATTAAATTTTCTCAATTTTTTCAAATGGAATACCTTGTATTTTTTCAACGATGTGATGTAAAAATGAAAAACGAACTTTTTTTGTAAGTACTTCCCTATGGCTAATTGCAACCATTTTCGTTTTATTGAGCAATAATTACAACATTCAAAAATAAACTTAAAAAAAGGGTTCTTCAAATAACTCAGTAGAAAAAATTATAATAAATGTTCCACATGTTGGCCATTTTGATTGACACACATCTCTATGCGCTTTTGAAATGAGGTTCCCACTGTTCCTAAAACTGCCGGTGTGATAGATCTAAAGGCAGTTATTATTCTTTCCTTCATATTTTTTACTGTTTTTGGTGTGTCTCTATAAACAATTTCCTTCACGTATCCCCATAAAAAGAAATCCATTTTTGTAAAATCTGGGGATCTAGCAGGCCATTTAGTGGGTCCATTTCTTCCAATCCATTGATGAGGGTAGGTATTATTTAAGTGGTCTCTAACTGCATTTGTGGAGCACCATCTTGCTGAAATCACATCCTATTTCGAATGCTTCCAGGGAGATTTACCAATAATTGTGGCAGATAGTTTTCCAAAAAATGAAGATAAATAGCTCCAGTCAATGTACCATCAAAGAAATGTGGCCCTATTACATGTTCTCCAATAATTCCTCCCCAAACGTTTATAGACCATCTGTGTTGGTTATCAACTTGCATAAAAAAGTGAGGATTTTCCGACGCATAATAATGGAAATTGTGCCTATTAACAAATCCATTTTTATGAAAAGTTGCCTCATCAGTGAATAACACATTATTGAAGAAGTTGACATCAACTTGCATTTTACCTCTGACCCAATTACAAAATTGTAGGCGCTTTTGAAAATCGTCATCAGATAATTCCTGGTGCATTTGAATATGATATGCATGCAACTTATTTGTTTTTGAGAGTCGACCCATAGACCGTCTACTTATTCCTACTAATGAGGTCACTTCTCTTTGACTAACATGGGGATTCTCAACCGTTGCCAGTACCACAGAAAACTAATTTTCTTCATTCATAACACGTTTTATTCTTTCACTTTTTTATATTCGACATTTCCAGTTTCCAGAAATCTATCGAGAAGGTTTTGGAAGCTGCTAACATCAGGACGCCTTCTTTCAGGATAACGTTGGTGATAAATTCTATTGGCAAGTAAACAATTTCTGTCTGACTCGCCCAAAACAAAAGTCATGTCTACAAGTTCCGCTTTATTAAAATTCATATTGTAAAATTCCAAATATTTTAAATTCAATACAAATTGTAACTAACGACCGATAAGTGTGATAAATGCTTCTTTGTACACGACAATTTATACCAAACTGAGGTTTTATTGCTTGTCGAATAACGAAAACAGCAAAAAAATGTACAAAAAAACATTACAGTAAAGGACTGGTTAAATACTATTTACTCATTTCAATTGAAATGGTCCCACTAAATGGCCTCATTTCAAAATTGCATAAAGACGTGTGTCAATCAAAATGGGCAACACGTCGAACACCTATTATAAATTTTTCTAATGAATTATTTGAGGGAACCCCTTTTTTTAAGTTTATTCTTGAATTTGACACTTATTTATTTATAAAACGAAAATGGTTGCAATTAGCTATAGGGAAATACTTACAAAAAAATGTTCGTTTTTCATTTCTACATCACATCGTCGAAAAATATACAGGGTGTTTCATTTGAAAAAATTGAGAAAATTCAATTTAAAAAGTTCTTAATTGAAAAATAAGCACTTATTTATTTATTTATTTTTAGGAAATGAAAATGATTCAAAAACATTAATTAGATGTCTCGTAACTGGTATTCACAAAAGTTTTTCTTAAAATCCATAATTGTGACTGTGGTGATTTTTTTAATATCCATCTGCAGATGGCATTATTTCAAAAAAAAAAATTCATTATATCAAAGTGGTTGGGAGATATCCAATAATAATACAGGAATGAATAGAGCCTAGAAAGAGGCTTCAAAAAAATTACTGATATACATAGCATTCCATTTAAAAAAAAAGGCACTTGGTCCTGTAATTTCGTCTTGGCTCGCCCTGTATGTTCGAAAATAATTTCCAGTTATAGACTTTTTATCTAGTTTACTTGCAATTTTTTAAAAATTTTCTAGCTATCGTAGAACTCGAGATATCGAGGTCCGACGCAGTATTGTCCCACCCTGTATAGTTTAGGTCACCAGGGTTAGACGTCGTAGCTCTTGATACCTACTATACAGGTCGCTATTAGTCACATTAGTGATGTCTGGCGGATAGTAGCACTGACCACCAGAGGGATACACTTATCACTCATTATATATGATATGTTTGTCAAGGAGTACAAGGAAACCATTGGTTGCGTTTATCCGAGCAGATCGCCACTAGAGCAATCATGAATCGGTCGGCCGAACGTACTATTCAAATTGGGCGCTCATGAAATGGTCGCCATTTTTTGTAGCAAACAAAAATTTAGCTCAGTGATCGACTGATCAGTGATGGACTGATCTGTGATGGACTGATCAGTGATGGACTGATCAGTGATCAGATGTAGTTGGCGGCCAAATTTATTAACAACGCTAAATTTCTATTTCTGTTATTATCTATATCTATATTATCAGCAAATAAGTGAAAGATATTTTGTTATTTAATATAAGAAAATAGATCAAATATGAAAACAAATAAAACAACCTTCCCGCGTTAACAGATGACAGAAATGACAGCTGTTTAACTAAAACCATTCGGTCTTGCAGAAATATGATCGCTGATCGGTGAAAATCCGATCAGCGATATACTCGGATGAACTCAACCATTGTTATAGCAATGAGAGAAATAGGCATTATGATCCGATTAGAGTTAACCGAGACTCAAAGCACCGACCCATATAAATAAAAAATTAACTAGCAAAAGATTTAAAATATGAACAAGAATTTATGGAAGTGAAATTTTTTGTTAGCAGAAACAGAAAAAAATATTAATTTCATAATTTCATGACAGGAAATTTTAATCAAATTTGACAAAACTGACAATAGCAATGTGCAGTGCCAAATTTAACTTAATATAAGTAATTTTAACCTAATGAATGTCAAAAGCGAACACAGTTAACACTAATTGGTATATCATAATTGTTATGGTAGCTCCTAACTCGTTTTGCGAGATTTATTGTTTCATTCCGGTATTATTTACTCATTTGCAATGTCAAAGCAAATAAATTTATTACATGTGAAGGTGAAAAATTGAGCAGTACCTAAACCATATACACTACATTACCGTTAAAAATATATTACACAAGTATTTACTAAATAAACTACAAGGATGGTGGAATTTTATGGATAGGTATATAAAAATGAGAAATTATAACTACGGGGATTTGTGTAAATCATAAATCATCACAAATTAGCGCATGTTTTATGATGGCCAGGATTACGTGCGTGGAAAAAATACAACCTTGTTTCGTGATTATCTCTCTTGTAATGCGTAAAATGTAGACAATGTACAATAACTTCTACTTACACTGTTACAAGAACTTGCATTTATATTCAAAACACCTACCTAATCACATATAAATAAATAGTGACAAACACATCGATAGAATTTCACACGCAAAAAAGATTTTATTTTCAGTTTTCGCAAAAATTACAGAAATACACTTTTTCGGCATAGTTTGGAGCATCGACAAACAAAAATTCATGAAAATCTAAAAATTAATTTCTGAGATATTAATCATTTCATAAAGAACATTCTCTTTCGACCATTTTGTCAAGAGGGTGTCATAAGCCGGCTCAGGTATTTTCTGCATTTATTGGATGCAAAATTATGTCCAAAAACATTTAGGAATCTTTAACCAAGGAGAATTCCCATCGAGACAGTTAAGAGGTTTTATTTGACTGTCTATATTAAGGTTGAGATTCGAATACGTATAATTCGAATTTTTTGAGTAATCAAATTCGAATTAATTCTATTCAAATATTCGAATACAATCGAATATTCAAATATAGTCGAATAACCGAATATAGTCGAATAATCGAATATATTCTAAGATTCAATTATGTTCAAATTTTCAAATAGGTACGTATCAAAAGTAGGTAGGTAGGTGATAGGTAATTCCTCAGAAAGGGATTTTTATAAGGCAGGTAATATTGTCACCGCCAAGCGTTCCTACCTTAAATCAAATAACGTGAAAAAAAAATGTAAAAAATTGTTTTCTGAGCAGTACCTTATCCAACCACTGATTTTGAATAACCACTATTTGGAATCGTTTTTTGTTTATAAAATAATATACATTGTTGTACTTTATAGTAATAGTAGTTGCAGTTTGTTTATGTAGTTCACGTATTATTGATTAAATCATTTTCTGTGACCAATTCCCGCAAGTTTTATTTGAATTTTATTGTTGTTCAGTCTAAAACGCATTAATTTTTTAATAATCCTATTTAAAAAACTTGTATTAAAAAGTTATTCATACCAAAATATTCATACCTATACCTATTTTAATAACCGAATCAATAGCAATGCAATAATATTCGAAGTCCGGATTGTTCGAATAGTTGGAATATTCAAATAGGTCGAATATTCAGTTCATTCGAATATTTGGATAGTCGATTATTCGATTAATTCAAATATTCGAATAATTCGAAAATTCGAATATTTTTTCGAACGATTATCGAATACTAAAATCAGAAAAATTTTCAGCCTTTGTCTGTATTAGTAACCAAAGATAGATAAAAGAGTTGAGGTATTGAAACGAACTTTAAGTCAATCAATTTTTTTTTTTTTTAAATCAGCCTTGAAAAGTGCATCCTCTTTTACCTAGTCGAACTTGGAACAACGTGATCAATAAGGGCAGTACTATTTAACCTTTTAAATGAAGAGGGTGTAGATTAGGAGTTAAGTCGATGTTTAATCATTTCAGCAGTACGTCGTAACTCTCACTACTCCTAACAGCTTCATGATAGTAGGGCAAAGAGATATATTCGAATAATCGAATATATTCGAATATTTAAATTTGAATTAATTCGAATTTGAATACTCAAATAATCGAATATCCGATTTATTCGTATTCGATTCCCAGCCTTAACGCTAATACGGATAAATTTGCTTCAATACGTTATTTCATCATGGAATGTATTTTTTTAGAACATTATCTATAGATGAGAAAATAAAAAAAACTTATGGACGAGTTATATAGTTTCCGATTTTGATTGGAATAGTATATTTATCGCAATTAAAAGAAGAAATTATATTGTTACGGCCCTGCTTCCAATGTCGCAGCGGGAAGAGCGGAATACAGCGAGAATGAGCTTGTTATTTGAAACATTAAGGTATAAAATGAAGATTTAGTCGGGCACTCAGACTCCTGTAACACCTTGTAATCCACCTGAGCATTAATTTCTGTAGTAGGCGTATGTGAGACTGTATAACTGCACCGCACAACTCCAAATTCCCTGTCTACTTTCTAAGGAATCCTCTTATAACGAATGCGGTAATTAGCTGTTAACAACGCAACCCAAATGTTAGTCTCTGAGATCATTGTTTGACGAATGCTTTTTGTAACAAAATGTTAACGGAGATGTTCAACAAAAGCTCTAGTATTACACACAACTAAACTATATTCTCCTTGGGATATACAGTGTGAACCAAATTTGATTTAATTTGTGATTCTCGGGTATAAGGAGTGATCGTACAACAAAACCGAGAAATCATTATTAGCTTACCTTTTCAAGACAAAATCAGTGACTAACCACATTTTATGTATCTCTTTTTTGTTTCCGCGTTATTAATTTTTTTTTTACAAACACCATTAAAAACTATATTTTTAACACGGCATACTTGAATGAAAAATGTAATATTATATAAACTCGCGTTAAAAATGATCACATGATTTACTTTTAACACTAGTGCAAAAAGTAAAATGATAAGTCGTTTGTCATAATGACATTTATATATTTATTAACAAAAAATTACAAGTTATTTAGAAATATATATTAATTGTACAATTGGAGCAATTAGTAATATTTATCCATTGTGAGGAAGCTACTTCACAAGAAGAAATTGTTGACTATAATTAATATTGGAACTCATCATATTGCAATAGTGTTTCACATTTGACAAGCATGTGTCAAACAACTGGCAAACTTGATTTACTTATTTCATAAATCCTACAAACTACTATGAGGTAACCATTAAAATGATTTGAAATCTTTTTAAAGAAACTTTACTGTTGTTTTAATGGTGTTTGTAGAAACAACATTGTATGATACAATGTTTTGTTCGTGGAGTTGCTCCATTCGCTTACGTTCGTTTCGCAAATTTCTCGACTCACAAAATAAAAAGTCATTTTTAACACTTGTATCATAAATAACTGTTATTTATAGCAATTTTTAAAAAAATTTAAAATATTTATTTCGAGCGGAAGTTGTTCAAAATATTTTTTTATGCCCTGTGTCTTCCCAAAGATTTCAATGAGCCCATACCCACAAATTAAATTATTAATATTAATTAAAAAAATATATATAAAAATAAAAGAAAAAGTTACATAAAAATAAGAAGAACATTACATATTTTTTTAATAGTCAGGTATTTATTAAGATAAATTTTAAGTAAATAGAATTGTTTAAATTTTATGTAATCGTTGCATATTCTTATTACATTTATACTAAATATTTTGGAAAATAAGTAAAAAACTAGCTGTATGTATTGTTGTGATCAATTAATTGATATATTTTATATCAAGGTGTTCGCTAATCCGTGCTTTACTTTTTAATTTGAAAAGTTAATAGAAGTTAATCCGTTTTAAAAATGGAGCAAGTATACTATATATTTTTGGTCCAATATATGTAAGACCTCTTTGACCAATTGTTTTATCCATTTTTAGTATTTGTACTAATGTTTCTTTGTGTCTAGTATTGTAAGTATGTTCTATAATTTGTATGTTATGTTTGTTTTTATAGAAATAAAGTAAAATATTGTGACAAAATAGTTGCCTGCAGATAACAACTTGTTGCACCTCCCCAGCCGTAGATTCCATATGATAAATGAAATTGTATTAAAGCAAAATACATTGTTTTTAAATGACCAATACCAAAAATGTTTAGGAAATATTTAAATTTTGATAAGAGACCTCTTAATTTCTTTACTAAATTGTTTATATGACTGTCCCATTTTAGGTGATTTTCAATGGTAATTCCAAGATACTTTATAGTCTTTGCAGATATTATCTTCATGTTATACCCATTATTATTTACAATTAATGTGTCAAGATCTGGAAGGTTTTGAAGATAGCTGGAAAAGGATAAGTAATGCGTTTTTTGTACGTTGATGGTTAGCAACTTATTATTAAAAAAATTAATAACGCTTTTAAAATCCCTCTCTACATTATATTTTAATATATTCCATGTTTTGGCTTTGAAAAATATTGCAGTATCATCTGCAAAGCTGATTATTATCAGTCAGAAAGTGGGATTTTAAAAAGGTCATTAACATAAATTCTGAACAGTATTGGGCCCAAAACAGTACCTTGTATGATATATCTTCTGATTCACTTATGCAATAATCAACGAAAACCAACTGTCTTCTGTCTGTAAGATAACTTCTTAAGAGCTTGTGAGCTGCACCACGAAAACCTATAATCTCCAGCACATCCAATAATTCTGAATGACTTACAGTATCAAATGCCTTAGCCAGGTCAACAAAGATGCACAGTGATGGCTCACTAGAGTCCATAGCAACGTAAATGTTTTTTGTTACATCAACTATGGCATCTTGTGAACCCATATTGCTTGTCTGATATTATTTTATATTTTTTAAGGTAAGTGCATATTCGGTTTTTTAAATTTTTTTCATAAATTTTTGCTAAGTTTGATATAAGCGATATGGGTCGATAGTTTGATATACTTTCTTTATCACCAGATTTATATAATGGCTTAACAACGGCAATTTTAAATTTTGTTGTAAGGGGACCCACAATTTACTCAGAGATTTCTTTAGGGGTTTCAGATTTTAGTGTCTAATACAGGAGCCTTTTTTAGTTTTAATTCACCTATAACCTTTTCTACTTCTATCTGATTCGTCAATGAAAGATAAATTGAATTTACTAATCGCGTTCTTGGTATGTGATTGTTTTTTTGGGGATTTAATTTTGTCGGCGTTTTTTTACCAATATTAGTAAAACATTTGTTAAACTCACTTGCAATTTCCATTTTTATCTAGTATTAGTTCATTATTTTCGTTTTTTATCCTTGTAATATTGTTTTTCTTTGTTTTGACTTTCAATGTCTTTTATGCATTTCAACATATGCCGAGGAGAAGTTCTATTTTTATTTATTTGTGTTTTAAAATAATTTACTTTTGCAATTTTGATAACGTCATTCAAGTATAAGAAAACATCCAAATAAATAATCGTTATAAGAGTTGTTATCTTGGCTATTATATTACAAGACAGTTGTTCTGTGCTACTGCCACACGGCTGAATTCGCCATTCGCTTGCGTATTGTATCAAGCCGGCGGGCACCCTTAGTGGCAATGAAGCAGTATACAGTCATCTCTCTCCAGCATATTTAAACTCTAATTCTCTTACTTTTCATCTCATTAAACGCAGGTTTCGCTTGAAATGAGGACCAGTGGTGTATATTAGATTATAGCACTACTGACGATTCTAATTTCTTCTACTTTTTTAATTTATACACTATCTTTTGCCTACTAATACATTCTTACGTTCCATTTTGTATCGTTACGATTTTGTAAGCATAGAAATTTGCAAATACGATTTTAAAATAATCTGTAAAATGTCAGTCATGATTTTCATTAATATCAACATTTACTTGTACTGTTATAAGAACGTAACAGATATAAAACTATAAAAAATTAAGTGGCAAATGCGAGTAAAAATGTGATCAGTCTGTATACGAGATATTTGATCATATAAGAGGTCTCACAAACCCTCACTTTGTTTTATTCTTTAATAAACGACATTTGCTAGACAATTCATTGTAGCCTCCCTTTAGAGAAAATTTCATAGCTTTTTCAATCATTAACAGACACATATTTTGCGGTTACTGAATGGACATGTTCAAACATTTGCTTAACAAATAGCTTGTTCCGGATTTATTGAACTTTTAATACTTCAAAACTTTTTTCTTACTTCTTGTTATGTAACCTATGGAAAGAATACGGTACTATAAACATAATTTTCAGCTCAATTGAAAACTGAAAAAAACTTGGTTGATTTTTAAAAAATGGCGATTATGTCATAACAAGTTTATATGGCTTAAAAAATTATAAAAATTGGATCTTAAAGTATATTTGTATTTAAATAACTATTAAACTAGTTCGTGCGGTGTTCCAAGAAACTTATTATTCATTTTATTTATTTATTTAATACTTTACGATCGCACTGTATATTTTATGGAACCGACAAAGTATGAAGTTTCAATCATAGTTTAAAGAAACGGGAGAAACCGTAAGCAGCGAAAGGTTTTCGATATATTCCAGTCATGTGGTCAAAGTCATTAAGAACAAACATCAAAGCGGCACGAGACCATCAAGGAACAATATCCGCAGGGCGGTCATCCAGAGGGTCATGCCGGGGCCAGGATGAGTTTCCACTTACCTTCCTCCGACGAGTAGCGAGTCTCCATCTCGCAACACCAACCGGAAGTAGTCGGTGTGAGTATCGTTCCCTGTGAAGTGGTGTACGTCATCTTCCGCTCCTGTGGACAACAAAACATTCATGAGTTTCAACTAGAAATGCAGTGCAAACTGGAGCAGAAATTTCACAAAAACTAACACACCTAACACACAAAAATACAGGATCTGTGAAAACCAACGGCATGTAAAATGCCGTTTCAGTGAAAAAGCAGATATTTTTAGAATTCCGAACTATGAGCTATATTATCACTGTTTGCGGAATTGAAAATAAAATAACTGTAAATATCACAGAATGGCGTAACAAGTTTTTTTGAGTCTAATTTTAGTCCGGCTGATTTTGTTTGAAGCTGAATTTAAGAATTTTGATTATTATATTAATTTTTACATTTTTGGCGTTTGTCTCCATCTTAAAAATCTGGCAGACCGTTGAAAAAATATTGAGCTATATATTTTTCACAAAATTTCTTAACGTGTAATCGGTAACCATGACTGAATTACGTTAAGGGTCCATGAAATAAGTGTTATTAGCAGCGTATTAGAAGAGAATGTTATGATACAAATTTTTAGATACAGCTTAAGAAAATATAATAATAATATTAAATGTCTTTATTGTGTAAAATAAAAGCAATTTAACACAATACCATTCGTATGGTAGTAGTACAGTATATAATATCTAACATATGATTTTATTCAATATTTGATAGTACAGTATATAATATCTAATATTACAATATATATTTAACGTACATATATTTAGTTTATGTATATCTACAGTATACAGTGTGGAACAGCAAAATGGAATAAATACACTCAATCATTGTGCATATTTAAAAAAAATCCCGAGACACGTCGATTTTGGATTCGGAAACTCACATCCTGCAACGTAAAAATTTCATCCCTAAATTTAACCCCCTTCGAGTGCAGTTGCAAGCCCTAAATTTTTAAATGGGAAGTAGGGGCTTGTCATACCTCATTTGAAAGGTTTTTTCATTCTCTATCAAAAATGCTATGATTTTAATATTTGTTGCAAAAATTAACAGTAAAAAAATAAATTCATCTGCTTGACGAAATTCGCTACAGCAAATTAAGAAAAAACTTCATTTCAACGATGGAGATGTTCAAAATGAGTTCCTTGAACGTCTTGGCAGCTTCCTATTCTTAAATAAAAATGTGTTCTAACGTTTTCCAACAACCGAGGCGTGACCGACCTTATTGCAACTGTTATTTTTCTTCTCAAGTCAGTTATATCGCTTGGCTTAGTTTTGTATACCATACTTTTCACATATCCTCATAGAAATAAATCTAAGGGTGTAAGATCAGGAGAACGGGCTGGCCATTCTAGCGATCCTCGCCTTCCTGTTCCCCGAATTGGAAATGTTACGTCGAGGTATTGCCGGACATTGATTCTTTAATGTGGTGCTGCTCCATCATACTGGAACCATATCACATCGGCTGGAACTTGTGGGTTTGCTTGAGCAGGATATGTTTGCCAAAGTTGGTACGACATTATTTTGGAGCAGAGCTAAATAATTATTTCCGTTCAAATTGCCATCAATGAAAAAGGGACCAATGACAAGGTCTCCAATTATCCCCGCCCAAACATTAACCTTTTCAGGAGTTTGCGTATGTAATCAGGTTAGGATTTTCATTAGCCCAGTAGCGACAGTTTTGACGATTAACATGGCTGTGGAGAGTAAAAGTGGACTCATCAGAAAACAAAATATTTTTTTAGTTGGATAACATTATTATCTAACCTTTGCATCATTTATTCAGAAAAATACGTTCTTCTATCAAAATCGCCTTCACTAAGCTCCTGAGTTGGGGTCAGTTTATAGGGATGCATTTTATTTTCTTTTAATAGGCGAATATTCGAGGAATAGGAAACATTCAATGCTGAAGCTGCTTGTCGACTTGAACTATGTGGGTTTTTTTCAAACTCAAGTATCTAATTTAGTACCGTTACTCATTGCATTGGAAGGTTTTTTTTATCTGCCGTACATGCCCATTTTCGCGAAACTGCTTTTCAATTTTGCTAATTGTACCTTGGAATATAGGCGGCAAATCAGGAATAGGCGAGCAACCTCGGCCTGTGATCGCATTCTATCTCCGTAACCAACCATCTGTATAATTATTATTTTATGCATTTCTGTTAAATAAACTATGTTTCGGAATTGCAGTTAGCAAAACTCAAACAATACGAAAAACACTGACAACTATTTATTGCTGTCAATCAAATAGCAAGTAGCTACGGCGTTTTCAATAAAACTGGCAATGCCAGATATGAAAAATTTTGATAAATTTTTATATCTTCGTTTTAGTTGATAATATTGAAGAAGAACACAAATTGTTTTTGCTAGCTTGCAAGAACAAAACGCTGTTAAGTTTTTATGTTTTTCGTTTGTTGTAGCGAATTTTGTCAAGCAGACCGTTAATTTTCGCAATAAATATTATCATACGATGAGGAATATCGTTACTTCGCATACATGATTTAAACAAAATAAATCCTTTACATTTCTGTTAATCTGCAAAACTTTGTATTTTATTTCGAAACGTGCATGCAAAATTTCCGGGTACTTGAGTAGCTTACAAACGAAGACTATCATTAGCTAAATAATACACTATGTGTCTACGAAGTTTCAAGACTTTTGAATTTAATATAAATTAAAAATCCCTGCTATCACTTAAGTGCTGAGCCACTCCAGTCCAGTAATGAGGTTTGTTTGAATTTCAAATAATGGAAAATATGATTCTGTTCTCACAACTTTATACAGCAACAAAAATATTTCAGTATGATACTAAACACAAAATACTGAAAGCGATATAACGCACGGTTTAAAGTTATCATAACTAACAGTTTTTCAAGAAAATAATATATTTTGTTATGCCTTCGCATATCAAGGGAACCCTGGGTGTTTGTAATTAAAAGGGGCTATAAAACCGCACTTTAATATCCTGAGAAGAAAGGAACTGAAGGAAAGCAAAGCTGAGAAGTGAATTCCGTTAATTGTTTATTTAATGGTTATGCCACCTAAGCTGTGTTCTAGTGGCTGAGTGGGAGATATAACAACTTAACTGTTTTGAAAGACCGCGAGATGTTTTTTCATATATTCAATATTCTAGAAATAGTTTGTGTCTGATTAAGAAAAGGAGTCAGATTTATTACGAAATGTAAAAGACATTTGTCAATAAATATTCTACCATATATTATAACCAGCGTTTATAAATACTCTGCTCTCATTGCATGTATTAACTTTGAAATCATGAAATCAGAATATAATCTGACATTGCCAGATTAGAAAATTTTATTGAACCGAAAAACCCTATTTTCATTTATTGCAGGCTGCATCAGTATGGTGCAGGGAAGCGATTACTGGCTGCTGAATCACTAAAAAGCATTAGAATGTGTCCATTCTTTAATTATTTAAATGGCATTGGTGGCTAAGTGAATTCTCTACCTTCAAGACCACTTGAGGGATTAATTCAAAATGCTAATCTACTAACACACATTGTGATGGCCGTTTGTCTATTCCCTTTGTTAAGCCACCACTTAGGCGGTTTACTACTCAAAGACTACTACATTAACATCAGAAGTCAACAATTACATAGCAAATCAGCTTGTTTGTTTGTTGAATACACTACAACTAGTGTTGATTTTAACTTACAGTTCTTAGTTTTAATAAGAATACAATGTTAATATTAGGAGATTACATATAATATTCTGCAACAATATTAGTTAATAATTATGTACTTATTATTTTTAATATTTTTTGTTTTATATAATTACTACTAGAAACCGGACAATTTTTGTGAATGTCCGTAAATCCCAGGACCGGCCTCCGATCGGCCTGTCTTTTCCATAAGAAAGGAAAGTAGCAAGCGTGCGCAGCGGGATGTAAACCCCAGTTTGTCTAAAAACATCGTAATACATATATATGTAGCTGGCGCAAGTATAAAAATAAATAGTAACAACTGTCGACAATTTCACGAAGAACGCAAAAATCAGTACGTCTGGATTTGTATTAAAAAGCCATGAATTTTAAGAAACATATAATCATTAACGTTATTATGCGTGTTCTAAGCTATTCAGAGCACATCTCTACTGTTAATATGTAGTAAACGGGTGTTGCAAACCAATGCACGAACAGTTAAGAAAATAGTGGTAAATGCTTTATGTCGTAATGATGTTAAAAGTGAAATATTTTACTGCTTGGATCAGACGCAGCGAAATATAATACACGGTGTCCCTGGATAGATGTAACAAAAAGTATAGTGGACAAAAATTTTTCGAATTTTGGAATGACACTTCGGGAATCATTCTTACTTGATGTACAACTATGATACATTAAAAATAACTTGATTCGGCGTTATAAGTAGAGGCTGTCCGATGTGCCTGGAGGTAGCCACGGTCTTGCTGTCGTCACATGCCGATTTAGAAGTGATTTACGCTGCAGTTTTATTTGAAAGGTTAATGCGTGAGGTTGTACCTATAAATTATACATAATGTCAAACGCGCCAAAGGGTAAAAAACGACCGTACGCGGACACAGTGAATAAATTTATGCAAAATAATTTGTAAAGTTTGCAATCAAGACTTAATGTGCTGGCACAAAACAGATTGTCGTCGTCATATCAATACCGTGCAACATCAAAAATAAAAAAAATGGCATGCCTTTGACAACTCAGTTTATGTTTGATTTATTGTTAATGTTAATAGCCTGTAATATTCCGCTGCACACATACTGGATAAACAACCATTTCGGGAGTTTTGGAATAAATACAATCCCCAGGTGAACTTACCAAGTCGTACATCGTTATGTAGATATATTCCAGCTGTTCGTGAAGACATTGTAAATAGGATTAAATGTGGATTAAAAAAATACACGGCTCTGGTTATGTATTGACGAGATGACAGATTGTAAAAAAAATTCTATTTTAAATATTATAGTCACGTGTACTGGACCCTCTTAAACCAACATTTCCACGGCTTTTTATTATGCTGAATATTTTCAACAAATAAAAGCTGTGATACTACAGTTCAACCCTAACGAGGCTGCAGCTATTAGGGAAAGCCAGACAAGCTTTCAAGGCGTTTCCCTTGAAACAGATTTAAAAAGTATTAATAACAATTATAGGGGGACTACACGACGCAATAGAAAAATTGCAAAATAGTTCGTTGTCGTTAGTGGAATCGCTGCAAATAGTGGACGACGTAAAAACACAGTTACAGGCTATAAATGACGCAAAAAATAATCGCGTTAGTGAAAAATTCGAGAGTATATTACAGAAAGATCCTGATTTTAGCCAATTAAGACAAATTTGTGATGGTGCATCTACAACTTCGTTAAGTGAGTTCACAGATTGTTTTACTTATGCCTGTATTACATCCGTAGATGTCGAACGGTCATTTTCAAAATACAAACATATTTTTTCACCAAAGCGAACATCGCTGACAGAGACAGCTGTAGAAACATACCTGATGCTATTATACTATAGATCTTCCCCACTTTGTGATGACGACAACCAAACTACTTCATAAATCTGTTTAAAAGGGTGAGTTTTATACAAATTTTTATAAAATGTAACATTATTGTTAAAATTTATTTCCATTTATTCAATATTATGATATGAGTAAACATATGAGTCATATGATTGTACTTGGGTACAAGGACTCCGGATTGTGCTCTGAGTACAGCCACGGTCTTTGCGCTGTCCTCACACGTGCCGATTTAGAAGTGATTTACGCTGCAGTTTTATTTGAAAGGTTAATGCGTGAGGTTGTACCTATAAATTATACATAATGTCAAACGCGCCAAAAGGGTAAAAAATGACCGTACGCGGACACAGTGAATAAATTTATGCAAAATAATTTGTAAAGTTTGCAATCAAGACTTAATGTGCTGGCACAAAACAGATTGTCGTCGTCATATCAATACCGTGCAACATCAAACCAAAAAAAGGCATGCCTTTGACAACTCAGTTTATGTTGATTTATTGTTAATGTTAATAGCCTGTAATATTCCGCTACACATACTGGATAAACAACCATTACGGGAGTTTTGGAACAAATACAATCCCCAGGTGAACTTACCAAGTCGTACATCGTTATGTAGATATATTCCAGCTGTTCGTATTACATTGTAAATAGGATTAAATGTGGATTAAAAAATACACGGCTCTGGTTATGTATTGACGAGATGACAGATTGTAAAAAAAATTCTATTTTAAATATTATAGGACATGTACTGGACCCTCTTAAACCAACATTTCCACGGCTTTTTATTATGCTGAATATTTTCAGCAAATAAAAGCTGTGATACTACAGTTCAACCCTAACGAGGCTGCAGCTATTAGGGAAAGCCAGACAAAAAGCTTTCAAGGCGTTTCCCCTTGGAAACAGATTTAAAAAGTATTAATACCAATTACTAGGGGGACTACACGACGCAATGAAAAAATTGCAAAATAGTTCGTTGTCGTTAGTGGAATCGCTGCAAATAGTGGACGACGTAAAAAGACAGTTACAGGCTATAAATGACGCAAAAAATAATCGCGTTGGTAGAAAATTCGAGAGTATATTACAAGAAAGATCCTGATTTAGTAGTTTACACAAATTTGTGATGGTGCATCTACAACTTCGTTAAGTGAGTTCACAGATTGTTTTTACTTATGCCTGTATTACATCCGTAGATGTCGAACGGTCATTTTCAAAATACAAACATATTTTTTCACCAAAGCGAACATCGCTGACAGAGACAGCTGTAGAAACATACCTGATGCTATTATACTATAGATCTTCCCCACTTTGTGATGACTTGACAACCAAACTACTTCATAAATCTGTTTAAAAGGGTGAGTTTTATACAAATTTTTATAAATATGTAACATTATTGTTAAAATTTATTTCCAATTTATTCAAGTATTATGATATGATGTAAACATATGGGTCATATGACGGCTCTGGCGGCCAGGTGACCTCGGACAGCTCTAGTTATAAGTCAATTTATAAAAATCGTCAGTAATAAATTACCTTTATTTTTTAGTATATGAAAAAATCCCATTAAAAAAAAGTTCTTTAATATGCATTTAAAAAATGTTTAGGAATATAAATTTACTTTGTTATAATACATGACCATCAAAAATATAAATATATAAAAAAATCGTATAACATAACAATATTAAAAGAAGTATAAGAATAAGCGCACATAATAAACAGCTATTAAACTTTTTTCGTCCAGAGTATTTTTTGCTTGGTATCAATTAAATTTTGTTAATTTTTACAAATATTTTCTTAATATGTCTTTGTCATCTAAATAAATTCCAGAAATTGGATCACCTTGAATATGTCGCATATTTTTTGGACATATCTGATGGTACATTCTTCTTCTGAGAAAAATACAGGCATTTCGTTTTATCAGCATTTAAAACAAGCATATTTTTGTTATATAAATCAAAAGTAATTCTATGAAGAGTATATATTATCAGTTGCTGACAATAAATTGACGTATTTCCCTAACATAATGATTTTGTATTGGAAGGAAGGATAAATAAGAAAAATAACAAAAAGACGCAGTACTAACCATATGACCTGAACCTTAATCCATTACGCCAACGAGCACAGGACTCAAGCGATACTTTATGGCATAACTATCAACACTAAATAAAAAGAGTCTTCAGAAAAAAATCTGTGGTTGAAATTTGCGAAAAAAAGTTGCAAAAATGATAGCATCGACCACCCAAGTTCTTTCTTAAACAGTTTGTAAAATATTTGTAAAGTATTTTTATTATAATCAGGAGGAACATTTCGACAGATTTCAAATTTCATGAATAACTTTAAATTTTTTAATAGTTATCATTTTTTAGCATTTTATTTTACATTAATTTTTCGATAGTAACTTCATCTACCAGTGTCACTCATAATATAATAGATTGGAAAAATGCTTCGACAAAGCGATCTTTATTAATAAAGTTTATCGTATCATTGAAAATTAAGGTTCCTTTAAGTTAAATCTTTATTGATAATTATTAATATCATAACATTACGACAACTTCACAATAACTTAGTAGCACTTAGTTACAATATATAATACGTTAGTTACCATATCATAATACCCTAGATACAAATTTTATTTTAGCTATTTTTATGAACATTGACGTGAATATTTTGACAGTTTTCAAATTTGATAGATACACCTGATACACTATTATTGTCCAAAATGATGGGCATGTCCACTGAATCTTGCCTAGCAACATTCTCTTTCAGTTCGATGGTCTCTTTAGTACATTATAGTGTTTACAGAAACGTCTCCAACTTGAATTTGTTGCGCAATGGAAACCTTCTTACTTAAGTTATCTTCTAAATACCCTCTTGCAACATTGCTCGATTCCCAACCACCAAGTTCTTGTAAATCTAATATGTCTCCACCAGCATTAACAAGAATAGTTGCTGAAGATCTTCAATGACTAGTATACATAGTTGGATTTTCAAGTTTGAGATACATAGCAATTTTCTCAGGTATTTTAGAAAAGAAATGGATACCACAAGGCTGAACGGTGCATTTTCCGTTTCTATATGATACGAACAATCTTCTATGAGGAGTATGAGTTGGACATAATGCTATATATTTTTTAAATAAAGCCACAGGATTAACGTCTCCGTCAGATATCACCGCAAAAAACCTTTTCTTGCGGGTTTTTGAGTCAGGAATTGTGATTACTAGCTTGATGAATAACAATTGCAATTTTTTCTGCAAAACTCTTTCATTTAGTCTTAATATTTGTGCCATTAAATATTGTTTGGGTATCATGCTCCAATACTAAGACAGAGAATCTAAGTTTCACCAACCTCCACTGTATACTACTTTCTGAAAAAGACTACACCTCAAAGAAATAATGTTCACCTAATTTAATTTTTAAACAATTTTAGTTGATTTTGATAGAGTAAAAAAAATTTTTTTCCAAAATAAAAACAGTTTTTTTAATAATTTGTTTGATATGGACAAACCACTAAAAATGTGTTTTTTCTTATATTTATTTCTTTTTATTTGGATTAAAGCTAAAAAATTATTAACTTTAGCCGCGAATTGAAACACATTTAAACGATGCATATCTCCCGTCAGTTGTGGTGTGACGCCACCACAGTATAACACACAGTTATACTGTGACGCCATTCTGTATAAGTTTGCACAAGAGGATATTGTTATACTCGCGATTTTTGTTTACAAATTACAATACGATGTTATTTTTATGTTTCTACCATGGAGAGTGAAAAGGAAAGGAATTATAAATATTGTATTATATCTAAGTGTACAAATACAACAATAAAAACCCAAAAAAGTTAATTTTGCGTCTAAAATTATATGGTGCATGAAACGGAATGACCGAAGAAACTATCGGAGTTTACACGATTATATAGCTGCCAGGATCATTTTAATGTAAGTTCAGACAATATTTGTAAGTTTTCTCATTAAAACTAATGATTTGATATGAATTTCTCTGTATCACATAAAGTAAGGAGTAATTATATGTTTTCTTCAGTAATAAAGTTGTTTACTACAACAGCTATTTGCTACCTATGTAATTCAATTATTATAAAAGAATAATGAAGTATTCTGAGACAAAAAGTAACAGTTAATATTAATATATTACACAGATCTTTGTTTATGTAATTTGAGGTTAGGTTAGTTTATTTCAAACTATTCAAACCCATTTGCAACATAAAGAACACCGGCTTCTTTGACGGCCGTAAAGGGTCAAGACGCCGACGGTATTTATGTTGCAAATAAACTGTACCTAAAAATGTTAGTGAATATGGATATCTAACTACAGAAAAATGTTAAAAGTGGGCCTAAACAAATTTATTCTTAAAAACGAATGATATTTGTTGCTTTTGTACCCCTAATTTCAGCACTGATAAAAAATAAAATGAGTATTATTAGCAAAGAAACTGCTCAGTGCTCATCATGAACACGTCGATTTTCGGTAAATTGTTGGCCTGAGCTTGCAAAAAGCCGCCGGCCGTTATTTCATGGTTAAGGTGCCCGTCGGGAAAAATTTTGCTGATACATACTCCCTCCAAACTTCGTGTATGGCTTCATTGGACCTAGTCTGACAGCATTTTCCTCTATCATTTTTTTTTTGTTTTTGGGGCGTTTTCCCGCTAGATTTTCCGAAACATGTCATTTTGACGGCATATAAAAAATGTATAGATACTGTTATTTTTCCGTAGAATAGCTTAAAAACGTGAATTGAAACGTGAAAAAATAATTTTCTGACAATAAATGTGGGTCATTGGGCGTGTCCGCTATCTCGAACATGTCAGAAAAACGACTATAAGAAAATTTATTAATAACCAGCTGATTTTCGCTGTATTAATTTATTAAAACATACAAAAACAAGTTTTCATATTGTCTGACGAAAATTATTTTCCGATTTCCCAGTCTGACGCGTCAAAGTTGTCGGTTTCATGACAGCAAAAAATTTATTCATAACCTTCAGACATTGGAAAATTATATGCAGAAAATAGGTATTTAATTTGTGGTATAAGTGTCTGACAAATACAGTAGGGCATAACGAGAGTCTGACAAAAAAACCTAATTTTCCAATAGCGGCCGTCGAAGTTAGGGCGATAAAAAAATGAAATTTCGTTTAGTCGAGAAGACGGTTAAAAAAGATACGGTATTTCAACTTAGTTATTTTATAATCTTTATTTTGAATTTTTTGAACTCTTTTAGACTATCTGAATTCGACTTACCCAAGTTTTAAGTTCGATAATATTGAAAAATACGTAAAACTTTTTTGTAGAAAAAAGTAGCGAAAAATTGTCTTTTAGTACGTTTAAAATCGCTATATCTCCGGTACTACTAGTCCGAAAATTTTCAACCAGGGCCCAAACTATATTGAAAAAATCAGCTTGTTATTTATAAATATAGCCTCAATATACAGTGTGGAAATTAAGTAACGCATAAATTCAGTATTTATTAATTTTTTTGGAAAAAAATCTCGAAGGGGTATAGCGATTTTAACTTCAGCAAATATTTTCAGTCTAATTTCAGTTTCTTATGTCATTTATTTTTTAAGTTATGACATCATCGACTTTTTTTTAAATGACAACCTATATTTGTTGAAGTCAAAATCGCTATACCCCTTCGAGATTTTTTCCAAAAAAATTAATATCAACGGAATTCCTGAATTTATGCGTTACTTAATTTCCACACTGTATACATATGAATGTAACATCCAAGCGTAGCTTGACAACCACATAAAAAAACCTTTTATTTAACATTTCCAGCTAAAAAGGCTTTATTTCACCGTCAGACAATTTTTTAATCGTATTATAAATTTTACTTAAAATCAAAAAAATTTGTAAAAAAATCAATTTTTTGCTGTCATGAAACCGACAACTTTGACTCGTCAGACTGGGAAATCGGAAAATAATTTTCGTCAGACAATATGAAAACTTGTTTTTGTATGTTTTAATAAATTAATACAGCGAAAATCAGCTGGTTATTAATAAATTTTCTTATAGTCGTTTTTCCGACATGTTCGAGATAGCGGACACGCCCAATGACCCACATTTATTGTCAGACAATTATTTTTTCACGTTTCAGTTCACGTTTTTAAGCTATTCTACTTGGAAAAATAACAATATCTATACATTTTTTATATGCCGTCAAATTGACATGTTTCGGAAAATCTAGCGGGAAAACGCCCCAAAAACAAAAAAAAATGATAGAGGAAAATGCTGTCAGACTAGGTCCAATGAAGCCATATACGAAGTTTGGAGAGAGTATGTATCAGCAAAATTTTCCCCGACGGGCACCTTAACTATCACCACTTGGATAAATTAATATAAATAAACGCGAGATTTAACAGTCGTAAACTTGCAGTTTAATGCATTCCGGTAGACTGTCAAAGCCAAAGTTCTACGCTATGACGTCAGGCCAATACCGTATCGTTAGCGATCACGTGGTTTTGCTCGCATAAAACTTTAAAATTTTACAAGATTTAAATTTTTTTTTGCTATATTCTCAACTTATCGTGAAAATAAAATAAATCAAGCGTTTCTAAAATGCATGCATCTTGTCTATTGATCGCTTTACATAATAAATAAACACCAGATTTAACAGTCGTAAACTTGCAGTTTAATGCATTCCGGTAGACTGTCAAAGCCAAAGTTCTACGGTATGACGTCAGGCCAATATCGTATCGTTAGCGATCAAGTGGTTTTACTCGCATAAAACTTTGAAATTTTACAAGATTTAATTTTTTTTTGCTATATTCTCAACTTATCGTGAAAATAAAATAAATCAAGCGTTTCTAAAATGCATGCATCTTGTCTATTGATCGCTTTACAACGGAATAAATTTGCGATTATTTCTTAACAAAATGCTCCTTTTGCCGAACCCTGTAGTAATGTCTCTTATACATCAATAATCAACGCGCAAATGTATAAATTGTGTGTAAACTACAAAGAAAAAATTTGAACCGAATCAATGAAATGGATTGTTTCAATCACAATTTCATGTTTTTATACTGTCATCCTATGCCATTAATCACAGAGACCCTAACGTTTATCCGTCCAGGAAACTATTGAGTTGCCACGAAGTGAAAAAGTCGAATCTTGCTAACTTGGTTGGTTTTTATAATATAAGTTTAGTAAATCCTCGAGAAAATGGAGTGACGGCTAAAGAAACTCAAAGCCCCGTGAATCAGCTAAAATTTCCACAGAAAGATTAGCAGATAATATCGTAAATGTTGCATTGAGAAAGTTTAGGTTTTACATTACATTCTCAATTTCTACAGCTGACGTTATAAGTGCTTATTTCCTACTTTGTAGTAATGATAAAATTCAAAATAAGTTCGTAAAACAGATGTCATATAAAAATACAAAAACTACTGTGACTCACCATAGATTAAATATACATAGTTACTTATGTAAATATTTATCGCTCAAAAAATTAGGATCCCAAAATTTTCATATCGATATGAGCAATGCCTATTTAGGATAGTTTATTATGAAATATATAATCATAATACCAGACAGTTTTAAAAAATTGACTGGCGTCGGGGAGAAGCACGGTGTCACTTACAATAACTTACTTCTTACATCATTTCCATTAACAGTTATTTGTGTTTGTTAGCGTACACTTACATCGTTAGGAAACCTTCTATAATATCCTCGGCTTCTTATGCAGATAGGTTTACAGATTGAGCCAGACTAGCGGTATGCGCATTTTACAGTCGCCTGTCTGTTTCCAGCACGATGGGGCGTTGCAAAGCGACTGTCGATGCGATACTGAAATCTGCTAATTTACCAGTTTTGTCGACCAAAGAGAACCTTTTGTCGGTAGATAGTAGATGAACTTTTCAGTAGATGGTACAAAAAATCGGTTGATTTATCTAGGGACTTTGGTAGATTTCAATTTTTGGATAAATTGCTGTAAAAAAGCTGTGAGTGATGGTTTGAAGTTGTTTCTCTATTATGATGTACTAATTTGGTAGTCACATTTTTCATTAAATAACACACAAAATCAGTAGAATCCAAATTTTACTGCTGCAAGAAGCGACAAATATGGATACACCAAATTTGTTTATTCACGAATTCACATAACACCATTGAACTTAAAGTATAACACACACAAATTCTGATCAGCATCCATAAACTTACTTTAGTGAAATCGTATGTGCAAAAATTCCGAGAAACAGGTTCCGCGGTAATTTGTAAAAGCCCGGGTAAGCAGAAGTCCATCAGAAAACTGGAAAGAATTCGGGTACAAAATGTTCGCCTTGATGTATCAATCGTTCGCTTTAAAGAATACCTCTATAATAAACGCACGTTGCAGTCCGGACCACTACTCCATGTTTTCTGATCATCCGCATACGTTCACTACGTGCCGGCAGCGGTACCCCTATAACTTTTATATCATTTACACAAGGCACGTTTGAAAACTAAAATTTAATCTGAATCACCCTGTATAATCTGGAACGCAGTAAATACACAAACCGATATAATATACTGATCGCTGGAAAGCTGCTGAATTGCGTTCTTGGCGTATGTCGTACGTTCTCCCTTTGTCTCCGCTCGATAAGAGTGCATTACAACGAACTGGCTTCACTCATAACGATATAAAAATTTTGGCGTCCAGATTTTTGAGTGGTAAATATTTACATAAGAAATAACTAACGGGTCTTCATAAATGATCGTACACCATGTGACCAATTAGTTACTTTTAACAGCCTCATCGGGTCATCCCGTCAGCAAATGATGGGTGAAAACTATTCCTTACGTACTTATGTATGTGCAAAAATCCTCATCGGGTACTACCGCCGTAATAATATATAAAAGTCACAAAATAGCAAGTTAAATGGTATCAATTGACCACGTGGATCTTTTATGAAGGCTTTGTATCATGAACACTGAAAGCTAGTATCGAGTTATGTAACGGTCCGTTTTCAAGATGGACAATTTGGACTACATTCCGTAAAAAGTGTATGGAAACTGTTTGAATTATAAATTAGATTCCAAATTCGAATAAAATAATTTTACCAAACATTATTGTACTAGCTAGTTAGTGCGCCGCTACTATGCGGGCGGACAGAGGCGCGCGCACGGAGGGACAAAATTGGGTGTATTTTTAGCGGGAGAACTTTAGAACGTTAGAACGAGGCAGGCCACTACCAGAGAAGGTTGTTGGCATGCAGAATCTAAACGGTTAGCGACGGTCGGTGTTTTGAATTGTAAATTTTATGAGCATAAAACGTTGGCTAGGCCATGCCGCTTTGTGGAAGGAGCTGAATTGTTGGAAGTGTTATTGGGCCCAGGCCTCACACCTGACAATGGAGTAAGAATGTTTACGTTTATTGACGTCTCTACAATTAGAAAGATACAATAATTTCATAAAATGTTAACTTCCAGATCCATAAGTACCTAGGCACTATATATTAACTTGTGTCTGAGTTAAGTGCCTCGAAAGTGAACAGTAAATTATTAATGTATATTTCAATAAGATTTGCAAATCCGCCCCTGTCTTTGAACTAAAGCCGTGTAAAGGTTTTACTTTTACAAAATTAAAATTACTTTCGTGGCAGCGTCACGTGGCGCCCAACTTAATAGAAAAAATAATAACCCAGCTAGGAAGAAATCAAAAAACAGGTCTTCCAAAAACACAAAGAAAGCCTTGTCGTAATTGTAACAGAAAGCTATGTAATCCTAGGCGAGGGTTGTGTAAATGATATACCATCCTTCGGAAGAGATGTAAAGCAGTTGTTTCCTTGTCTATTAAATATTAGGCAGGTAAAAAATCCCTACTTTTAGACAAAGAAGAGGTTCGGTAAAATTTCCAGTTTGGGGGTAGCTCGAAAATAGGCCGACGTTATATAAATGATTAAAAAAGTACGTTGAACTGACTAGAGGGTTTTTCTTCTTTTCATAAATATAAAACATACAATTACCATAAAGTCAATGATTTCGTTCTCATAGAAAGTTAATTTTATATCACTTTTTAGTAGTGGCTGTGTGGAGTTTATTTAACAAAACAGCAGTTTAAAAAATATTTTATATGACCGTATGACTTAAAACTCAAAAATGAGAGGATCCATTACAATTTCTTTAGAAATAAATTTCGCGTGGGTAATCATACCAAACGAAAGAAACAAGAAACTCTTTTGTCTGGAACGGCAAGACAAATGATTAGAAGCAGACATACGAAGACGAATCTCATAAAACTTAAGAATAAATGAAGGAATTAATCACATTGTTAACTTAAAGCATTATAAATAAAGTTCTAATAGTAATTTCGAATTAAATACATCTGGGTAATCAAATTGTTCTTTGGTGTAAATGTCGGGTGACAAGAGGCCTTTGGAGAGAGTCGGGTTGTTGCAGCCGACGGTTATTTGTCACAATGATTGAAGCAGCTTTCCGGGATATACATGTCCTCAGAGCTATTGCATCGATTAATCACTCAAGCAATTTCATTTCGCGTTGCCACTTTACGCCATACACTTACTAGACTTGTCCACCATTACCTTTGCTAAATGGTATGTTCTAACAGCTTTAATAGGAATTTAAAACGCGTCTGTCTAACATTTTTAACAGAAACATTTTGAATAGTTGACTGAAGATGAAGTTACTTAGTGAAAATCCATTTTGATTAAAAAAAATTAGAAACACTTTATACACTTGTATAATTTCACTTATTTGTTATTTTTACAACTAGTTTCATCCTATTCGGAAATTTTCAAGTAAACTAAATTATACACAGATTTTACTTTCATTTAAATAAAAACTGAACTGAATAGAACGATGGGTAACTGTTTACAAAACAAATTTATTAATAGAAATTTTAAGATGTGTGTAAAAAATAAGTTAATTATTTGGAAAAATCAATAAAACCTTTATTTCTAATTACTGGTGTTTTATTTTTTTTTTTATTTTACTATTAACTTTATGATTACATGAACAATCGTTAATTCAAGTCTACAATAAATTACCAATGAAATAATAATAAAAATTGTAATTTAAAAAACAATACTAATTTAACTCAATACCCAGTACACACCAAAATATGGGCTTTTGTTGGGCTTTTACCGTGCCATTATTGGAAATGATGGCCTAATAAAGGCCCATACTTAGATGTTTACTGAGTAGATATTACTTCTATGTCGCATATATTTATGTTACTCCATTACGATTGCGACAAATTTTTATGCCGTCTCTAGTCAGCACAGGTTGTAAAATGCTATGCCTTCGATCACGAGTCAAAGTGCTATGCTATAACCTCAAAAGTAATATGAATAACATGAATGGAATCGCCGACGATAATACAATTTATGTTTTAAGAGGGCTAATCGAACCAGTGTCAAAATTTATTTCTTCCATACGGTTTGGTCAAATTACACCAAATTTGGAGGATCAATAGTTGAAAGTGTACTAGAGGGTACATGTATATCTATTTTAATTAATTTTCACTTTATGTAGGAAAATTTATACTGTAAATATGTGAAATTTGGACGTAATTAGCTCCTGAATTATGATATTAATCGGTAAAATTCAAGGTAAAATTCATACATGTCATCTAGAATGAATCTTCATAATTATGCTCAGCAAGTTTCAAACTTTTTATTCCGTACCATTTGGTTAAAATGAATTTTCTAAATAAGTATCTTTGTCACTACAAATGGAACAAGGAAGTGTTACCTCTATCGGGAATCGCACCTCAATGAAGTCGGTGAATAAAACGTCCAGTGAAGGTATAGTCAAGAGCAAAATTATTCAGCGGCGCATGTATAAAAACTTTCTAGAGAGTGACACAGCTATCCGAAGCTTTTTCCCGACTAGGCCCCTTAAGTGATTATATGATAAACAAGTTTAACCAAAATGTTCCAACTATTTCCAAAAATGTAATTTATGTTGACAGGTCGTTTTCAGCTTCCTTCGCGACCGTTTGGCGAAATTACAACAGTAATAATAACTAAACGGGTTAATTCTCAGCAGTTGCATTCGTCAAATGCGGCCATTGCAAATTTTTTAGAGTTATCTCGGTATAGTGTAAGAAATATAGTTAGAAGATATAAAACTACCGGTTCAGTCGCCGCAAAGCCTCGACATGTTAAAAAAAGCAAGATTACAAATGCCGATAGAAGAGCATTAAGACGAATTATCCAGAAAAATAGGCGCGTCAATTACCTTGAGTTAAGTGCTCTGTGGAGTGATGATGTTGGAAGGAGAATTTCGAGATCCACATGTCACAGGGAGGCTCACAAAATGGCATTTGGCACTTACAAGGTAAGTTTTTTGACTAAAAAATTGAACTAGAAACATTGAAAGTGGCAATTTTGCTTTAGGCCAAAAAGGAAAGCCACTTTTAACACCACAGCAGAAGAAAAAATAGAGTAAGATGGGCAAAAGAACACAAGGATTGGTCATCTCAGCAATGGCGTGCAATACAATGGAGCGATGAGGCCCGATTCGACGTGTGTGTTGGAGACAGTCGAAGTCAAGTTATTCGCAAAAAAATGAGGCGTTTCATCCTGACTGTCTCAAAAGGAAGGTAAAATTTCCTGCATCTGTAATGGTCTGGGGCAGCAGGTCATCCAAAGGAGTAGGAAAACTTCATTTTATTGAAGGAACTGTGGATACAAACAAATATTTGGACATTTTAGAAGAATCGCTTTTACCGGTCATGGAAACATGTTTGACATCAAACCAAGATTTTGTGTTTCAGCAGGATGATGCAGCATGCCACACTTCAAAAAGAACTTTAAAATGGATGGACGACTATGGTATACCACTTTTGAAATGGGTTTTTAGTAGTCCTGATCTATCACGGATTGAAACTTTGTGGCACGAGATGAAAAAGGTGCTACGGAAAAGTCCTGTTAGAACAATCCCCGAACTGAAACAAAGGCTTCAGGAAATATGGGATTCGTTTACACGGGAATTATGCCAAGGCTTAGTTAATACTATGACCCAACGAATTTCGGCTGTAATAAAAAATAAAGGCGATGTTATCCAGTGGTAAACTTTAAAATTGTTGTTTTCTTAATTTTAAGGATTTGTTCACATTTTCTTTATTTGTTCTCATTTTGTGTTAGTTATCGATATTAGTCACTTCATATGTATTTTTTGTGATCAAGAGGTGCTAAAGATGCTGTAAAAAAAATAAACAATATGAAGTTCATGTAGTACTTCTATTTTTGCTTCCTCAAGACGAATTTCTGAAAAATCCTAAAGTGGGCCAATTGAAATGGGAAGGGGGTAGTGTTGGTGAGTGTTCCACAGATGTTGAAAATGAACCATTTTCATGAAGACCGCTCCTTTCATCCCCTTCTATACCTAATACGTATCGTATCAACTAATGTCAAGCAATAATATTTTTGTAATGAAAATGTATTTTTCTCAATACAAATAGTGCATTTTGCCGTATGTGCGCCGCAAAGAAAATCTTTTCTGATGCTTTTATATTTGTTATAGGTTTTTTTTTACACGAATAATAAAGAGTATAATATCGTATTTTTTTAAACAAACATTTTATTGCTGATATAATAAATGTAGTCAAGAGGAATTTCTATTATGCCCTAGGATAAAACATATGTGTTGTAGGTACTAACATAGGCAAACATTATAAAATCAATTCATATTTTGAATGCAAAGTCTGGAGAGTAACAATACATGGGAAAACAATATTGTTTACAGTTTCATTACATGGGAAAACAATATTGTTTACAGTTTACACACTTTTGCACTTATGATAATGCCCTTTTTATTACACGACATTAAACCACTTTGCTTCCAGTGTGGTCCAACTGATTACTGCAATATTTCACAATTTTAAGAGCCATTCACAAACCATCTGTAGTGTTCTTTAAACGACCTTAAGTTTTAATCGGACATTGCCGTTGGCTAATATTTTATTCTGATGTAGAATAATTTATTTGATTTATTTGGTTAAGAGCGGTGAAGTTACCGAACAGATAAATTTAAGAATAAAATTGCCCTAGACCCGGTATATCCATCTTCTGGTGGAGTGACTGTTAGTTACCAGACAGATTTACATTAATTATTACATCTCTACTTTTGCAAAAAACTGACCACGGTGAGCTATATTCTCATATGAAATTAATTTTCTGCAAAAACAGATAAATATAACTATTATTTTGCTGGTTTAATAATTTTATTCTCAAATTTATCTGTTTGGCAACTTTACCAGCTCTGAAAGACATAAATTAACTAAAGCTTAAAAAAATTAGGTATCCACTTCTTAGTAAAAGTTTAAAATATGGAATAAAATGAAATATAATAATGTTAAAAATTTTTGCTAATTATTATTTTCTCACATTTACAAAAATTCCTCACAAATAAGTATAACATAAATCTTTTTAAACAATTATTTTCCCGGCTATTCGCAACAACAACAACAATCCTGAAGCCATTAATATTTATTACATTAGGATTTACTAAGATTCGTAGTTATTTTCGAGGCTTTCTAAGGTTCATCTTGACGAGGCAAAAATGCAGAAACACGTGTTGGTGGATATTTTAAAGTGTTGAAGTGCCTGTTTAACTGGTGAGTATTTTTGTTTTATTTACTGTTGGTTTTACTGAAAATAACATTATTGAGTCAGTCGTACTGAAAATAATGTGAATATTATCTTTTTATAATCCAAGTTTCAGCGTTTTGGTAAATAGCAGAAAAAATAATTGTTTAAAATGACATACGTTATAATCTGTGACAAATTTTTGTAAAAGTTAGAAAATAATAATTAAAAATTTTTTTTATCGTTCTTATATTGCGTTTCATTTCATAAAGCGTAAAAGTATATGCACAGCTCTAGTTAAAGTCGAAACTAGGGTATTTACTTACAAATGGTATTTACTTCTTATGACGAATAGCAAATTTTACGCCGCCACTTAAGGTGCGTATACATTGAGCAAACGAACACAGAATGCCGAAGTATGAACATTTTTGTAGTTTGTTGACAGTTTAAAATCTCAATAAATGAAGCGAATGCACAGCGAATTGAAAAGTTTTCACAGGTCGTTATTCGTGACATTGTTTGTCGGAGTAGTAGATTATTTTTTTAAAGTAAAAGTGCTAATGAAATACGAATTTCAGCGTTTAAATTATGTCAGATGTAGAAATAATTGCAGCTTTTTGTGTTATTCTTGGTAGCTGATTAAACAAAAAAAGAGACGAAAACGCCGCAGGTGGATGACATCAATCTAAGTGGAAACCGATATAGAAGAACTGATTTGATGGAGTTCGGACTTTGCACCGATTTTATTTTGTTTACGTCTACAATGAACACCAAATTTCTTTGATGTACCGCTCTTGGAGCGAACGTAAACGAAGGCGAATCGTATACGTTGCCCAAATTTGCCTTCGGCATTCGACGTTCGTTTGGTATTTGGTGTTTGTTCGCTCAATGTATGCGCACCTTTAGAACATAAATCGTGAATATGGTGACTGTCAACGTATGCAATTTCCTTAATTATTAAAGTTATAAGCACAATCTTCAAAAATTTAGGCTGCTGTCAAATTATCTTTATACATTCTAGGCTCAATTAAGCATCATTTTTTTGCCTGCTAGACATTTTCCATTTTATTAAATAATGCAAATTCACAAATAACTGTGTGGATCCAGAATATTTTATATTTTTATTCAAAAACTGTCAGTTCTATGAAAAAATAAAAGAGGCAAACAAGTTTTATAAGTGAATCAAGCTTTTAGAGGTACATAAATAAATATAATAAAATTCGGGACCATTAGAAAATTCGAATAAAAAAATAAAATGTGGGTTGCTGATTTCACCCATTTTATCGATAAGGGATGATTCTTAAATGTTTTTCTTAAATGTTTTCTTTACCTCGTCTCAAGTCACTCGAATTAATTCCCAGAAAATCCTAGGATTATGTGTTGTGTAAAGAGAGACGAGGCCCTACAGTTTACTGTGGATTCCGAACCACATCTAGGGAATCGACAGTTCTCTCCCATCTTAATCCGAAACAAATTACAAATAAAACTTCCAACTTGCTCCGGGATGAATTCGAACCATCGATATTCGGTACCGAGTAAATAGCTATAAGCAAGTTACCCACTCGGCTACAATATCCCGTACCCGTACCATTAAAACGATATCCTTTAAAAGCGTTCCTATTAGTAGAACATCTCTATCAAAAATTCGTTTTTTTTAATAGTTTCCAAATTTGAAAAGAAATTAAAAACCTAATTTTAGTCTTCATCTTTGGAGGGGCGTAACTCTTTAACGAAGCGCTTCCGGACATGCCTCCATAGGAAACTTTTCTTTTATTTTGACGTCCTAAATTCAGATTTTAAGTTTGTCCAGTTAATTCTGAAACCATATTAATATGTGGAATTTTGGTGCCTGCCTTATTTGTTGACCGCCGTTTCTACAGACAGAAATAAGTTGTGGGGTAACTGCACGCAGAAAGAGATGGTGTTGGCAGGTGAACAGAGTGACTAAATTTTCGAGGGTAACAAATTAGATACAAAGTGAGCGTAAAACAAACCTCATTTACTTTTAAATGTTCCTTCTAAAAAATCGTACATTTTCATCTAGGATATAAATATCTGAGCCCCTAAGATCATGTGACCGTGGCAAGTGCTACCTTCGTTACACTCTAGTTCTAGTTCTCGCACTAATCAATCTGCAGATTCTAAATCCTTATTAAATATATTTCCTAAAGATAACACGACATCATTATTGCTTGAGGTAAGACAGAAGTTTTTTGAAACAAGATAGCGGCCAAAGTTACTTGATTTTAAACAGTTGACATATTTTTTCTCTCCTAAATCTACCAAATATAGTTTATGAATAATGTTGGCAGAAATGTGCGGCAGGACATAGGCATAAGCATCGTAATAGGCGTAATAAAAGAAATTAACTAGTAACAAAAGCAATAAACTGTTAAAATTTATAACAATGTATGCACAACTTACCCTCTTAACTAGCCTAATCTAGCTTGGTTATCACAGACTGGAGAAGATCTGTAAAAACTTGCAGCATCAGGTATGTTTTTATGGTTATCTCCGTGAGTGATGTCCACTGTGGTGGAAAAATATGCTTACATTTTGAGAATGACCGTTCGACATCTAATGATGTAATACAGGTATACTTAAAATAATCTTTGAACGCACTTAACGGATCTGGGGTTGCACCATCAGTACCACCACAAATTTGTCTTAACCTGGTAAAACCAGTGTGTTGCTTTAACACACTTGCGAATTTTTCTCTAACGGGCTAATTTTTTGCGTCACCCATAGAGTGTAGCAGTCGATTTACTTCGTCCACTATTTACAGTAACTTCGATAATGACAACGCACCATTTTGTAAGTTTTATATGGCGTCATGTAGTTTTTTACAGTTGTTGTGAATTGCTTTTAAAGCTGTTTCAACGTAAATATCCTCGAATTTTGTCTGGCTCTCTTTAATAGCTGCAGCTTCGTCAGGATTGAATTGTAGTATCACAGTTTTTATTTGTTGTATATATTCAGCACAATAAAAAGCTGCCTTCAACCATGTTCCCCAACGTGGGGTATCGGCTGTGGTGGTTCGGGAATACCGGAATAGTTGCTGTGAAATGCGTGAAGACGTTTAGGAATTTTTTTTGTACTTGCTATTATTGCACCTAGCTCTGGAAAACCTTATCGAATAGTTTCTGCCACAAGATGTAAAGCATGCACTTTACACGTAACATGTACCAACCTACAACCGTGTTCTTGAAGAGGACGGTCGCGCATTGTCGCGGCACCATCGGTCACAGACATCAACATTTGACTTGTTGACAGATCACATTTTTCTAACGTCTCCAGCATCACCCGCGTAATTGTTTTGCAAGTACTCTCTGTGTCTTTTGCTAGCTAGTAATAGTGGAAATATCGGTTTAAGAGGGTCGAGTACACGTACTATAACATTTACAACAGAATTTTTTTACGATCTGTCGTCTCGTCAACACGTAACCACAGCCGTGTATTTTTTAATACACATTTAATCTTATTTACAATGTCTTCGTGTACAGTTGGTACATAGTTACGCAACGTTGCGCGACTTGGTAACGTCACCTGGGGATTGTATTTATTACAGAACTCCCGAAATGGTTGTTTATCGAGTATGTGTAGCGGAACATTACAGACAATCAGCATTAACAGTAAATCGAACACAAACTGTGTTTTTGAAGGCATGCCATTTTTTTTAGTTTTATGCTGCACAGTATTTACGTAACGTATATAATCATATTTATCCCAGCACATCAGGTCTGTCTGGTACACCTTACAAATTATTGTAGCATCATTATATAATATCCGGGATTTCGCTGATAAATTTATTCACTTTGTCAATGTACGGCCGTTTTTTACCCTTGCGCACGTCTGACATATTTTATTATTAAATTAATATCAAAAATAAAATACAACAAATCAAATTCTCAACAAAACAACAACATAAAATACGACAGAGAGGAATAAATTAGCGTTTAAACACTACGACATACAACAACTGACTAATCTTTGCGGTTCGCTTCGATTTGTCGCCAGCCGGTCATTGCCCACCAGATATCTATCTACCTGCTGCTGTACCATTGAATAGCCGCACGATTTGCCAACTCCATTTATAAATAAAAATTTCGTAGTTATAAGTAGAGCTGTCCGATGTGCCTGGAGTACAGCCACGGTCTTGCGCTGTCGTCACACGTGCCGATTTAAAAGTGATTTACGCTGCAGTTTTATTTGAAAGGTTAATGCGTGAGGTTGTACCTATAAATTATACATAATGTCAAACGCGCCAAAGGGTAAAAAACGACCGTACGCGGACAGTGAATAAATTTATGCAAAATAATTTGTAAAGTTTGCAATCAAGACTTAATGTGCTGGCACAAAACAGATTGTCGTCGTCATATCAATACCGTGCAACATCAAAATAAAAAAATGGCATGCCTTTGACAACTCAGTTTATGTTTGATTTATTGTTAATGTTAATAGCCTGTAATATTCCGCTACACATACTGGATAAACAACCATTCGGGGAGTTTTGGAATAAATACAATCCCCAGGTGAACTTACCAAGTCGTACATCGTTATGTAGATATATTCCAGCTGTTCGTGAAGACATTGTAAATAGGATTAAATGTGGATTAAAAAATACACGGCTCTGGTTATGTATTGACGAGACGACAGATTGTAAAAAAAATTCTATTTTAAATATTATAGTACGTGTACTGGACCCTCTTAAACCAACATTTCCACGGCTTTTTATTATGCTGAATATTTTCAACAAATAAAAGCTGTGATACTACAGTTCAACCCTAACGAGGCTGCAGCTATTAGGGAAAGCCAGACAAGCTTTCAAGGCGTTTCCCTTGAAACAGATTTAAAAAGTATTAATAACAATTATAGGGGACTACACGACGCAATAGAAAAATTGCAAAATAGTTCGTTGTCGTTAGTGGAATCGCTGCAAATAGTGGACGACGTAAAAACACAGCTACAGGCTATAAATGACGCAAAAAATAATCGCGTTAGTGAAAAAATTCGAGAGTGTATTACAGAAAGATCCTGATTTTAGCAAATTAAGACAAATTTGTGATGGTGCATCTACAACTTCGTTAAGTGAGTTCACAGATTGTTTTACTTATGCCTGTATTACATCCGTAGATGTCGAACTGTCATTTTCAAAATACAAACATATTTTTCACCAAAGCAAACATCGCTGACAGAGACAGCTGTAGAAACATACCTGATGCTATTATACTATAGATCTTCCCCACTTTGTGATGACGACAACCAAACTACTTCATAAATCTGTTTAAAAGGGTGAGTTTTATACAAATTTTTATAAAATGTAACATTATTGTTAAAATTTATTTCCATTTAATATACTTATTCAAGTATTATGATATGATGTAAACATATGAGTCATATGACGGCTCTGGCGGCCAGGTGACCTCGGACAGCTCTAGTTATAAGTCCACACTATTCGTTATCCAACTTCACTACGTCGCAATATGATCCCAGATTATTATTATTTTGAACCTTCCGACTAAAGTCTCATTTACTTTGAGACTCCAGGTTGTATTAACTTCTCATATTATACACGTACGGCACTATATTTTCATTTAGAGTGACAGTCTGATTTCCGCATGTCACTTGCCTTTAAAGTTATTTAACTCCATGCTATGTGTGCACCAAACATCGGTGTGTTACACATGTTGCTGCATGAATTTACATTTTAACTACACTTTTTGTATGGCGACAGTTGTTTAATTACTTCCGAATACACATTTCCTATATGTAATGCAACCATGGCTAATGTGTACGATTTAATTTAATTTGTAGAGCAATCAACAATTTTTTCTCTTGTCTTGTACACATCTTAACTTAAAAATGTATTAAATAGATGTTTGCTTTCAATAAGGTAACGTAATACTAAATGGAACGAGAGAGATGTTACTAAAAAGCTTTTTTACATGACTAAAAAATTAAATATTGTCTGTATATTCCATTCACGACGTTTTGAAATTGGCTTTGGTTACAAACAGAGAAGTCTATTAATGAAGTGTCCCCCAAAGAGACATTAACATCTAAACTGAGGCTAGTCAGCCTTCTTAGTTCGCTAGCCATGAAGCAGCATTTTTCCATGTATTGGCATGGACCCCAACTGCCCATAATGTTGGGAAAATATAGGTTTACAAGCAGTGTGACTGTTCCTCGAACATACCGTATATCATTTTATAATAAATTGTGTGCTACTTTATTATACCGTAATGACAACAATTAACTTAGTTTAGAAATGATTTACAGTCTTTGGGTTGGGTGTCATTTGCAGACTATACCGGGTGAGTCACGAATTGCGCTCGCCCCGATATCTCCTAAAATATTTGAAATAGAAAATTGAAATTTCGAGGGCTTATTATACGACTAAAATGCCATCTTTTCAATAAAAAATCAAGTTTGGTGCACATCCGGTTTGACCGGAAATGCCCACAACTTTCGATTTTTAAATGAAACACCCTATATATTTTTACATTTTTGGAATCTAGAGGAAATTTTGAATGCAATACATCCATTTTGGTCACTTTTTGATAAACATTAAAAAATTTTATTAAAAAAATCTATTTCTGAATCCAGAGCGCTGTGGTGCCCAAAATATATTTTAGTTTGTGTGCTACGTTACTATGATTTTTCCAATGTTATTAGGTTACCAGATTTTAAACAGAAATGTGTCATTTTAGTTTCCAAAGCCCACTAATCTATTAGCCGTTTCTAAAAGCTTGGTTGCATTGTATTTTGGCTGAAATCTCAAATATTTCTGAGCGGATTTTCAAAATTTTGGTATCATTAGATTCGTATGAAAATGGGGTATTTAAAAATGTTGGTGGACGATTAACTTCCCATTTAAAAAAACCGAGTTAGTGGGTAAAAATCACATTTAAAAATTTTAAAACGCCTCTAGACAATTAAGTAATGCAATCATATTGCTCTTTTTATTTTTATAGTAACGTAGCACACAAACTAAAATATATTTTGGGCACCACAGCACTCTGGATTCAGAAATAGATTTTTTAATAAAATTTTTAATGTTTATCAAAAAGTGACCAAAATGGATGTATTGTATTCAAAATTTCCTCTAGATTCCAAAAATGTAAAAATATATAGGGTATTTCATTTAAAAATCGAAAGTTGTGGGCATTTCCGGTCAAACCGGATGTGCACCAAACTTGATTTTTGTATTGAAAAGATGGCATTTTAGTCGTATAATATGCCCTCGAAATTTCAATTTTCTATTCCAAATATTTTAGGAGATATCGGGGCGAGCGCAATTCGTGACTCACCCGGTATAGTAGTAGTACAGGGTGGACCAAATTAGATGGATTTGGGGTTTTCTCTAAAACTATGGCAGATAGACTCAGTTACACGTGGGAATAATTAAAAAAATGTGTCAGAGGTTTTCTACAGATGTCAAAAATCGGTGGTTTAAATATAACTACACACTTAAGACTCACCCTGTATAGACTGGGATAACTTATACACAAGAGTTAACGTTCGATCGAAATTTAACTGAGAATAATTTATAAGCCAAAGAATTTTTAAGCAAATGCTCGCTTTAACAAAGTTTTGTATCCCTGCATACAATATTCACATCGAAACGCTCTATTTTGCACACATCGTTGCATAAATCCCGTAAACGTTTTAAATCTTGTAGCAGGCAAGTAACAGCGCATATATGGTAGCAGTATGCAAAGAAAAGCTATACACAAGGTACATAAATATTATAAAAGCAGCAGAATATGGAACACGTGCATTTGCTATGCGAACAGTGTGCCCGCTGATGGAAAAAGAGCATATTGAGAAATTTCAAATATCTGATTGCGATCCGGGATTGTAAAAAGCTCGATTGGGAATTGCGGTGATACGAAGGCACCCAATAGCAATAAGATGAGTTGTTGGACGGTCATGAACCGAGATTGCTTCTTGAACACGTGCCATAATATCCGGATACAAACCATTGAACGCATAAGGATCACCGCAAAGTTTATGGTGTCACTATAAACTGCAGTTATTGCTCCTTTAAAATAATGTACTTGGATGAGAAAATCACCACTTCAAAACTGTATAAAGGAAAAACATCGTGAAAGTTAATGTAACAATTTTAATAACTTTCTATATACAGGGTGATCATTTTAGGCCGGCGAATCATTCGATGCCCTGGCTTTAATTTTGAAAGTAAAAACATTCAAAAACGTTAAGAAGTGTAGAACATTAATTCAAAAACACGAAAAAGTGTAGAACATTATGTATTATTGAATTTGTAAAGACTCTATTTGAATTTTAAAAGTAATACAAAATGTGAGATCATTTCACTTTAAACTGAAGGTAAAAAATGATTGTAACATCGAATTTTTCTTAAATTTCTGTCTCCTAGCTCAATATTAATATCAGGAATTCGAGTATGTCACCTAAAATGATCACCCAGTACAGGTATTACCTTTTGGGGTATCGTAGCCGAGTAGGTAAAGCGTTTATAGCCATTTATTTGGTACGGTAGGGCGACGGTTCGATTCCATTCGGGAGCATTTTAGAAATTATATTGTAGTTTGTTTCGGCCTAAGATGGGAGAGAGAATTATCGATATCCTACAATAAACTCTAGGGACTCATCGCTTTTTATTTAGCACAACATTCCAGGATTTTCTGAGGTTATTTCAATCACTTGAAAATCTATTAAGAAAACTGAACAAAACATTTTAGGGCACAAAATTAGATTCATAACTAAGATTACATCCACATGACATACACCCTATTTATGACGTTTTACTATCCTTCTGTGCAAAATAAAACTCGTTGCTATCATTATGTTTGAAAACTATGAAAAATGCCAGATGTTTATAAATATGTTACATTGGATGTGCCTGAAATGCTGAAGGTTGCAAGAGATTTATATTTTGAGCGTCGGTAACCCAGATTTCAAATTATTGCAATATTGGAGAACAACCTGAGGAATTATGGGTCTTTTGCAAAACGAAAAGGAGAAGAATATGCCATTGAAGTTTGATAACATGCTAGAGCAAACGTAATTGGGGCAGTTTTATAAAACCTTGAAGAGTACTAGAGACATTGGGCCATAACCAGATGATTTTAAAGAAGCATAAATTGAAACGATATAAAGTGAGGCTTTCTCATCAATTATATTCCCGTGATACAGATAGCAGGATACATTTTTGTAATTGGTTCATCAGAAAATGTGACGAAAATAAAATATTTCCTCGCTACATCATATGGACATCATTGATTTGACTATAACGAATATATTTTCAATTAAGAAATATGTATGGACGAGTTGGATTTAATGTTTGGCTCGGAATAGTGGGAGAACGATTACGGGATCATTTATCTACGACAAAGATCCTAATGCTCAACGGTTTATTTATTTATTTATATTTTAGGAGATTTTGTGGAACCATATCTTACACTTACAATTATCCCTTCCTGATTTATTACCAAAATTATATCATCAAGATGACGCACCAGCTCACAACGTCGCGTCGTGATAACCACCATTAATCAATTGTTTGAGAACCAATGGATTGGAATATGAGACACTCTGTACTTTATTTAAATGTTTATTTTGGTAGCAGTTTTTTAAATCTACTGCTAGTTAATATACAACCTATATTTTATATCAGCATTTTAAAGGTTTTTTATTCTTTTTTAAGTTTTATTAAGCATTCCCTATATCCAAAAGTGCAATTTTTTGAGATATTACGAGTTTTATTAGGAAAAACTGCATCATTGAACTGATAATTCGATATTAAATTATTATACGAGAAGGCTGTGATTCAGACATAAACAAACAATTCATATAATTTGACATTTCTTTTAGAAGCTATTGGCTCCATAAAATTAGATTTATATCACCAATATGAATTTCACCCCAGAAGAAATGGTTGATTTGATTTTTGTACTAGGTGAGAGTGATAAAAATTGTTTACTTGTTACCCGAATCTATACAACAAATTCCCCGAAGGGAGACGGCCAAACAAGAAGGCATTTGAGAATGTATTGGATAGGTTCCAGTGCAGAAAAATCAACGTAAAAAAACTGTTTTAACAGAAGAAAACTAGTTACAAGCCCTCCTAAGTGTAATTGAAGATCCTCATACTAGTTCAAGAAATGTAGCAAGACAAACTGGCACAAATCGAACTTAAGTTCAAAGAATTTTTTAGAAGAATAAAATGCACCCATATCATGTCCAATTGCATCAAGAATTGACTGACCAAGATTTTGAAAGGCGAATCCAATTTTGTGAATGGGCGCAGGGAAAAATTAATTAACCGAGAGATTTTTGTAATTTAGTATTGTTTGGAGATGAAGCCACATTTCATAGGAATGGATGTATAATTAAATCAGCACAATTTTCATTACTACGATATGGACAACCCACATATTATAAAGCCCCACAGTCAAACTAGATGGTCACAAAATATTTGGGGTGGCATTATAGGGAATTATGTAGTAAGGTCACATTTTTTTGAAGGGCGTGTTAATCGCTTAGTCTATTTAGACTTTCTTCAGAATCATTTACCCCAGTTACATCAATGTATACCTATTATTCGCAACCAAATGTGTTTTTTGCATAATAGGGCTCCAGTTTACCACACTGCTCTAATACACAACCATTTCAACAATCAATTTCCGGAAAGATGGATAGACAGAGGAGGACCATTTAGTTGGCCAGCTCGATCGCCCGATTTGACCAAGATTAACTTGTTCTTGTGGGGTTATATGATAAATGAGGTGTATTTAGTGGCTCCTACTAAAACAGACGATATGAAAACTAAAGTAAGAAATGTATTCCAAAATATTAATGTTAATATGCTTAGAAATGTGAACCGATCGTTTGAAGACAGACTTCAAATTTGTTTAGATGCAGCAGGAGGTCATTTTGAATAGTTATTATAATTTGTAATCAAAATGTTAATCATATGTGTTCTTATTTAAGAGACGTTTTAAATTGTCAGAATAAATAAATAAAATTAAAATATTTTCTAGTAAATGTAGCTACCGTTTTTCATTAAATTTTGAATTAATATATTTTGGTATTTATTATTTCTATACTAGTTAAACAATTTGATTTTCGCGATAGCTAACGTGAAAATTTGGAATAAGTTTAATGAAATGTAGTTTTCCCTAATAAAACTTGTAATAAATTGCAAATTTAGGTATAGGGAATGCTTAATAAAACATGAAGAACAATAAAAACATTTATAATGCTGATATAAAATATAGGTTCCATTTAAAAAAAATTGAGGAAATCGTGGATCCGAGTATTGCCTCACCCTGTTTACAAATAATATCAAATTAGGAAAATAATCTATTCCAACTAAATTAGACCACATAGTACAATTTTTCATAATGAGAAAATAATGTAATTTCTTATCTACAAAAAGATACAGGGCGTCAATTTCATAACGATTTTAACATAAAAATATCTGTACCTTTGAAATACCCTGTATAGACTAGCAAAGCCCTATATTGGAAAACTCAGAAAAATGAGCTAAATCCAAATATATAGGGTGTTTCATTTAAAAAAATTTATGTTTGGTTCATCCTGCAATAATGTAACACCCTGTATTCTTCTTAATAATTTTAGAAGATGACGGTTAAGGGTGCCTATATTGGACTTTGTGGCACTAATGGGCCACACTGTATAGTAAGTACTGTATGCAGGTGACTTTAGAATAATGTATATTCTGGGCAAGTTTTAAATCTGTACAGTAGGTTTTAAGAACAATTAATAATAAACAACTAGCAATCTGAAGATAACTTAGATCTGAAAACGCGCCCTTAAATAGTTAAATACTTTATCAAAACAAAGCAGTATTTCCATCAATGTTACAACAGTATTTCTTTACCCTTGCCAGGACCGGACAACAAGGCTAAAGAAATGCGATCAATGTTGTTTACCTTTCGCATATAAAAAAATCTTATAATCTGATATGGCCAAATAGACGTCAGGAATACGAAACGACTAGGGAAGTTAATACAAGTTTCGAAGCTTGAGTAAGGAAATGGAGAATTTAACATTATCTGTAATAAGCCTAATCGTGAGAACTCACTGCTAAGTAAACAAAAAGTATATTCCAGGTCTGTTTCTTGTTTTTATCTGCTTTGTCAAGCCATTTTATTTCTCGAATTCACATTTAACAAGTATGAACAGAAAAAGGCAAACATTTCCCTCTGTGGTTTATACAATACAAGCCAAATTAGGGTATGTCAAAATAGAGAGAAAGTTTCTAAAAAAGCTTAATACTTACATATTATCGATAACCTTAAAATTAAATTAAACTAACTAATCAGTTTTTCACAATTATAACAGATTACAGGACTACAGGGTGATCAATATTTTGCATCCAAGTTTCATTCTCGAAAACAGCAAGGAATGGACCAAATATCTGCCATGTATTGGCAAGAAGCCGTATCTTAAAATTTCACGTTTAGTTTTTCTACTATTCTGGATAATTTTTACGTTCTTTTTAACCGTATAATTAATCTTGTCTAGGTCTTCTAGTTACCTTGATTTGTATAATGGCTAAAAGCCGTACGATCATAAATTTCGTAATTTACAATGGCAATGGTTTCCTTTTGCTTGTCGTGCTGTAGCAAAATAATGCATATATTGTCCACGATTTTATGCAACAAACAATTATTCTTCTGCAATGGAAGAAAAATATATACTTGAATACAATGGTATTGTTCTGTATATTTGTTGACTGTATGACTTTTGAACATTGGCTAATAACAATATCTGTTTAAACTGTATAAGTTATTCTACTGTAGTACTAACAAGCTTATCACAAAATGTAGACCAAGGCAAATGAACATAAAACTGGCATACGTCTTTTAACCATTGGACATATAGAATATGCTTCCTAGTATCAATATTCAACAGTTTTTGTTGAAATTCATTCATTTGCCATTTGTTCTTTGGCTCTTTTTGACTTGTATAAGCTATTTTTATATAAAACAATTTCGTTTCGTTATAATAAAGATTTCATTTCTTGAATGCCGTTTGTCAGTATTATAATATGTATGCAATGGCAATGAACTGCATGACCCATTTACACCATTTGAATTTTGGATATGCTATCTGGAAAGTTCTTTTAAAATAATGCTAATAATCGTGATGATAAGTTCCTTTCTCCATAGTACGCACTAAAAACTACATTTTCAACATACAATGGCAAATAAACTTAACCAACAAATTTTAATCAAAAATTTTGAGGAAAATTGAATGTAACAAAAATTTAAATATATCCAGTGTGGAAATTAAGTAACGTGCAAATTCACTATTATCCTTTTTATAATTTTATTTTTTTATATAAATCGGAAAAGGCAAATTTAACTTCACTTCATTTTATCATTCCAATTTCAGTTTTTTTTGGTCATTTATTTTTTAAGTTATGACGTCATCGACTTTTTTTTTAAATGACAACCTATATTTTTTATTATTGATTTTGTAGTAGGGTTTATTCTGGTTCCGACCGTATAATTTTTCAATATGTTATTATTTGAAAAAATCGAGAAAAAATCTTAAAAGTTCAAATAATAAAAATTCATTAAATTGTGTAAATTTATCTAGTTGCCTAAGTTTGCGGAAAGTTATCGACGGCACATTCGTTTTTATTTTGAAATTAAATAAATAGTTGAAAAATCGAACTAGAAATTTATTATCTGCTCAATTCAAGTTAGTAATAACGATAACTTCGTGAGGCAAACATTAGTATAAAAAGAAACTAAATTGCTTAACCAGAAAAAAATCTAACAATATCATCAAACACAAAAAATAAGCACAGAAATAACAGTTGTTAAATTACATTTACACTAAATGTTCAAATTGACGACCCTGTACCATTTGATAATACCCAAGACGATTATAAAATTCATTTCTCACATTCTGAATAGTTTGAGGCGATATTAACCTAATCTCATGTTGAATTCTTTGCCTGAGATCGTCTAAATTATTGGGTCGATTGTTGTACACTTTACTTTTTAAGTACCCCCATAAAAAGAAGTCTAATGACGTTCGATCAGGAGACCTAGGCGGCCATTCTATCTGACCTCTTCTCCCTATCCATCTTGCTGGGAGAACTTGGTCCAAGTAGCGTCGCACAATAATTGCGTAATGAGGCGGAGCGCCATCTTGTTGTAACCAAATGGTATTATTTGGTAGGTCAGGATTATTTGCATTGGGAAATAATGCAGCTAATGCAGGCATCAATTCCAACTGTAAAAATTGCAGGTATCTATCTCCAGTCAAATTGTTTTCAAAAAAGAATGGACCTATAATTCTGTCACCAATAATTCCTGCCCAAACATTAATTTTCTGAGAATATTGGGTATGACTTTCCTGCATCCAATGGGGATTGTCCCTAGCCCAATATCTACAATTCTGTCTATTGACATGGCCATTTAAACAAAATGTTGCTTCATCCGAAAATAAAACACGCTGGAAAAACATTGGATCGCGGTTGCAAATTTCCATCATTTGTTCGCAAAACTCTTGCCTATGATCAAAGTCATCTTCTGTCAACTCATGAACCAAGTGCATCTTATATGGGTGGAATTTTTGAAGTTTCAAAAGTTTTAGAACTGTAGTGTGGCTTATATTGTGGTTCAAAGCAATGCTTCTACTAGTTGAATGTGGATTGTTTTCAATTTCTAGTAGCACATCAAGTTGTGCATCTTCATTTAATGTCGCCGGACGTCCAGTTTTTGGAATATTCTTTACAACGCCATGTTCCCGAAATTTTTTTTCAATCCTACTAATTGTTGATTGATTTATGGGCTGATCCGGGTATTTTTCTCTAAAAAGATGACACACTTCTTGATGTGTTCTAGCTCTGTCGCCATAACCAATCATTATTAACACTTCAATTCTCTGTTTGTCGCTCAACTGTACCATTCTTATTAATAAAATAGTTTTTCTAATTTAGAAAAAAGCAAAATAATAACACTTATTCTATTGTGACATTTACAAATTATTTAAATCTGACAGCCGTAACTAATGTGATACACCAGCAACTAGATAAATTTACCCAATTTAATGAATTTTTATTATTTGAACTTTAAGACTGTTTTTCTCGATTTTTTTAAATAATAACATATTGAAAATTTTATACGGTCAGAACCAGAATAAAATCTACTACCAAAATCAATAATAAAAAATATAGGTTGTCGTTTTAAAAAAGTCGATGACGTCATAACTTAAAAAATAAATGACATAAGAAACTGAAATTAGACTGAAAATATTTGCCGAAGTTAAAATCGCTATACCCCTCCGAGATTTTTTCCAAAATGTTTATAAATATCGTGGTTTTCTAAGAGACCCCTTTTGGGAATATGTTTTTTTATTACCCCTCTCCGAAAGGCGCCAAATTCCTCTACCTCTTGCAAGAATTGATACATTTGAATTCAATGAATAAAACTGTGTATCTCATTGCTCTGTAGATTTTGGTACAACGTGGTTACCGATGTTAAAGAGAAGAATTGAACAAAATTAATATTGTATAATTTTTAAGTATCAACAGTTCTATGTAAGTATCTATGGATATTACATAAACAAATAATATGTCATGTTTCACGCTTGTCATATTCTAAAAAAAAGATAAAATAAAAGAAAACAGATCCTTTTCTGAAACATTAGGGGAAATATATTATTATTTTTGTGCCTCATATTAGTTGTCAAAAAACACCCTCTGACTAATCTTTTGACGTCAAGTCACAAGCGCAAAGGTTTATTTTTCCAGTAACATACTGGTTAACTAACTATATTTTTTAAATAACGAAGAATTATTCATGTGGTAGTAGGTCCTAAAAAAATAAATAAAAAAATACCAACTCTTGCATTTTCCCAAACATAAACACCATCACAAGGCACAAGTGAATGCGAAAATGTCCGTATATCAAATATCAAAGCAAAGGTAAAATTAGTAAATAAATTTAAAAAATGTATTATCCAAAGTCAACGTTTAATGTTTTGGTCTGTTTCATTTGTTTACTTTATTTGTGAAATTTTTTTTTCAGTTGAGATAAGTTCCTATTTTATTACGTTTTAATTTTTTTAATAAATGTTCATAAGTTTGGAAATTTAAATAATAATATAGGCACCATCGATCGGGATATAATTGCATAAATTGTACAGTTACCTTTTAAAAAAATACTATTTATTTAAAAACGTGAGGAGACCGGCAAAAGCTTTAGTACTGGGGATCTCTCTGGCACTCGACGGCCCTGAAAGGGTATCTGGAAGGTGTTTGTGTTTATATCATTCACGAGATACTACGCATGGTTTTCATTTTTCAGCCTGTGTGGGTCGGTACGGTTATGTACACACAGAACCAATTATGACAAAAATTTAATTATTTTAATAGATTTGGAACATTTCATAAAATTTTAAACGTTGCTTGCTCAACAATCGAACCACAGGAATAAAAAACATTTCGATTTTGAGGTTTAAACATTTTTCTTTACTTTTCTGTTAAATTTGGCCAATGTACACTTTTAATTTCTAAATCCTAAAATTCGTAACATATTGTGGACGTCACAAACTCTTTTAGTACAAATGAAAGCGCCTACGTATACAAAACATTTAAAACAGACCAATAAAGTCAGTATTCTAGAAATTAAAAAGAGTGTTCCAGTCTTCAGACTCACCCTGTATGTGCACATTGCTTTTCATACCAACTAATAAAATTATGCACATCCTGAATGGAATACAAAATGTATACAGAATTATTTGTTGTGGGAGTTCAATGAATTAATTTATTACATCAATTATGCTTGATTTACTTTGACAAGGTAATGTATTTCAATTCGTGCATAACCGGAATATATGTGACAATATTAATTGTAAGTAATGCATGAGATTATGCGTCCGTATAGCTTAAATTTAATAGTTCAGACATAGTGTTTCGTGATGTCGAAATGTAAATTTAATTCCCTCATGTTTATTTAAAGCTAGAGGTAAACGAAATGCCAATTTATTAATAAAATACAGATTCTTCGATGAACTAAATGGGCTATATCGTATCGCAAGACAAACTAACATTGAAATTACAAAAACCTATTTTTCAGAAACTTTGCCGCTTTAATAATACATCAATAATAGGTTTGTTCCAGCAGCACTTCGGACTGGTTAGAAAAACTCAGAATTATTCGCCCAGTTAAGTGTTAATGCAAAAACAGTGGGCTATAAGAGACAGACGGTCTCAAACTGGCCCCAGACTGGTGTTGAAACAAACCTAATATTAAACCAGGCATATTAAGGGTTTTTCAAAACGATAATTTCCAACCATTCCCGACCAATACCATTCGATTCAGTATGTTTTTGAATTCTCATGGTCAATTTTGCCGTACGTTATATGAGCATGAATTTAATTTATAAACAATTAAAGTTGTGAAAATGATGAAAATTGATGTTTCTGAATATTCAACTTCAAACGCTGCGAAAACGGCAACAGATAGAGAAAAATTGCTTAGAACATTTTTTATAGAGCGTTAAATTCCTTCAAAAAAAGTCCGCGACGGCATATCTCTACGATGAATAGTTAAGGCGTTACAATGAGTTAAATATTTATTATTTTTCTCCTGTATATCAGTCAGCTGTACAAGTAACGCGCATGCGCGATCAACAGACTCGTACGCCGCGTAATGGCCACCTGCGCAGAACATTTTAAAGTAGACTTGCTGTAAATCTTTCATGATTTTCTTATTTTTACAACGTTAGCAAATGTATTTATTACTTCTTTGGTCTAGATGTAATTATTATATACTTTTATGCATACTCAAAGACCTGGAATGATTAGGTAAATATGTTTTTATTAAAAAAAAAAATATATCTATAATTTAAACTGTTGAAAGAAAAAAAATTGAATGATTTGAAGCAAGTCCACTTTGAAATGGTCTGCGCAGGCAGCCATTACGTGAGAAATGGGCCCGTTAGTTTCGTATGCGCGTTGCGTATACAGCTGACCAGTACGCAGTAGAAAAATAATAAACATTTAACTCATTGTAACGCCTTAACTATTCATCGTAGAGATATGTCGTCATGTACTTTTTTGAAGGGAATTAAAGCTCTATAAAAAATGTTCTGAGCAATTTTTCTCATCTGTTGCCGTTTCCGCAGCGTTTGAAGTTGAATATTTAGAAACATCGATTTTCATCATTTTCACAACTTTAATTGTTTATAAATTAAATTCTTGCTCATATAACTTACGGCAAAATTGACCATGAGAATTCAAAAAAAAAACTGAATCGAATGGTTTTGGTCAGGAATGGTTGGAAATTATCGTGAAAATGGACCCGATTTTTGCTTAATTTGATTAGTCTATATGTATAATAATATCTATCCAGTCTAAAGCAAACTAATATTTGACATGACATTCCATCTGTTCTCGAAAACAATGCATCGTACATAACAATACAAGAGTACTTTCATTTGCAGAAATAATTTCAAACCTAACAAGCCTATTTCGATAGAACATTAAATTTAAGAAAATTTTTACCACTTTCGTTTTTTTTTTATAAAAGTTACAAACGTTACAGGAGTTATATTAATGGTTTTTCAAAAAACATTTCACTTTTTATCCCTAAAAGGGGGTAATAGAGAGCATTACAAGATATTTTGCTCACATTGTTACTGGATTTGTAATTTGACATAAAATAATACTTGCCTAATATTATAAAAAACTATTCCTTTGTTTTTCACGTTTTCTATCTATTTCTACTAGTCTAACGACGTTTCCTTCTAAAAAATCATCAGTCAGGTCCACGAGTAAATATAGAGCCTTCATAAGTGATCGAAAACCACGTGACAAATTAGTTCCCTTTAACAGCCCCGTCGAGTCGTGCCATGAGCAAACGATAGTTAAAAACTATTCCTTAGACATATACGTAGGTATGTGCAAAAATCCTCAACAGGTACTGCTTTAATATGAAAGACGCAAAATCCTGAGTTAAAAGGTACCAAGGGATCAGGTGTTTTTAATCATTTATGAAGGATCTGTAATACATGACGAAAAAGCCAGGGGTTACCACATGACACCGCGCTGAATAACACATATAAGGGTATGATAAATGATATATTACTGTTTAATAGGCCCCATGCTAAAAATATAATTTTGCCATTTTTGGAATCTCTAATTAATACAAGAAACAGTATTAAAAGCATTTTTTTTTAGTTTGCCTTTTACAAAAGTTATTCCACATTAAAGTTTGAATGAATCTAACATCGCCTGAAGGGCAGATCGATCAGTGACGTCACAGAACAGGAACTATCATAGTGCAAGTGAACACAAAGCAGGCAAAACATGGTGTTCAATGTAAACAGGTGGTGTTATATATTGTGTTGTGAATGTTGTGAAATTTTAAGTGAAGTAATTATGTATCTATAATGATTAACTTCTCAAAATCATCATATTACTGACATATCGTGCCAATATGTATAGATCTCAGATTAATAATACTAGAAGATGAGTAACAAAACATAAAAAGTTGTCCGATTCATCTACATCCTACGCGACGTACGTAAATATTATGGCTGGTTTTATTCCTATTGGTCAGAATCATGAACGCAGCACGAAAACCTCGATCGATGCCCGATTTATCCCCATCTTGACAACAAATCGTGTTCTGTAAAACGACGTCTGTCATTTTAATCTGTGTTTTTAAGTAATTTTTAAAGTTTTGTGTTATTTGGTACTGGTTAATAATCGATTTTTAGTTAAAAAATTTATTTATTGAGAAACAATGACCAATAAGTGTGTATGTGGCCAAAGAGAAAAACCACGGAGTTGTTTATCTTTTTCATAGGTAAGTAAATAAAACAAATCATAATCGCATAATGCGAAAGTGTGAAAGCTCAAAAATAACTAAAATTAATGATAGCTTTACAAACCAAAACAACAACATTTGATTCCATTTGAACATTAAGAAATCCAAATTTTATCAAAAAAGATACTTGTACAAAAAAATATTTATTTTAACTTCAATGGAAATTTTGTTCTTAAGGTTGCTTACAAACTGTAAATGTTTTAAAGTCAATTGATAAATTTTTTAAATCAGTTTTAAAGGTTGTTATTAAAAAATATGTTTATTTTCAGATTTTCCGAGAATCTGGAAAAGAAGAGAAAGTTGGCTGAAAGCAAAATGGAAAATGCCAG